>VWZX01001202.1:0-33218 GCA_013399015.1 Galbula dea | reverse complement strand
CTCTCTCTCCCCCCTCTCTCTCTCTCCCCCCTCTGGTGTTCCTGCAGGCCTGCTGGAGGTGAGTGTGCGCCACCAGCGCTCCCTGAGAGCAGCAGCAGGCCTCTCTCCCCAGACTGTCTCTCTCTCCATCTGGATCCACAGAGCAGCTGGTTTGCAAGCTGCAGCCAGGTAATGCCTCATTCCTTTGGGAAGATTTCTCTCTTAGAATAACTTCATCTGGAGGCTCCAGGCTGAGGCATCAGAGCAGAACAGATTGGAACTGCTCATCTCCAGAGCCTGAGATCCAAAGTGGCTTCTGTCAGTCCTGGGGAGGGCTCCACAAAGACACCAGTGGTGGGTTTTGTCCCTCACACTGCAATAAACTGTGAGCTCAGTTAGCTGAGAGTTGGCTTCTTGAATTTCACTGTGGAACCATCAATAGAATAACTAGGAAGTGAAACCTGGAATAGAATCTTTATGGTTGGAAAAGACCTCTAAGATCATCAAGTCCAACCATTAACCCAGCACTGCCAGGTCACCACTAACCCATGGCCCTCAGCACCACATCTCCAGGGCTTCCCAACCCCTCCAGGGATGGGGACTCCACCACTGCCCTGGCCAGCCTGGGCCAATGCTTTAGCACTCTTTCAGGGGAGAAGTTACCCTACAGCTTCTTCTACGGAATGAGGTATTTGGAAAAGTGCTGGATGCTTTTCTCCACCACTTTGGTCTCAGCCCCTGAGAGTGAGAAGAGCAAAGGCACCAATAATGGACCCTGTGGTAGTTCCTTTCCCCATTTCCTAGCTGTCCCTAGTTTGCTCAGATGAGAAAAGGTGAAAAGGTGCAGCCAGAACCCACCTCTACCTGACAACATTCCCTGCTTTCTCCCATCTTCTCCCCATGAGGACTAGAAACCTTTGCTTGAATTGTGCTGGTCCTAGATTCCTTGTTCATTATGTCTTCCTGTTTTCATGGCAACTGCAGAGCAGTGGCACAGAAGAACCCTTCAGTGCAGTACTATGCAGGTGTGGGAGTCAATGCCTATGTCTCAGTACACATCTCCTTCCTGCCTGAGGCAGAGACACGCTGCACACCAGCTGTGCCTTCTACCTTCTGCCCTGAGTTTGAACATCACCTAGAGATCCCTTGTCACCTCATCATTCAGAAAAGCAGTGGAGAAGCCTCTACTCTGGGGGAGCTCTTGGAGTTTGCCACTATCATCTTCTCCATCTACCACCAGAACACCAAGTCAGGTAAGGAGGAGAAGTGGTTACAGTGACTGGATGTTGTTATGGAATGATCCAGTTCTTTTGATTGTTAGTTTAGAAGAGAAACTCTTCAAGAGTGATAGTGCTTTGGGTTGAAGGAGCCTTTCAAGGTCATCTAGTCCAACCTCCTGCAGTCAGCAGGGTCATCTGCAACTAGAGCAGATTGCTTAGAGCCCAAACCAAACTGTCCTGGAATGGTTTCAGGGATGGGACATCTCCCACCTCTCTGGACAACCTGGGCCAGGGTTTCTGCCCAGTGCCCCTTGGCCTGGCCCTGGGCACCAGTGAGCAGAGTCTGGCCCCAGCCTCTTGCCCCCAGCCTGCAGCTCTTGCTCAGCATGGAGCAGCTCCCCTCTGGGGCTGCTCTTCTCCAGGCTCAGCAGCCCCAGGGCTCTCAGCCTTTCTTCCCCCCACAGAGGCTCCAGGTCCCTCAGCATCTTCCTAGCCTCTGCTGGACTCTCTGCACTAGTTCCTTGTCTCTCTTGGACTGGGGAGCCCAAAAAAGTTTTCTCCACCCCTGTTCCTCGCAGATTTTAACCTGATATGTCCTGGACCATGAGTTTTTTGGATTCTTATCCTGTTTTCCTTGGGTCAAAGGTGTTTTCAGTCTGAGAGCTGAGCTGTTCGCTGCTGAATTCATTCAGCTTTCCTGCAAAGGAGATTCTGTCTCAATCACTTCTAAATCTCATCTCCAGTTTGGTGTATTTACCAGATCTCTTCTTTTCCAGCCCCTGAGACATTGGCAGCTCGGACAGCAAGAGATTATCTCCTTGGGACAGTCATGATTCCAACCAGAGAGCTGCTGAGCAGGAGATCAGGTAACACAGCAACAGTTTTGCTGGTGGAGGTCCTCAATTTCACACCATTTTCATTCTCCTTTGGTTGGGTTTTTCAGACCAAAGTTCCTTCAGACATGACACATGTCTTCATTAACATCCCAGTGTTAGGAAACTCCTCTGAAGGTGCTTGGTTGAAGATCTAGTTTCAGGGTGGAGGATGCCTGGTAGCTCTATGAAGCTTCTAGGAAGGAATTTAACTCCATCCCAGCTAAAACCAGCACAGCTCCTTAGTGTTTTATTCAGTGCTGGTGATTTTCTACCTTTAAGATGAGAAGTCCAAGAGTTGGAGTGTTCAGTGGAGGACTAAGGATTGCTTTTGAGATGTTAGAGCTGCAAACAAAGGCTCAGGTAGTTTAGAAAGTGGTTGGAGGAACTTATTTAAACTTCATGTGAAGTACCTCCTCTGTCTAGTGTTAGGTTGGGATGATTGTCCTGTGGAGCCATTGCATCCTTAAGGTTGGAAAAGGCTTTCAAGATCATCAAGTCCAACTGTTAAACAGATATTACAAAGTCACCACTAACCCCTGGCCCTCAGCACCACATCTCCAGGGCTTTCCAAGCCCTCCAGGGATGGGGACTCCACCACTGCCCTGGCCAGCCTGGGCCAGGCCTTCACAACCCTTTTGGGGAAGAAATTCCTCTTCATGGCCAACCTGAACCTCCCCTGGCACAACTTGAGGCTGTTTCCTCTTGTCCTCTCCCTTGTTCCCATTGGAAAATGATGGGATCTGGTTCTGTGGTAAAATAAATGTTACTGAGGAGGAAATCCAAGTGCCTTTGGGATCAGAACTCTCTCTCTCAGGTTTTCTGGGGTCTAACAATTTGCTGCTTTTTCAGGTTAGAAATGATTTGACAAATTTGCCTCCCAGTATCTGCAGGGGGCTACAAGAAAGCTGGGGAGGGACTTGTTAGGAGGTCAGGTAGGGACAGGACTAGGGGGAATGGATGCAAACTAGAGGAGGGGAGATTGAGGTTGGATATTAGGAGGAAGTTCTTCACTGTTAGGTGGGGAGACACTGGAACAGGTTGCTCAGAGAGGCTGTGGAAGCCTCATCCCTGGAAGCTTTGAAGGCCAGGCTTGATGGGGCTCTGGGCAACCTGATCTAGTGGGAGGTGTCCCTGGCAGGCAGGGGGGTTGGAACTAGCTGATCTTTAAGGTCCCTTCCACCTCTGCCAACTCTGTGAACTTCCCCCAGCAGTCCACACTTGAAGTGTTGGAGTCCTTGCCTTATGAGCAGAGTGAGGAAGAGCCTTCCCTGCTGTTCTTCAGAGGGTAGGGGAAGTCTGATGATGATCTTTCTCTCCTGAAGGGATTTCAGGCTGGTACCCAGTTACCCTCTCAGAAGATCTCCTGCCTTCTCACCATCCCAATGTCCTGCAGGGCATTGTGGGAGGCCTGGAACTCTCTGTGACCTTTGCTCATCAGGATGAGAGAGAACGTGTGCTGGAGGCCACCAGGCTCCTAGGGTGGAGCAGTGAGGAGAGCCACGAGGACAGCACGGAGGAGAGCAACGACTGGGAGCTGAATGCCAGTCCAGTGACCATGACCATCTCAACCCCAAGACTGTGGCTTCCAGTGCAGTGTGTGCTGCTTGCAGGCCAGAGCCACCTGGAGAAGAGCACTCATTGCTACCTCAGGTACAAGCTGTATGAGCTGGAGGCCACAAGGACAGCGCTTCGGAGGCCAAAGTTGAGTGCTGATGCAAAGAACGTTACAGTGAGCTTCAAGAAACCAAAGAAGGTGACTCTGAGGAGGAGCCAAGGACTGCTTTGGTTCTTCAGAGAGGAGAAATTGGAAATCCAGGTGTGGTGGGCTTATGGGAGAGCAAAGGATGTGGAAAGACCTCTGGATACAGATCGTCTCCTGGGGTCGGCGTATGTCGACCTCGCAGCGTTGGCAGAGAGGCCAAGGACAACACTCAGTGTTAGTGGTGAGTGCTTAAAGAAGAGAGAATCAGAGGAAGGTTGGAAGGGACCTTTTGAGGTCATCTAGGCCAAGCCCCTGCAGTCAGCAGGGACATCTGCAACTAGAGCAGGTTGTTCACAGCCCCAACCAACCTGAGCTGGGATGGTTGCAGGATGGGACATCTCCCACCTCTCTGGGCAACTGTTCAACATGGTCATGTTTCATTCCTTTCTCCTGATGGTTTAGTTTGCTTACTTCTCTAGTAACTAACAGAGAAGATTCAGACTAGATCTAAGGAAGCAATGTTTTCCAGTGAGGGTGGTGAGCCCCTGGCCCAGGCTGCCCAAAGAGGTGGGAGATGTCCCATCCCTGGAACCATTGCAGCTCAGGTTGGTTGGGGCTGGGAGCAACCTCCTCTAGTTGCAGATGTCCCTGCTGCCTGCAGGGGGGTTGGCCTAGCTGACCTTGGAAGGTCCCTTCCAGCCCAATCCATTCTGTGACTAAGCACTGAGAAGGTTGTGCAAACCTCTGCTCTATTTGGTGATTTAGGCTTCTCTCATTTCTGTTGTCTCCATCAGGCAGCAGGTAGATTTGTGGAGGGGACAGTGGTTCTTCTTTTGACTATGTTCAAGGAAGAGGGAAGGAACAAGAGTTAAACCAAACACCACTGCCCTGGGCAGCCTGGACCAGGCCTTACAACCCTTTGGGGGAAGAAACTGTTCCTCATGGCCAACCTGAACCTCCCCTGGCCCTACCTGAGGCCATTCCCTCTTATCCTATTGCACTGGGGACAGTGGTCACCTGGTTTGAACCATTAGAAGCTGATACCTCCACCAGCACATTGGGTGATGCCTCTCACAGCCATTACACTGAAAATCCAAATTCCTTGTGCAGCTCTGAGGGGAGATCTCTCCTGTCATGAGCTGTACCAGCTGCTCTCCATGAGCTCAGGTCTTCTTTGGCTCCTTCAGCTGGTTGTTGGTGGGTTCCCTTGCAGGAGTTTATCCCTTGTTCCGCTGCAATGCTGCAGACCTGGCAGGAGCTGCTCTCCGTGTTCACATCGTCCTGGCTCCCACACCTGCTCCTCTGCCCAGCAGCCTTTCTGCTGCTCTTGAGGAACACAGCAGCAGTGAAGATGAAGGCACAGAGAAAGACCCTGTAAGGAGCCAAGAGGTCTCTGCAAATCCAACTCAGCAGCTGGATATTGGAAGTTCAGAAGTCACCCATGGCACAGCACCAGAAGATGAGGAGAGATTGCTGGAGGACACCATTGCTGTCAGTGTTCTTGTGGAGAGAGCAATGCATCTCAGTTTAAAAGGTAACATCCACCACCACCCTTGCTTGCTTGCTTGCTTTTCTTCTTCTTTTTCTGTTTGGTTTGGTTGGTTGTTGCTTATTTTCTATTCTAACAGGTACTGTTGCTAATCTGTTAGCAGGTTGTTGCTAACAGGTACTGGCAGGGAGCAGGTCAACCTGTTCTAGGTGAAGGTGTCCCTGCTGACTGCAGGGGAGTTGGACTAGGTGACCTTGAAAGGTTCCTTCCCACCCAAACCATTCTGTGATTTTAAAAACAGCTCCTCAAACTTACTGCAGCACAGAGAATGGAAGTGCTGGATTGGAACTTGGTTTAGTAGTGTTAGCCACTCACCCCTAGAAGGCCATGGAGGTGCTGGAGTGTGGGCAGAGATGGGCAAGGAAGGTGGGGAAGGGTCTAGAGCACAAGGGTTGTGAGGAGCAGCTGAGGGAACTGGGCTTGCTTAGCCTGCAGAAGAGGAGGCTCAGGGGAGACCTTCTGGCTCTCTGCAGCTCCCTGGGAGGAGTCTGGAGCCAGCTGGGGCTTGGGCTCTTCTCCCAAGGGACAAGGGAGAGGACAAGAGGAAATTGCCATGTAAGGGCAGGTGAGAGCACTGGGTTTGTTCAGCCTGGGGAAAAGAAGGCTCAGGGGAGACCTCCTCACCATGGGCCAGTATTCCAAGGGTGGCTACAAAGCAGATGGAGACTCTTCTGGCAAGGAGTCCCATGGAACAGACAAGAGGTGGTGGGGACAAGGGACTCCTGAGGAGATTCCAGCTGGACATGAGAGAACAATTGTTCACAGCAAGGACAACCAGGCACTGGAATCATCTCCCCAGGGAAGTGGTGGAGGCTCCAACAGTGGACACTTGGAAGGCTGAGCTGGACAGGAGCTACGGCAGCTTATCTAGCCCAGGCTTTGGCCAAGGAAGGTTGGACCAGGTGATCCTTGAGGTCCCTTCCAACCTGGGATTATGTGATTCCTCTCCCCAGTCCAGCTCCTTATGTAGCTCTAGGTATGTTCTGTGTTTGCAGCTAGGATTGCCACACACTGTGGTCCACCATGGAGGGCAGATGAAGCAATGGCCCAGGGTCCTGAGGACCTGGCTTTTATTCTTGCCTTTGCCACCAACTTCTTAGATGATCTTGGGCAATGTTTTTTCTGTTTCTTCCTTCAGCATTTCAGTTTCTGCTCTGTAGAAGGTTCATGTAATCTATGCTCCTGTTGGAAATAGAAGGCATTTGGGACGCCACCAACCAGAAGGAGCGTTTCCTAGCTATTGGATTCCTTTCTTCACTTCCCAGCTGGTGGATTTCCTTGTTCATTACCTGCTTTCAGTTGCTGAACTGCCTTTAGCTTGTCTCCTTTGATTATTACTAACCAGGCTGTGTTTCCTTCTGTGTAACTGCAGGGAGTCCCCTGACAGAACGGGAGGTGGCAGCACCCAGCAGCTGTGTGTCCTTTGCTGTTGCTGGTGCAGATGCTCCAGTCACCACTGCAGTCATAGCAAACACAGAGTCACCCATCTGGGACTTCCAGCAACAAGTGAGGTGAGTGATGTTGGCCTCAACACACTGGGGAACTGACAGGAAGGCTGGGTGTGCCTAGGACATACCAGGTTGGAGGATGGCCTCTTCTCCTGACTGAGCTTGGACTCATAGCTAACCAGACTTGGGTTTGTGCTCTGTGATCACCACTTGCTCATAGTGGGTGGAAAGTTGTGTGTGGAGGCTTGCTCTTAAAGCTGACATGAGGAAGTGCAGTTTGAGGTGTGCAGAACCTTGGCTGCATCATGTTATGGCTTAAGACCTTAGCATCATAGACTCATTTAGGTTGGAGAAGACATTGAAGAGCATTTGAGTCCAACAGTTATGATTTTGTTCTTAACAGGTTGTCCAAGGAGCTGCTGCTGGATCCACAGCAAACCTTGGTCTTCAAAGTGTGGCATAAAGCAGGTAAAGCTTGTTAGGCAGTGTGGAGAGGAGTGTCCTCTCTGCATCCCTGCCCTTGGGGGACTTATACTTGACACAAGTATCTAATTATGTTGTGTTTAATACAATCAAATTGGATTAAGTAAGTTGGAGAATGGACTGGTAATGACCTCTTTTACCTTGCACTGAAGAATACTGGAGATAAACACCCACTGCCTCCCTGCCCCTCAGCATCCTCCTTTTCCTCATTAATCTAGCAAGGCTTGCTTGGTTTGTATTCTTCCTGTCCTACAAGAAGGCCATGGAGGTGCTGGAGCATGGGCAGAGAAGGGCAAGGTCTAGAGCACAGGGTTTGTGAGGAGCAGCTGAGGGAACTTGGCTTGCTTAGCCTGGAGAAGAGGAGGCTCAGGGGAGACCTTCTGGCTCTCTGCAGCTCCATGAGAGGAGGCTGGAGCCAGGTGGGGCTTGGGCTCTTCTCCCAAGGGACAAGGGAGAGGACAAGAGGAAACAGCCTCAGGTTGTGGCAGGGGAGGTTCAGATTGGCCATGAGGAAGAATTTGTTGCTGGCAAGGGCTGTGAAGGGCTGGCCCAGTCTGTCCAGGGCAGTGGTGGAGTCCCCACCCCTGGAGGGGTTGGAAAGCCCTGGAGACGTGGTGCTGAGGCCATGGGTTAGTAGTGACCTGGCAGTGCTGGTTAGCAGTTGGACTTGATGACCTTTAAGGTCTCTTCCAAGCACAGCAGTTCTGTGTTTCTGAGGGCTGGGGCACTGCCTGGTGTTCAACCTTCTTGCAGCTGTCTGATTTGCCTGCAGCTCACACTGCAATGTGCTTTCCCTTCTCCCTCCCCAGAGACTGAGCGAGTGCTGGGCTTCGCCTCTGTGGACCTTTCTCCTCTGCTTTCTGGCTTCCAGCTCATCTGTGGTTGGTACAACATCACAGACTTCAGTGGGCAGTGCAGAGGGCAGATCAAAGTAGCAGTTTCTCCTCTTCAAAACTTAAATAATCTCAAAGAAGAAAAGCAAGCAAGGATCAGGACCCAGCCCACAAGCTCTTCAGTAAGTTCTGCATCTTCCTCCTCTGTGCACACATCTCAGGAGGTTCCTAATCACTAACTGCTTCTGGGGGTGTCTGGAGTAATGAGTAAATAGAAAAGTCCCAGGGATGGCTTAGTCTGTGTAGACAAACCAGAAACAATTCATTCCTCCTTGAGGGGTTTTGCTCTGTGCTTCCATGGTGGCTGAAGGTCAGCAGCAGCTAGCAGCACTCATTGAAACCTAGGAGATACAAGCATGGAATTGTTATGGTTGGAAAAGACCTTTAACATCATTAATCCCAACTGTTACCCAGCACTGCCAGGTCACCACTAACCCATGGCCCTCAGCACCACATCTCCAGGGCTTTCCAAGACCTCCAGGGATGGGGACTCCACCACTGCCCTGGCCTGGGCCAGCCCTTCACAACCCTTTTGGGGAAGAAATTGTTCCTCATGGCCAACCCGAACCTCCCCTGGCACAACCTGAGGCTGTTTCCTCTTGTCCTCTCCCTTGTCCCTTGGGAGAAGAGCCCAAGCCCCAGCTGGCTCCAGCCTCCTCTCAGGGAGGTGCAGAGAGCCAGAAGGTCTCCCCTGAGCCTCCTCTTCTCCAGGCTAAGCAAGCCCAGTTCCCTCAGCTGCTCTTCACAACCCTTCTGCTCTAGACCCTTCCCCACCTTCCTTGCCCTTCTCTGCCCACACTCCAGCACCTCCATGGCCTTCTGTGGGTGAGGAGCCCAAAAGGGAGCCCAGGCTTGGAGCTGTGGCCTCCCCAGTGCCCAGCCCAGGAGGACAAGCCCTGCCCTAGCCCTGCTGCCACACTAGTGCTGCTCCAAGCCAGGCTGCTCTTGGCCTTCTTGCCCCCCTGGCCACTCTGCTGCCTCGTCTTCAGCTGCTGTGGACCAACCCCCCAGGTCCTTTTCCATGGTCATGATCATCTCCAGTGGCTTCACTCTGTGGTTGTTCTGTGGATGTTTGGGTCCTTGTTTATTGGTAGGGGAATATTCTCAGGTTTTAGGTCTCTGGGAGCCTGGCTTTGGTCTGGTTTCTGCTTTGGGTGACAACAGATTCCCCAAACCATTTTGTAAATGGCAAATTTTTGTTTGCTGTCTCAGTAAGGTTACTACTTGAATTTCCCTCTTTTTCCTGCTGTGGCAGACTCAAGTGTGATGTTCCTCTTTGTTCCAGGTGCAGAGCACATTTCCAGCAGTGCCCAGGGGAGCTCCAAGCTTTTCCAAGCAGGTGCTGAATGCCTTGGCAAAAGAAGTCACTGTTCCTGCTCGAGAGCAGTAAGTCCTCTGGTTGTCAACACTGAGATGTTTCTCAGGGCTCAGAAATGTTACCTGTCTGCAGCCTCTTGGCTCTGCTGGAAAAACATCAAACCTTCTCCAAGGTCTTACCCTGTTTTGGGGCTTAAATTGTTCTAAATTCCCTTTCCCTGGGAGAGTGTGGCCCTGGAGAGAGCAATCCTGAGACAGGCTCCTTCCTGCAAAGCCCAGATGTTCTTGTTCTTCTCACTGGCACTTCCCAATTTTGGTTGACACCTTTTTATGAGGCCAGGCTGAGAGAGTTGGGGTTGTTGAGCCTGGAGAAGAGAAGGCTGCAGGGAGATCTTGCAGCCTTTCAGTACATGGAGGGATCTAGAAGAAAGATGGGGAGAGACTTTTCAGCAGGACCTGTTGGGACAGGACAAGGGCTGATGGCTTGAAACTAAAAGAGGAGATTGAGACTAGATCTCAGGAAGCAATGTTTTCCACTGAGGGTGGTGAGCCCCTGTGCCAGGATGCCCAGAGAGGTGGGAGATGTCCCATCCCTGGAACCATTGCAGCTCAGGTTTGTTGTGGCTGTGAACAACCTCCTCTAGTTGCAGATGTCCCTGCTGCCTGCAGGGGGAGGTTGGCCTAGATGACCTGTGAAAGATCACTTCCCCCCCAACTTCTGTGACTGTCTGATTCTCCATGAGGATTCCCACAGTGCTGTTGTTAGGTCTGGGAGATGCAGCTTAATGAAGCTACTAAAGAGAAGAGGCCCAGGCCTGAGCCCTGGGGCACAGCTGCAGCTTCCTGAGTAGATGCAGGTAACTCCAGTGCAGAACTGGAACAGCAAATGCCATTCTTGCTGACATTTGGCTAAGCTACTTGATCCATCAGTGGCTCTGCACAGAATCATTGAGGTTGACAGACTCCTCTGAGATCATCAAGTCCATCATGGCACCACCATGCCACTAAATCCCATCCCTCAGCACCACAGCTCCATGACATTTCAACCTCTGAGGGGCTGGTGGTGACTCCACCACTGCCCTGGCTAGCCTTGGCCAATGCCTTCCAACTCTTTCATGCCCTTTGGATGTTCTTCCTTGGTAAACATCCCAGCTAAAGGTCTCCACCTGTTTGCTGTTGTTAACCACAGGCCTGTTTCCAGCAGGATTAGTGCCCCTGGAGCCCAGAGCCCTCACCATGAGGAGCACATGCAGAACGTGAGCAGGTTCCACCGGTCCCTGCAGCGAGCAGAAGGCAGCAGGCACCGAGCAGCCAGGCTGGACTCCTCCCCACTGCCATCACGGGCCTCTCTCCTCACTGCTCTCAGGTAAAGCAGGGCTGGAGCCAACTAGGTGATCCCAAAACCTTTCTCTGGTTTGCAAAGCACAATTTGGAAGTGGGAAGTTCTGGCATTTGGTGTTCAAGGAAGTGAAGGTGAACGTAGGACTGTCAGTGGGTGAGAGGTGTCAGTGGGGTAGTGGTGAAGCCTCTGAGATACACTGAGTCCAACCATCCACACAACACTAACCCCTGGCCCTCAGCACCACATCTCCAGGGCTTTCCAACCCCTCCAGGGATGGGGACTCCACCACTGCCCTGGCCAGCCTGGGCCAGGCCTTCACAGCCCTTTTGGGGAAGAAATTGTTCCTGATGGCCAACCTGAACCTCCCCTGGCACAACTTGAGGCTGTTTCCTCTTGTCCTCTCCCTTGTCCCTTGGCAGAAGAGCCCAAGCCCCAGCTGGCTCCAGCCTCCTCTCAGGGAGGTGCAGAGAGCCAGAAGGTCTCCCCTGAGCCTCCTCTTCTCCAGGCTAAGCAAGCCCAGTTCCCTCAGCTGCTCCTCACAACCCTTGTTCAAAACTGCCCATACTTCACTTTCAGCCTAAGTTTCAGAGCTAATATTCAGTATTTGTTCTTGAGGGCTTTTCTTCTCCTGGGACGGAACATCCTCAACACTGAGCTGCTGATCTGCTTCTCAACATTAACCCTTAATCTTCTCCCTCCATGTTTCCACACTGTTGTCTGGAATGATCCCAACAGAACCAATCTGCTGCAGTTTCTGGTTCTTGTTTTTGCTTTAACCTCTTACCAAATTTCTTACCCTTCCTTACAGGAAAAACTTGAGTGAGCTGGATGAGATTCAAAGATACTTCAGTCAGAAGCTGACCAGGTCTTTTCCTGACTTCAGTTCTGGTAACACATCCCAACCAAGTCGTGAGGAGCAGGAGAGTGATCATCAGGGCTTGGTGAGAGGAGAAGTGGATCCCAATGGTTCCCACCTCTTGGAGAGATCTAGTCAGTTGGTGTCTCAGGTCAGCAGCCTAATCAATGGTAAGTTCTCACTTCTTTTGGGTTTTGTTTTTCTCAGAAGTTGCCTTAAATTATCTCCAAATTCCTTACATGATGTAGATCAGTTCCTGGTGCTGGTGTTGTGTAGGGGGAGAGCTTCAGAGACACTTTGAAACTCCTGTCAATAATGTAATCACAGAACCCCAGAATCCAGCATGGCTGGTTGGAAGGGACCTCTGGGGATCATCCAGCCCAACCCCCTGCTCCAGCAGGCTCACCCACAGCAGCTTGCCCAGGGTCACCTCCAGCTGGGCTTGGAATCTCTCCACACAAGGAGACTCCACAGCCTCTCTGCAAAGCCTGGGCCAGGGCTCCAACACCCTCACATCAAACAAGCTTCTCCTCCTGCTCAGCTGCAACCTCCTGGCTTCCAGTTGGTGCCCAGTGCCCCTTGGGCTGGCCCTGGGCACCACTGAACAGAATCTGGCCCCAGCCTCTTGTCCCCAGCCTGCAGCTCTTGCTCAGCATTCAGCAGCTCCCCTCTGGGGCTGCTCTTCTCCAGGCTCAGCAGCCCCAGGGCTCTCAGCCTTTCCTCCTGCCACAGATGCTCCAGGTCCCTCAGCATCTCCCTAGCCTCCCATGGACTCTCTGCACTAGTTCCTTGGCTCTCTTGGGCTGGGCAGCCCAGGCCTGGAGCCAGGACTGCAGCTGTGGCCTGAGTGGGGCAGAGGAGAGGGGGAGGAGAACCTCCCTCCCCCTGCTGCTGCTCACACTCTTCTCCCTGCAGCCCAGGATGCCATTGGCCTTCTTGGCCACTTTGTTGGCTCCTGGGGACCTTGTTGTCCCCCAGCACTCCCAGCTCCTTCCCCATGGAGCTGCTTTCCAGCAGCTCAGCCCCTAACCTGTCCTGCTCCATCAGGTTCTTCCTCCCCAGGTGCAGGACCCTCCCCTTGCCCTTGTCAGTAGTACCAGGAGCAGAACGTGATCCCAGCAGCAGTGTTGGGCTATTGGATATTTCTTTCCTAACCATTCTTATCCACATGATTTTCTGCCCCAAACAAAGCCCAAATACATCAGATAAAAGGTGATTGTTGCTCCAGACAGTTCCTGATGCTGTTTTCTCTTTATCAGACTTGCAGACTATAACCACCAATAGTAAAGGATCTTCCAGTATGCCTCAAGACAGCAGCAGGAAGCTGAGTGCTACCCAGGTACCCAGGCAGAAGGCTGGAGAAGCAGGACCTGAAGTGTGTGATGGCCAACTTGAGCTGGACTCAGGCAGCACTAGCAGTGCTACCCTGCAGCCACCTTCTTCTGGGAGAGCTTTCTTTGGCAGACACATGTTGCAGGAACTTCTTGACCATGCTGTCCCTGAAGGGGAGCAGCCATTGGCAGCAGGCTGTATCCAGGGAGATGAGGGTGCTTTTGCCTCCCAGCCACAGAGTGATGAAGAGTATGAAGAAGATATTGTGGAACCAAGAGCCCTGAATGAACTAACAGCCCTAACAGAGAGAACTAGCCCTTGGTCCAGTGTGCTGTCTGAAGGGGAGCTGGGTGCTGAGCAGCAGCCCATAGACTTGGGATCTGAAGGTCAAGGCTCAGTGGATCTAGACTGTTTCCAAAGGGGCAGCAGTAGGTGGAGCAGCACCTTCTCCAGCTTACTCCAAGGAGACAACCAAAGCATGCTCACCACCCTTAGCCCGTGCATCAGCCTCCATGCAGAGGAGAGCAGTCCTTGGGCAGCAGCAGAAGGCTTTCAGAGCTTGAGGAGTAACACAGAAACAACAGAGAAGGAGCTGCTTCAGCCTGCTCCTTTGTCAGATGTCCACCAAGCAGGCAGTGGAAGTTGTGGTTGGGATAGAGCAGCTCACACTGAAGCTGCAGAGCACCCAGAGTTCCATACAGCCACAGCAGAACCACTGGAAGTTCCACCAGGAGTTGGTTTGACCAATCCAAAACCCACAGAAGGAGAGGAGGAGGAAGGTGGTGAGGCTGTCAATGAAGGTCATCAAGATGAGGAAGAGATTGGTTCTGAGGAGATCTCTGTTAAGAGTGTATCAGCCCAAGCAGGCTCAGAAGGAGCTGATGGAAGCTTCTCTGATGAGAGTCATGAAGAGCCAGTGGAGGAGTCAGACAAGTCTATCAAAGCAAAAATGCTCTTGTATCCTTTCCAACACACTTCACATTCAGAGAGCATGTCCTGTTGGTCAGCATCTCCTTGGAATTCCCTGTCTGGAGCTCTTCCCTGGGGATTGAGTCTGGAATTGGGGACCTGGGAAGGTGTTAGCAGACCTTGTGATGTTGTGTTTCACTTCACACAAGGCAGTGATGATTTCCTTCCCATGTCTCACCAATAGATTCTATGACCTGTGAGAGTTAGTTGATTTTTGGCTGCTTTCCATGTGTCTTTCCTTTTTCCCCCCAGGTTTTGGGTTCTTTCCATGTATTTTAGCTCTTGGGTTTCTTCTGTAGTAAAAGAAATGTCATTTGTTTTGCTGTTAAAATGCTTCCCCCCATTTCTTGCACAGATTCAGTTGTGCTGGAGTTCTTTCAGGATGAAATACTCTGCCAGGTCAGGAGGTATTTCTGCAAAGCAAGTTGGTGTCCAGTGCTCTGGGAGGTCAGTGAGGGAACCAGGAGCTCAGAACAATAGAACATGGATCCAAATGGAGGAGATTCACCATCTGGGAGCCATCAGCAGCTCTTACAGTGAGGCTTATTCTGAGCTCTGTGCAACTCCACACTGCCAAATCCCAGAATCCAGCATGGTTGGGGTTGGAAGGGACCTCTGGAGGTCACCCAGGCCAACCCCCCTGCTCCAGCAGGGTCACCCACAGCAGCTTGCCCAGGGTCACCTCCAGCTGCCTTGGCAATCTCTCCACACAAGGAGACTCCACAGCCTCTCTGGGCTTGTTCCTTAAGGTTCTTCCTTACCAGTTCTGCTCAGATCTGATCCTGTTGCTGTTCCCAACTTCTTCCTTCCACCCCAGCAGATGGAAGCCTCCATGAGACTGCTCAGCAATCCTGCTCGTCCTTCCACAGCTCTGACAGTAAGTCCAGGAGATGTTTTCCTTTCTTGTCCTAGCTTACCAGAGGCTGTTTGTTAACAGAGGGGGGCAAGGACTTCTTCCTTTCTTTGCCTGCTAGCCCTCAGGTTAGAGGTGATGGCTTCCAAATCAAGGCAGGGAGAATCTTTCTGATGCCTCTGCTCTCTCTCAGAATCATTTTTAACATTCATAGGAGCATAGAATCATGGAATGGTTTAGGTTGGAAGAGACCTTTTGAGATCATCTAGGCCAAGCCCCTGCAGTCAGCAGGGACATCTGCAGCCAGAGCAGGTTGCTCACAGCCCCAGCCAACCTGAGCTGCAATGGTTCCAGGGATGGGACATCTCCCACCTCTCTGGGCAACCTGGGCCAGGCTCTCACCACCCTCAGTGGAAGAAAATTCTTCCTTCTCTCTAGTCTCAATCTTCTCTTTCAGTTTCAAGCCATCAGCCCTTGTCCTGGCACAACAGGTCCTGATGAAAAGTCTGTCCTCATCTGTTTTCTAGGCCCCTCTAAGTCCTGAGAGGCCACCAGAAGGTCTCCCTGGAGCCTTCTCTTCTCCAAGCTGATCAACCCCAACTCTCTCAGCCTGGCCTCACAGCAGAAGGCTTCCAGCCCTCCCATCATGTCTGTGGCCTCCTCTGGCCCTGCTCCACCAGCTCCATGTCTCTGCTGTGCTGAGGACTCCAGAGCTGGCCCCAGCACTGCAGCTGAGCTCTCCCCACAGCAGAGCAGAGCAGAGGCACAATCCCCTCCCTGCCCTGCTGGCCACCCTGCTGGGGCTGCAGCCCAGGCCAGGGTTGGCTCCTGGGCTCTGAGCACACATTGCCTGCTCAGCTCCAGCTTCTCCCCCACCAGTTCCCCCAAACTCTTTGAGAGGCATCAAGTAACTTTTCTTCTCTGGAGGGAAGAGTTGAGCAGTTGGAGTGATTGTTCCTCCCCCAGGAAAGCTGTTGATTGCTTCACAGGTTGGTGTATGAGTGTGAACATTTATTTACCACTGGAGGTTTGTAGCTCAGCTCTTCTGAGCTCTATAGAGATTATTCTTTCCCAGCCCCAGCTTTGCTCTGGCTGTTGGTGCAGGTTTGGGCACTGCAGCAGCTGAGCTGTTTGTTTACTGCTCCCAGAAAAGACAATTTGTTGATTCCCTTCCTTATGACCTGGGAGACAAACACTCTGAGGAACATGGATGGAATTGGAGCCAGCTTGGGTGATGGAACAGGACAGGAACAGGCAGGATCTAAGAGCTCTGGAGTAATGGAGACTGCTTTCAATTAATAACCATGTCTCCAGCTCAGGTGCAATCCCTGCCTTCTTGCTGCTTTGAGTTGATAGTTGTTGCTCTGCTTTACAGAATCTTCTCTGTTCCTAAAGATAGCAGAGACCCTGAGCCTGGCTCCCCCACTCCTCCCAGTGTGGCACCAGCAGCCAACTGCCTGAGGCTGCACTCTGTGCCTCTAGCCAGGCCATGGATGAAGATGTTGAACAAGACTGGGCCCAGCAGTCCTAACCCCTGGGGAACACCACAAGCTCCAGGCCTCCCAACTAGCCTCTGCCCCACTGCTCACAGCCCTTTGAGCTCTGTGTCCTTCAGCCACTTGTCAATCCACTCAATTCCACTCCTGAAAGTGATTAATAGTTCAGGAGAGTCCTAGCAAGGCTCTAGTTGGATGTAGTTGACCATAAAGCAGCTCCATTCCAGGGCTAGCTCCAGCCTGTAGCACCAGGAGAGCTCTGCTGAGACCAGGCTCAGCCATGCCCCATGTTGTGTCCTCAGCATGGAACACTCTGTCCAAAAAAACAAGCTTTTACCTTTTGCTGGTGGTGAAATGGAGGTCAGGAGGACTTCTTCCTCTGAGTTTGCTTCTTAAATTAGCCTGAGGAACATCAGTGTCTAAATCTGGGTCTGTTTGCTTTCTGCACACCTCAGCAAACCCCGAGGTGACAGCAAGGCTGCAATCTGAACTGGGCTCACGTGGCAGCTGGGGAACCTCTCAGCTCCTTAGTGCTCCTGCTACCTCTCCCTGTCTTCTCTGACTCCCAGAGTCACAGAATTAGGAAGATTGGAAGAGACCTTTAAGATCATCAAGCCCAACTGTCAACCTGTCTCCTTCCTGTCCCTGTCTTCCTGTGCAGAATGATGAAGAAACAGCCATGAGGAGAAGCAGGAGGTGGTGACCCTAGGAGCTGGCAATGTTTTGAGCCCAAAAGGTTTTCTCAGCTCATGCTAGAAGGACATGGATTAGCTCAGTTGGGTCTCAGTTGGCCATGGATCTCAGCAGGATCTGAGAAGGTGCAGCAGCAGCTCAGCCTTCATCCTGGATGCTGCTGTCTCCTTCCAGGGATCTGAGTTTTGCAAAGCCTTGAGAAATCTAAACTTCTTGGACCTTTTTTTCTCTCCATTCTCTACAACCTGCTTAGGGTGACCCTGCTTTGCCAGGGGGTTTGGTGATCTCCAGAGGTCCCTTTCTGCCTCCTGGACATCCTGGTCCAAGGCTCTTGCACCCTCACAGCAAAGAAGTTTCTCCTCCTGCTCAGGTGGAAGCTCCAGAGTCCCCCCTGGGGCTGCTCTTCTCCAGGCTCAGCAGCCCCAGGGCTCTCAGCCTTTCCTCCTGCCACAGATGCTCCAGTTATAGAATCATAGAAAGGTTAGAGAGTTGGGAGAGACCTTTAGACATCATCTCAGCATCTTCAAAAGGATCAGAATTCTTTGGAATCCAGGGTAATTAATTAATACTTCTATATTCATAGATTTGCCTTCAGTGTAGATTAGGAATAACACTTTCAGAGGCAGATTTAGGAAGGTTCAGAGTGTCAGGCTCTTAGCTGCTCTAAAAATAGAGCTGGTTAGCAACCATCCAAACAACCTTTCCTGGTTTTTAGGTTTCTTCTTCATCTCCCAGCTCAGGCAGAGCCCCTCAAGCTCTTTTCTCTCCTCACTCAGCTGAGCCAGAGAGCAGAGCTGAGGCCTTTACCCACTCCATTGTCCTAACTTACCAAGCAGAAATGCTGATGTTCTCTTCCAGTCACAGAGGAAGAATTCTCAGAGCTGTTTTGGAGTTGCTGGCTGTGGTCCATGGTTTGATATAAATATTTGCCTGTCCCAACAGCAGAAGGAGGCATGAGGTGGCTCCAGGGGGAGGTTGTAGCCCATTAACACAGATCTGGTTTCACTCCTTCGTCATCACAGAGAAACAAACCTGCCCTTGGAACCTGCTGAGCCACAGGGCTGACAGGTTCTGAAAGCAGGCCTGGACAAACCTTTCCAGGAAGAAGTTGTTCCTCATGGCCAACCTCAACCTCCCCTGGTGCAACTTGAGGCTGTTTCCTCTTGTCCTCTCCCTTGTTCCTTGGGAGAAGAGACAAATGCTGCACAGAGATCAGGGACCAGCAGGGAGCTAGTGTGAGCTGGTTCCTGTCCATCTCCACCTCTGGAGTCCTCAGCACAGCAGAGGCAGGGAGCTGGTGGAGCAGGGCCAGAGGAGGCCACAGACATGATGGGAGGGCTGGAAGCCTTCTGCTGGGAGGCCAGGCTGAGAGAGTTGGGGTTGATCAGCTTGGAGAAGAGAAGGCTCCAGGGAGACCTTCTGGTGGCCTTGCAGGACTTCCAGGAGACCTGTAAGAGAGATGGGGAGAGACTTTTCATCAGGACCTGTTGTGCCAGGCCAAGGGCTGATGGTTTGAAACTAAAAGGAGATTGAGACTAGAGAGAAGGAAGAATTTTCTTCCACTGAGGGTGGTGAGAGCCTGGCCCAGGGTGCCCAGAGAGGTGGGAGATGTCCCATCCCTGGAACCATCACAGGTCAGGTTAGTTTGGGCTGTGAGCAACCTGCTCTAGTTGCAGATGTCCCTGCTGACTGCAGGGGTTGGCCTAGATGACCTGGAAATGTCCCTTCCACCCAAACTACTGTGTTTCTATGATTCCATGAAGTCACCAGGGCTTTCAGTGTTCCCCCTCAGGGCCTTCCCCAGCGATGCCACCTCAGGTCTAGCACTCAACATTCTCATCCCCTGAGCCTGTAAAGCCTTGGTAACAAAACACAGCAAATCTCCAAACCCAATTAGTCCTAAAACCCCCTTTTCCCTCCCCAAACAGTGCCCATCAAAGCAGGGCCAGGATCCTGAGACCCTTTCTCTTGGGAGAGAGCTGATCACCTTAGGAGACCTTTCCAGCTGCACCGTGCCCAGCGAGGCTGATCCTGGCTGGGGTGCAGCAGCAGCTCAGGGATGTAGGTGAAAGGCCAGACTGGCAGATCAGCTTTCCAAATCCATCCTGCTCTCCAGGAGACCTTCCTGCCCCTGCAGCTGATGAGTGGTGTGTCCTGAAGGAGCACCACTCACTTTGCACTCTGAAGGCAGCTAAAGCTGTAGCTGAACTGGAGATCTCTCCTCTCTTGCTGCTTCACAGGCACCACCTGGCTCGGAGCTCCTTTTGGGGGGAAATGGGAGTGTCCTTAGGCACTGAAATGTCTTCAGTGCAGCAGGAAGGGCTGGGTGGAAACCTCACTGCTGGAGGATGTGTGCAAAGCAAGGGTGGTCATAGAATCATGGAGTTGTTTTGGTTGGAAGAGATCTCTAAGATCATAGAGACCAACTGTTACCCAGCACTGCCAGGTCACCACTAACCCATGGCCCTCAGCACCACATCTCCAGGGCTTCCCAACCCCTCCAGGGATGGGGACTCCACCACTGCCCTGGCCAGCCTGGGCCAGGCCTTCACAGCCCTTTTGGGGAAGAAATTGTTCCTGATGGCCAACCTGAACCTCCCCTGGCACAACTTGAGGCTGTTTCCTCTTGTCCTCTCCCTTGTCCCTTGGCAGAAGAGCCCAAGCCCCAGATGGCTCCAGCCTCCTCTCAGGGAGCTGCAGAGAGCCAGAAGGTCTCCCCTGAGCCTCCTCTTCTCCAGGCTAAGCAAGCCCAGTTCCCTCAGCTGCTCCTCACAACCCTTGTGCTCTAGACCCTAATGATGTGGTTTGGTTTTAAGGCTTCTACACACTAAAAATCAAATAATTGTTGAAACCCCAAGTTCAAGGAGTCAGAGCCTGGTTTCATTCCTTTGGCTTCCCAGAAGAAGACTTCAGCTGGGGTTGGACACCCACAAATTCAGACTTCACTTGTCAGAGCCAAGCTGTGTGGTTGGCCAGGGACATGGTTCACCTTTGTGGCTTCCTTTTCCCCCAAACACCTGGAACAAGCAGGTCCTTTCCCCACCAGTTGTTTCTCAATGTGTGGAACATGAGGAGAAAGCCTCCAAGGAGAACCAGTGAGCAGCAGCAAACATCTGGAGAGGTTTTGTCCTGTATCCAACTCCTGGCAAGCTGCATGAGCCCATGGTGTGCCACCATCAGGACATGGGGCACAGGGCAGAGCTGGAGAGGGACTCTAACCTCCTGCTCTCTCTCTCTCTCTCTCTCTCTCTCCACAGAGCAGCAGTGGGACAGTGCCCAGGGGCATTCCCTACCGAAGGCCAACTCATCCCAGAGCTGTGGCCCACCTCTCAGAAGAGGAGACCAAAAGGATTGCCAGGATCTTCTCTGCTCAACTGTCCAAGAAGGACTAATTCTGGCCAGAGGTTGTCCACAGCAGCCAACACCAGGGCCTCCAGGAAACAGGAGGTGGAAGCTGTAGGCTCCATGCTCTGGTTTTTAACTTGCCTACTTGGTGTCTCCTGGTGGTCAACCAAGAGACCATGTCTCTTCCAAGGGCAGGTCCCTCATGAGACTCAGCACTTTGGGTCACTGATGAGCCATTGTCTGCTCTCCAGATACTCCCATTTGGGGGATTTCTTCATCTGGAAGTTCTTGAATGAACCATTTCTTTGGGCAAGCACAAAGCATCCCATGTTGAGACAGGGTCTGTTTGTTCAGCCAAAGGATGGAGAAGATTGGAGCTCTGTTAGATGGAGAATGAGAGCTCAGATGGAGAATGTTAGCATTTGCCATCCCATCAGCAAGCAGAGATCTGTCACCTCCCTGCTGAGGTGGGATGAAGGTGGAGAGGGGAGATGAGCTCCTTCCTCAGTGGCCTTTCAAGAAGAGGTGGGTGGGAAGCAACTCATTTCCTACTTCTAGAGGAATTTGGGTGCCCCAGGTGCTGGTGTAAATAGAGGTTGTAAAATACCAAGGTGTGGACCAAAAGGTGTCACTAGACATGGAGAACTTGGATATTCTAACTTATTTTTGTACATTTTGAGGTCAGTTGGTAGAGTTGGGTGATGGACTTGGCTCCAAGCCCAGCTCAGGTTATTTTTGTACTGCTCCCCAGGGTTTCTGTTCCAATAAAATTCCTTTAGCCCCTTGTTGTCTGGTGTAAAGTGTCCTGCTGCCAGGTCATGAGCCTGTGGTTAACAGGTGGACAGGACAACTTCCCCCAGGAGCCTCCTGGAATGCTGTGGAGATGACTTCTGGGAGGTGGCAAAGGTCAAGTATTGGTGGAACAAATTGGATCTTGGAGGTGAGCAAGGGCTTCCAGATCAGAGCTGCTTTTCAAGCTGTGCTTTGAATTCAGGGTTGAAGGACCCAAAGCATCAGCAGAATCCCTGAATCCAGCATGGTGGGGGCTAGAAGGGACCTCTGGAGATCATCCAGCCCAACCCCCTGCTCCAGCAGGGTCACCCACAGCAGCTTGCCCAGGGTCACCTCCAGCTGCCTGGGTTATCTCTCCACACAAGGAGACTCCACAGTCTCTCTGCAAAGCCTGGGCCAGGCCTCCAACACCCTCACACCAAACAAGCTTCTCCTCCTGCTCAGCTGCAACCTCCTGGCTTCCAGTTGGTGCCCAGTGCCCCTTGGGCTGTCCCTGGGCACCAGTGAGCAGAGTCTGGCCCCAGCCTCTTGCCCCCAGCCTGCAGCTGTTCCTCAGCACTGAGCAGCTCCCCTCTGGGGCTGCTCTCTCCAGGGCTCTCAGCCTCTCCTTCCTTCCATGTCCCTTTTCTTTCTCACCTCTTCAGTTTTGTCTTTCAGAGAAGTCCCAACTGCACCATGCCCTGCTGGGCTCTGCTGCAGGTAAGCTCTGCTCTGCCCTGCTGGTTGCCACCTCTACCCCACACCCCCTCTAACCCAGTGGGAGCTGCAGCCCTGCTCCTCTGCCACCACATCCCCTTGGGCTGCCCCTGCTAGGTGAGGTGAACATGCCAAGTGTCCCTGTCCCCACCTTTGTTCCACCAATACTTGACCTTTGCCACCTCCCAGAAGTCATCTCCTGCAGTGACCCATGGGCTTGCTGACCCCATAAAGACCCAAGGGGGATGGTGGCAGGGCTGGGAACATGGTGACAGCAGAGGTGACACTGTTGACTCCTAAGTTCCATCTCAGGCATGAGAGAAACAGCTTCTTCCTCTTGCATTTAGGTTGGTGGTGGAGTGTGGTCCAAGCAGTCTGGACAGCATGACAGCAGAGAGGGGTCAGTGCCAGATGAGCTTCTGAGGTGGCTTCAGGGTGTCCAAGCAGCTCAAAAGGGACATCTCTGGAGGTGTCTCCTCACCCTTGACCTGAGCCTTGTCTCTACCCAGCCACACTCCAAAGGGCATCGTGGGATTTACCTCCAAGTTGCTCACAGGTGGACCATGCCCTGAAGATGCTCCAGGGACATGTTCCACCATGCAGAGGGAATCTCACCAGCAAGCTCAGCACTGTTCAGGATGAGTTGTGGCTTCATGGGCCATGCCAAGGGTGAAGAGGTCCAACCTGCCCCACTCAGTGCTGCTCTGCCTCCAGAACACTCCTTCCCTATGCCTTGGCCAAAGGTTTGCTGCATCTCGTCCTTCCTGGAGCATCTTTGGGTGAAAACCCCAAATGATTGTCCCATCCCTGAGGTCCCAGTGGCCACCAAAGAGGCAGGAGCACGTTGTTGGGTGCTGCTGCCCCACAGCTCTGCTCCAGTGGGTGCAGGTGGTCTGGGCAGGATCTTCCCTGCCCATGGCTGAGTTTTGGGTGGGGGTGGGGAACGGGGACTTGAAAGTCAGCCAGCTCCTCAGGGCTGCTTGGGTGGCCTCTCACTCCTCAAATGCCACCAAGGGAACTGGGTTTGGCTGTCACCTGATCCCCACACGGCCTCTGGAATGTCCTCCTTGGGTGCTATATAAGGAAGGGTCCAAGGAGCTGGGCCTCAGGGTGATGGCTGCGTGCAGGGGGGGGAAGGCAGGAGCCAGGACGTGGTGCTGCAGTTCCTTCGGTGAGGCCACAGGGGACTCTGGGGCAGATGCTGTCCCCAAGCCACCCCTCTTTTAGCCTGGGTAGATGGGCATAGCTGAATCTCAAGCTGGCACCAGGCTGAGTGAGGAAGCTCTGTGCCTCAGTTTCCCCAGAGATGCAGGCCAGGAGATGGGGCAGGATTTGGCTTTTGGGGTTGGCTGAAGTCAGCAAGATCCACCATGGGACTTTGTCACCTCCATCCCCAAACTGGACATCTCTGCTTGAAGTCCCAGCAGCTCCAACAAGCCTCCTCCTTTCCTTCTAGCCCTTCCACCACCATGGTGGGTCTGAAGCCCCCTGAGGTGCCTCCAACAGCCACCGTGAAGTTCATCAGTGCTGGGGCAGCTGCTTGCATCGCTGACCTCTGCACCTTTCCTCTGGACACGGCCAAAGTGCGGCTGCAGGTATGATCCCACCACAACCCCCCGAGCCCCAGGGGTGGAGAGACCACCCACTGCCAGCTCCACCCCAGGGCTGTCCCACGGACCAGGGCAGACCTGGTTCCAGCTCCACCCCAGAGCTGTCCCACGGACCAGAGCAGCCCTGATTCCAGCTCCACCCCAGAGCCGTCCCATGAGGTTTGGGGGGGAGGTGAAGGGCAGGGTGACACGGTTGGTATCCTGCAGCTCCAGGGTGAGGTGAGGATCCCCAGGACCCCTAGCTGTGTGGAGTACCGAGGTGTTCTGGGGACGCTGAGCACCATGGTGAGGACAGAAGGACCTCTCAGCCTCTACAGCGGGCTGGTGGCTGGCCTGCAGCGGCAGATGAGCTTCGCCTCCATCCGTATCGGCCTCTACGACTCGGTGAAGCAGCTCTACACCCCCAAAGGTGCCGAGAGTGAGTGTCCAGGAGGTCAGGGCTCCCCTCCCTGGGCACCCACTCAGCCATGACCCTGTTCTCTCAGAGGGACACAGCCCACCCTGGGTGAACACCACCCCTAAGATGAGCCTTTCACTGAGCACCTCGGGCCGCTCCCCCTGGGGTTCTAGCAGAGCTGGGGGTCACCACAGGACTGAGGGTTCCCAGAAGCCATGGGTTCCCCACAAGGCTAGAGGTCCCTGCAGGTCTGGGTGTCCCTACAAGGTCAGGGGGTCCCCACGAGGCTAAGGGTCTCTACAAAGCCAAGAGTTACCTGCAGGAATGGGGATTTCCTCCCCCCTCCAAGGTCAGAGATTCCCCCAAGGTGGGGAGTCCCCCCCCAAAGTTGGGGGTTCAACCGAGGTTGGAGGTTCCCCCAGGATCAGAGATTCCCCCAAGGCTGAAGGTTCCCTCCAAGGTTGGGAGTACCCCTAAGGTTAGGTGTCTCCCTAAGGTCAGAGATTTCCCCAAGGTTCAAGGTCCCCCCAAGCTTGGGAGTCCCCTCAAGGTCAGGGATCCCCCCAAGGTCAGAAGTGCCACCCAAGATCAGAGATCCCCACATTGTCAAAGGTCCCCACAGGGCTGGAAGTTCCCTCAAGGTTGGGATCCTCCCCCAAGGTCAGAGGTCCCCTCCAGGTCCAGGCTTCCCACCTCCTTGCCCTCTCCAGGCACGGGGCTGTCGGCGCGGCTCCTGGCAGGCTGCACCACCGGAGCCGTGGCCGTGGCCTGCGCCCAGCCCACCGACGTGGTGAAGGTTCGGTTCCAGGCCCAGGGGCCGGTGCCGCCCAGGGACCGGCCGTACCGCGGCACCGTGGACGCCTATCGGACCATCGGCAGGGAGGAGGGGCTCCGTGGGCTCTGGAGAGGTGGGGACACCGGGAACGGCCAGGGAGACAGGGAGGGGATGCGATGGGGATGGAGACAGGGAGAGGATGGGATGGGGGTGGGGATGGAGACAAGGAGAGGATGGGAATAGGGATGGGGTGGGGATGGAGACAGGGAGAGGATGAGGATGGAGATGGGGATGGAGACAAGGAAAGGATGAGGATGGAGATGGGGTGAGGATGGGATGGAGACAAGGAGAGGATGAGGATGGGGATGAGGGTGGAGATGAGGAGAGGATGAGGATGGGATGGTGATGGAGACAAGGAGAGGATGGGGATGGAGACAAGGAGAGGATGAGGATGGAGATGGGGATGGAGACAAGGAGAGGATGACGATGGAGATGGGGATGAGGATGGGATGGGGATGGAGACAAGGAGAGGATGAGGATGGGGATGGGGTTGGAGATGAGAGGATAAGGATGGGATGGTGATGGAGACAAGGAAAGGATGAAGACGGGGATGGGGATGGAGGTGGGGATGGGGATGGAGACAAGGAGAGGATGAGGATGGGGTGGGGATAGGGATGAGGATTGGAATGGGGATGGGGACAGGGATAGGATGAGGATGGGAAGAAGGATGACAATTGGGATTGGGTGGGAATGGCAACAGGGACTGGAATGGAGATGGGGAAAGGATAGGATGGGAATGGGTTGGGGACAGGCATGGGATGGGAATAGGAATAGAAATGGGACCAGAAATGGGAGTGAGGGTGAGGAATGGGACAGGGGTGGGAACTGGGATGGGTGATGCAGATGGGGTTGAGGCTGGGACAGGGATGAGGATTGGGATGGGGACAAGTAAGAAAATGGGGATGGGTATAGGTTGAGAACAGACATGGGACAGGAATAGGAATGGAAATGGGAACAAAAAGGGGAATGGAAGAGGGGACAGGGATGGAATGGAGTGGGAGATGCAACTGGGGATGGGGACAGGGAGGAGGACAGCAGGGTTGGGGCATCCATGCAGGATGTTCCAGGAGGGAATGTGACCACTATCCCTGATGCCACCACCCTCCTGCACAGGGACACTGCCCAACATCGCCCGAAATGCCATCATCAACTGCGGGGAGCTCGTCACCTATGATGTCATTAAGGACACTCTGCTGCGGGCACAGCTGATGACAGGTGAGGACACTGCAGGGGGACACAGCCAGGAGCCATCCCCAGCCCTGTGACCCTCTGAAGATGAGGCAGCAGAGTGGCCAGGGGGGCAAGAAGGCCAAGAGCAGCCTGGCTTGGGGCAGCACTAGTGTGGCACCAGGGCTAGGGCAGGGCTTGTCCTCCTGGGCTGGGCACTGAGGAGGCCACAGCTCCAAGCCTGGGCTCCCTTTTGGGCTCCTGACTGCCAGAAGGCCATGGAGGTGCTGGAGTGTGGGCAGAGAAGGGCAAGGAAGGTGGGGAAGGCTCTAGAGCACAAGGGTTGTGAGGAGCAGCTGAGGGAACTGGGTTTGGTTAGCCTGCAGAAGGGGAGGCTCAGGGGAGACCTTCTGGCTCTCTGCAGCTCCCTGAGAGGAGGCTGGAGCCAGCTGGGGCTTGGGCTCTTCTCCCAAGGGACAAAGGAGAGGACAAGAGGAAACAGCCTCCAGTTGTNATGCAAGCCCTGGACAGTACCAGAATGTGCTCAGCTGTCTGCTTGCCCTGCTCATGCAGGAGGGTCTCAGAGGCTTCTACAAGGGGTGAGTTTGGGGATGTGCCCCCCACTAAACACCAGCAAACCCAGAGCCATGATGTGATAGCTACATGCACCAGGACAGGCCACAGCTGGAGTCCTGGCTCCAGGCCTGGGCTCCCCAGTTGCAGAGAGCCAAGGAGCTAGTGGAGAGTCCATGGGAGGCTAGGGAGATGCTGAGGGACCTGGAGCATCTGTGGCAGGAGGAAAGGCTGAGAGCCCTGGGACTGCTGAGCCTGGAGAAGAGCAGCCCCAGAGGGGAGCTGCTCCATGCTGAGCAAGAGCTGCAGGCTGGGGGCAAGAGGCTGGGGCCAAGAGGCTGGGGCCAGACTCTGCTCAGTGGTGGCCAGGGCCAGGCCAAGGGGCACTGGGCACCAACTGGAAGCCAGGAGGTTGCAGCTGAGCAGGAGGAGAAGCTTGTTTGGTGGGAGGGTGTTGGAGCCCTGGCCCAGGCTTTGCAGGGAGGCTGTGGAGTCTCCTTGTGTGGAGAGATTGCCAAGGCAGCTGGAGGTGACCCTGGGCAAGCTGCTGTGGGTGACCCTGCTGGAGCAGGGGGTTGGGCTGGATGATCTCCAGAGGTCACTGCCACCCCCAACCATGCTGAATCTGGGGATTCTATTGTACACAGACACTTGCTTCCACTTCACACCATGGCATCACCAAATGTCCCAACCCATGTGCCACCACCAAGGCACCAGACAGGGCTTTGGGGACTCCAGAGGTGTCCTTGCCANAGGAGGCTAAGGGGTGACCTCATCTATGCTTTTAAATATGTGAAGGGTGTGTGTCGGGAGGATGGGGTCAGGCTCTTCTCAGTGAAGCCCAGTGACAGGACAAGAGGCAATGGCTATAAACTGAAGTATAGGAGATTCCCTGTGAATACACGTAGGAATTTTTTCCCAGTTCAGGTGTCAGAGCACTGGCACAGACTGCCCAGAGAGGTTGTGGAGTCTCCTTCTATGGAGAGATTCCAAACCCAACTGGACACACTTCTGTGTGACCTGGTCTAGGGAATCCTGCTGTGGCAGGGGGGTTGGACTAGGTGATCTTTCGAGGTCTCTTCCACCTCCTAATATTCTATGATTCTATGAGGTGTCCTTGCCGTGGCTCCTCCCTCCAGCACTGCCTTTCTGTCACAGGTTTGTTCCCTCCTTCCTGCGGCTTGGCTCCTGGAACGTGGTCATGTTCATCTCATATGAGCAGCTGCAGCGTGCTGTGGGGCTGGCCCAGTCTGGCCTCTCCCGACCCCCACCCTCTCCTTCTCCTTCTCCTGCCCCCTAGCCCTCTCCTAATCCCCATCCNCGGCTTGGCTCCTGGAACGTGGTCATGTTCATCTCCTACGAGCAGCTGCAGCGTGCTGTGGGGCTGGCCAAGTCCGGCCTCTCCTGACCCCTAGCCCTCTCCTGACCCCCACCCTCTCCTTCTCCTGCCTCCTAGCCCTCTCCTAACCCCACCCTCTCCTTCTCCTGCCCCCTAGCCCTCTCTAACCCCTCTCCCCCTCGCCAGCGCTGGCGAGACACACGAGTCAATTACATTAATTGCCGAAGCAAGGAGGAAGCAGCGACCCCAAACACCACCCCCAGCCCGACAAGGACCTCCCCAAGAGGGACCAGCGAGGTGGCAGGAGAAATGAAGTTGTTTGTGAAGCAGTCTGGGAGAACAAAGGTCTCCAGAGAGGAGTTCAGGGATGAACTTGGCTTCTCCTGGGTGCTGGGAACAGGGAGGGAAGGGGGCAGGAGGACCGAGGCAGAGCCTTGGGGGGATGGGGGGATTCCTGCTCTTCCTTCCCGATGTTGCCAATAAACCACCCCTATGGGGTCTGAGCACAGCAGGGCTTGGAGCTCTCTTGCCTTTTGTTTTGAGGAGGAGGGAGTTTAGAGTTCTTCTCCCAGCCCTGGGGGTGCTGGAAAAGGCGAAGCAGGGCTTATCCCAAAAGCTTCCCTGAGTCTTGGTGGGTGGAGAACTGGCTGAAGGCCAGAGCTCAGAGGGTTGTGAGCACTGGGGCAGAGGCTAGTTAGAGGCCTGAAGCTTGCGGTGTTCCCCAAGGGGTCAGGACTGCTGGGTCCAGTCTTGTTCAACATCTTCATCCATGGCAGTTTGCTGCTGGTGCCACACTGGGAGGAGTGGGGGAGCCAGGCTCAGGCTGTGCTGCCAGCCAGGGAGAGCTGCACAGGCTGAGAGCTGGGGGAGAGGAACTTCCTGGAGGTCAACAAGGGCAAGGGGAGGGTCCTGCACCTGGGGAGGAAGAACCTGATGGAGCAGGACAGGTTAGGGGGTGAGCTGCTGGATGGCAGCTCCATGGAGAAGGAGCTGGGAGTGCTGGGGGACAAGTTCCCCAGGAGGCAGCAATGTGCCCTCAGGGCCAAGAAGGCCAATGGTCTCCTGGGGTGCAGGAAGAAGAGTGTGAGCAGCAGCAGGGGGAGAGAGGTTCTTTCATGGTTTTGGTCTTTCCCTCACCACCCTACACACAGTCACCACCAAACCATGGGCACCAGCTGAGCTGGGAGTACTCCAGCCTCCCCCCAGCTCCCACAAAAATCCTCCATCATCCTCCTCATGGCTGTGGTGTCACTGCTGTGGGGAGAAGAGTCCAGAAAGCTTGATGGGTCTGAGTCCCGAGGAAACAGCCTCAAGGGTGCTGTGGTTTAGGGTGATCTTGTGTTTTAGGCTCCTCAGTACTTGGAACAAAGCTGCACCTGGTCCCAGTGCTGGCTGCAGAGCTGTATGGGTGGGAGGAGAGCAGGAAGATCACTGTCCCCTAGGACAGGAGAGCACTTTTCAGAAGCATTCTCTTGTCAGGTGTGAGCTTCTTGGGAAAGAGCAGGTTGAAGTAGATGAAGAGGTCGCCCTTGCGCTGGGGGTCCTGGAGCAGTGGCATCCCCTCCCCTGGCACCACTTTACAGTACTTGGGGCTGCAAAGCAGAGGAAGGGGCTGAGAGGAGCCATGGATGACCCTGAGATGGGTGATGGCACTGAGCCCAGGGGTGTCCACCTTGCAAGGCCTCACCCACACTTCTGAGCAGGTTTCTCAAGGCACCTTTGCATCTCCAGCTCCAACCCGTGGCCTGCCCTCATCTCCCAGCCTTGTGGCCCTACAGTCCTTGTCCTGTGGGCTGGACCTTCCAGCCCTCAGCTCACTCCTGTCCTCCACCCCCCCACACCAAGCCCTCTTCCTGCATCTCTGACCAGTGACATGGCCACAAACCAGAGGAGTAGCCCATGGTGGGACTCTCCTCCAGGCTGGGACTCCCCCCAGCAACCTAGCTTTTGAAGCCCCTCAGTAATTCAGGCACTGAGGAAGTGCTGAGAGGCCAGCCCTAAGGTTCTTCCCAAGCACCCATTCACCTCCTTGGCCACCAAGCTCTGTAGCAAGGCTTCATCCAAGCACCTGAAGCCAGCAGGTGTTCCCCCCACCAGGCACTTACTCCACAATGTCGTTGAGGGGGATGTTCAGCAGCCTCCCATCCAGTGTCCTCACCTCCACCGTGCAGCCAGTCAGAGCCTGCAGGGCACAGAGCAGGACCAGGAGCTGCATCCCCAGCTCCAGAGGGCAGAGGCAAGCAGGGGCTGGCTCTGTTCCCTCACCCAGCTCTTTACCTTTCCCAAGGGGATGGTGGCCACGTAGATGAGGTTGTCATCTTCTCTTTTAAACCTGGGGTGGAGCTTCTCTTTCACTACAAAGGTGATGTCTGCTGGGATGACATTTGGGCCCTAAGATCAATGGGGGGGAAAACACCCCCCAAAAATATGAAGCTCTCTGGCCATGGGTTGGTGTAACACCAGGGATTTCACATAGGGAAAGGCGATGCCAGGTCTTTGGTCCTGCTTTCAGCTGGCCATGGAGAAGGGAAAGGTCATCTCTTCCTTGAAGAGACCAAGTCTTTGATCAAAGACTCCTGCTCAAGCAAGGGCATTCAGACTGGGTTTCACCAAGGAGATGCTAGGCAGAACCCCAGCCCTTGCAGTTACTTTCTTCAGCTCTCCTAAGGAAAACCCCAGTAGGAAAGAGCTCCTCAGAGTCCTCCTGAGCCCAGCACCGCTGCCTTGCTCCCCCAGCTCAGCTGCCAACTGTCCTCAGCACTGGGACACCTGCACAGAGTGCCCAGGTGGGTCCTGAGGAAACCTGGCCCAGAACTTCACACCACACTTGGTACCTGGTCTCCTTCCTTCTGGAAGGTGATCTTGGTGCCTTGCTTCCACCCTGGCTGCACCTCGATGGTTAGGATCTTCTCTCGGATGGTGCTTGTTTGACCACCGTTGTTCATCACCTGGGAGGTGGAGAAGAGGTTGAGAAGAGCTGGGGCATAGAATCATAGAACTTATGGGGTTGGAAGGGACCTTTCCAGTTCATCTGGTCCAACCCCTCTGCAGTTTCAGGGCTGGAACCACCGGGACAGTGACTGGAGGGGATGCAGGTCACTGAGAGCACAGAGGAGACCCAGCCCTATCTGAAAATGAAGTGGTGGTCACCCAGGAAACACTGTGCTCCTTCTCCAGAGCCCCCTCTGAAATCAGCCTTTCCCTCTCACCAGCATCCACATCACTTCTCCTGCAGAAGTCCCTTTGCCAAGCCAGGAGAGGAGGCTACTGGCTCAGATCCTGCCAGCGTTTGTGCTGGGTTTGGGTCAGATCCCTCCTTCTGGCACAGCCAAGGGGCTGGGGGCTGCTCAGACCCCTAAGAAGGCCCAGCCCTAAAGCCTCAGGCTCCACTCCCAAAATCTCCTTCACCAAGAGGAGAGTCCAGCCCCAACTATCCCCAGCCCTTGCTGAGCACAGGCCCCTCACGCCCACCACCTCCATCCCCCCCTACCCTGTGGGAGATCTTCATCTTCTTGGTGCAGCCATAGAAGAGCTCCTCCAGGGAGAGGTAGAGATCCCTCACGATGGGGGGGTCTTGCTTCAGTGCTCCTAGTCCTCGTGGTCCTCCAAAGGGCAGGAGCAGCTCTGCATTGTCCTCGGCAAAGAACTCTGCGGGAGGGAGCAGAGGGAGGGGCAGCTCCCTTCAGTCTGAGCTCAGGAGGGCCCCTGGGGTCTCACAGAATGCTTTAGGTGGGAAGGCACCTTCCCAGGTCATCCAGTCCAACCCCCCTGCAGGCAGCAGGGACGTCTGCGACTAGAGCAGGTTGCTCACAGCCCCAACCAACCTGACCAATACACATCCCTGAAACCTCCCACCTGCTTCTACCTGGGGCCACCTTTCCTCCCCTCCAGCTGATGTCCCCTTGTCTCCCTCATGTGTTCACAGCAGCCTCACCAAGCTCTTTTTGATGGAAGTCCTCCAAGGAAAGGGTCACAGCAGTAGCTGGGGAGAGCTGCTACACACCCCCTCAGGCCTCTCCCCCACCCAAGCCAGGATCTAACCTCCAAGCACTAAGGACAAGCAGCACCAGAGGGACCTGAGAGTAGCTGGGCAGGGAAGCATTCCCATCAAGCTTCAAGCTGAGAGCTGATGGTGGTGGCCACAGCACCACAGCAATCCCATTTGGTTGCTCCCCTTACCTGCAAAGGGGCTGTCTCCACCAAAGAACTCCTTGAAGACTTTGTCAGGGTTGTTGTGAAACACATAGCCATCAGACCAGGAGTTCTCACCACCCAGCTCCAAGGGGATGCCACCTTTGAGCCCCTCTTCTCCAAACTTGTCATAGATGCCTTTCTTCTCAGCTAAGGGAACAAGGAGGAGTTGGGAATGTTCCCAGTGGCCCATGCTGGGTGCTAGGGGCAGAGTCCCAGCCTGAGAACTAGGTCTTGCTTGGCTGAAGATGAGGGTTCCTCACCACCTTGTGAACAGCAATAGGTGGGATGGGAGGAGGAGCTCTCCAGCCAGGCTCTGGGGAACTGTACTGGGTCTTCACACCTCTGGCCACAGCAGAGAGGCTTCATCCCCTGCCCAGCTTCTCCTGCCCCTTCACTCCCTAGATGAGAAGTCTCCCCACTCACGGTCACTGAGGACATCGTAGGCCTCTGCCAGCTGCAGGAACCTCTTTGGTGCCCAGGGCTCCTTGCACTTTAAAGGATGAGTCTTCAAGGCCAGCTTCCCATAGCTACAAAGAGGAAAAGAGGATGTCCTGGTTGACATCACAATACGTGGAGGATAGGAAGCTGTTGGTGAGCATCCAGAGGAGGCCACAAAGGTGGTGATGGGTCTAGAAGAGAAACTGTATCACTTGGTTTGTTCAGCCTGGAGAAGAGGAGACTAAGGGCAGATCTCATCATGGTCTACAGCTTCCTGAGGAGGGGAAGCAGAGAGGCAGGAGCTGATCTCTTCTCTCTGGTGACCAGGGAGAGGAGCTGAGGGAACAGCATGAAGCTGTGCCACGGCAGGGTTAGGTTGGATATTAGAAGGTTCTTCACCCAGAGGGTGGTGGAGCACTGGAACAGGCTCCCCAGGAAGGCTGTCATGGCACCAACCCTGACAGAATTCCAGCAACATCTGGACAATGCTCTGAGACACATGGGGTGACTTTTGGGGTTGTCCTGTGCACATATAGGAGTTTGGGCTCGATGATCCTCATGGGTCCCTTCCAGCTCAGGCTATTCTGTGATTCTATGGTTGATCCTGGAAGAGAACTGACTCTGGGCAGTGATTAGACTTTTCGGCTCAGCCTCTTCTAAGAGACTTTCTGAAGTTCATGGCGTAGATCCCAGGCTACTCACTCTCACCACTCCCCACAGCCCTTCAGCCCCACTGCTCCATCACCACCCTGCATCCTGCCAGCAGCTCCCCACAACCTGTGTGCCTTAACCGTTGCCAGGGAAGCAGAGCCCACCCCAGAGCCA
>VWZX01001196.1:48909-63165 GCA_013399015.1 Galbula dea | reverse complement strand
GTAATGATTCTGTGATTCTGTGTGATTCTGTGATTGTAGACTGATGATGAGTATAATGTAAATGCTACGGAATAAGGGGTGGAATGTTATGGTTTGGGTAAAAAATATTCTGACTTGGGTTAGAACAGATGTAATTCTGTTCAGTGACTGTATTTTCTAAAAGATATTCCATAACATGTACATGGTTATTCAGATACCTGCTAAGCTGGACTGTCCATTTAAGAAACCCGAGACTCCTGAATCCTAAGTTGCACACCCCCCACCCCCCCGCAAAAGGGGAAGCCAGGGGAATTGTGGGAGTGTGCTGGAACCACGAGGAGGGTGTGCTGAGGGTCTCTCTCTCTCTGCTGGGACCTGGGTGCTGCTGAACACTGCCTGTGCTCTCTCTGTGCTAGCTGAGACTCATGTGAAGCTGCTTGGACTAGGAGCTGATACCGGGACTAGAAGCTGGCATCGGGACAGTTCAGTATTTTGGGTCCTGTACATATTTACATTTGTTTCATTTATATTTGTTCTTATTATTAAAGCAGTTTTAATTTTTATCTTCCAATCCAGCTTCTCCTTTAATTGCCGTGAGTTAAGAGGTCAGGAAAAAAGAGTCTCTAACCACGACACCAACCAAGGTCAACCCACCACAATAGGGCTTTGAGCAACCTGCTCTATTAAACCATGTCTGTGGCAGGGGAGTTAGAACTGGATGACTTTTGAAGGTCCATTCCGACCAACACCGTTCTATGAGACTATGATATTGGCAAAAGTACAGTTTCACTTTATTAGCTACAAATGCAACATAAATAGAGAAATAAATAAATACAAGAACAAAAAACCAACCAAACCGAAAACCCCAAAACTACTTACAATAAATTCTTACCTATTTTGTGTCTAATACTCTTTGGTCATTTTGGCTAAAATGATCTGTCTACATGATCTGTCTATTTTGTGTCTAATACTCTTTGGTCATTTTGGCTAAAATGATCTGTCTACAGGGGTCTAGACTGTACACAGTGGTTTTCAAACTCAGGAACATTTTTAAGTGCACCATTTTAACAGCTTTCTTGTTGCCATTATTTTTAGTCATTACTTTTCTGCACAGATTAGAACCAGAGGGCTAACAGGAACAATATAAATTGCTAACACTGATGCTGTGCAGCTGCTCTTTCCTCAGCAGGCTAATGATAAAATGTGAAGGTCAGGTATCCCTAAATTGTATATGGTGAGATATGAGAGGAGAACTAGAATAACCATGAATTCTCTTGTTGATCTGGATTCTGGCAACAAATCCTTTGTTCTCTTACCTCCTGAAACAGGGAGTAAAACTGCTACCTCTATAATCTGTGCTGGTTTTTTATTTAAGGTTGAGTGACCAATGAAAGAACAGCCTATTAAAGCAGGCAGCCTGAGCTGTTCAGCAAAAAAGTGAGTAACCTAACCCACCAGTATGCAGCAACAGCCACAATGGGAGACACATGGAGAGGTTACATCTATGATATTTTACAGCTTTACAAAACTGAGTATAGAAACAGATACCAGGACATGATCTAGCATATAATGGTAATAAAAAGAAAGTTACCCAGAGTAAGGTATTCACACAAGATTGGCTCTTTGTCTTGTAATATTTTGGGCATTTGCCATATTCCTCTTTTAACAAAAATTCAATGTTACAATATGTTAAAAAAAAAATCCTCTCCAAAGGAATCTGTCTGCAAATAAAGCATCTGGAATGTTTTAAAATGAATCAAGAGTCCCAAATACTAAAGGGAAAACCAAGCCCTTTGTAAAACTATAAATAAAGAAAACCATAAAATTACGGAAATGTGAAAGGAGATGGTGTCACACTTTCTTTGATCTGAAAACTGAATCAATAAATTTTCTTATAGGGGATATAATTTATGTATTCAAGTCTACTGTTAATCAGATATTCAGCATATTACCAACTGTAGAATACACTGTATCAGTGCTTCTTATAAGAACCACTAACAACGCAGACAAAGAGCATTTTTGCTTCCGATTAGAGCTACAGTTGTTTCAGTTGTGACACTACGTATCAGTGCCGTCTACATATCCCTGGAAGTCTTTCTGTACTCTATTATGTGACAGGCAGCCATACCACACCTACTGATGAAATCTTGCTGTATCTGGAGACAGCTACTGGAAGGAAAGAACAGAGTAACAACTTACATGAAAAAGGAACAGTCTGGAGGTGAGAGAGGTAGGAATTTTTTCACAGTTGAAATACATTCAATTTTATCACTCTGATGTCTAAGGCTAGCATCTGAGTGCATATAAGTCAATCGAAACAATTGAATAGGTAAGCAACCAAAAATAAAACTCATTGATTAATTTGATTTTTAAGTCATTTTTCCTAGTGGTAGGAGAAGAATGAAGTTTTCCTTTCAAGCTGATTAGAGATTTCCCTCATAAAACACTTTGTTTTATTCTAGATTTAAGCTATTTAAACATTCCTATATATGAGGAAAAAAGGAGCATGGCTTCTAACAGCAGTGTTGTTTGTTATATCAGTATTGAGATATCTAAAATCACTTTAACTTCAACAAGTAAAGTAAAACTTGTACTTACCGATATATCATCACTAAAATCTATTTCATCCAAATCAAGGTATTCAGGGGCTTCCATTATTCTTCTATGGACATTTTGGGTGAGTCAGCACAGTAGTAAAGACCTAATTAAGAAAAGAGAGATGGATTGTCTACTAAAGAGCCAAAACCACATAGAAATGGTTCAATGTTGTTAGATTCCTAAAAACATTTAACTTGTAAAGTCTTTCATAACTTAGTCCTAAAAGCTAAATATGATTTGCCATCTCTGCAAATCATGAAGAAGCCATTTCAATGTTTAGGAAGAACAGCTAAGTAGTAGTTGAACTGGAAGTCAAAAATACTTGGTTCAGCATCACTCAGTAGTTCCAGAAGTTCAATATAGATCTAAGAGCTAAGTTGTTGAGGACCCTCATGGCCCACAACTATAGCTGTGTTTCTGATGTTATCTTCTCTTCAGAATGCTACTGCGTTACTGGCCTGTACATAGCAACTTCTGTTACTATAGTTTTCCTCTGCTCAAGAAGGCAGAAGAGAACTGAGAACTGTGCCATGCACAGAAAACCAAATCCTACCACACCTTATCTCCACTGAAAAAGCAGACCAACACACAAAGCACTCAGTGCTTCACAGGTGAATGATTTATCTCTCCTCAACCTGTTAAGTGCACTTCCCTCAAAACAGTAACCAAGGCAAAACCAGAATTATATAAATGTGCACTGATTATGAGGGACCTTAACCATTTCCTCATAGCAAAGGAAAAAGAAAACTCTCCTCTAAATCAATAAATTTGGCTGGAAAAGTCAGTATACAATTCTGAATAAACTGGAGCTTATACAATCAGAAGATCAAAGACAATAAAACCCTCATTATTTTCTTAATTCTAAACAGAGTAAAGCTGTGCATTATCACCACATACATACAAGTACAACAGAAGTAGAAGTGGAAAAGGAAGCTATTTTAAAGGAAGCTGAAAAGGCATAATGCATTTTTAAATAATGCGAGGAAATGCATAAGTGTTTAGTATTATAATGGCAGTAAACTATATCCTTCTACTTGTACATAACAGAAGGACATGCCTGAAGGAAAAAAATAATACAAGCCCAGTTTATGAAACCTGCCAAAAAAATATTTATGAAGAATGAAGTCAGATGTATAAGTCTGAATAAAATCATTGTGTAAAACATTCTTATGAAGTTAAGAATGTCCTAGAATAAGGGGTTTGAAGAAAATGTGTTTCTGCAGGTGTTATTCATATTGGCAAATAAAACCTCAGTCACTAATCTCCTTCATAATAACCCACCCAAGAACAAAACATCTTAAGACACCTGTTTCTGAACAGTTTTAGAAGAACCATCAAGTGGCAAATCTACAGTTTTAAGCCAAAATACCTGGAAAAGTAATTTTTTATTTCTCACTAAGTTTCTGAAGGTAAATAATTTTCTTTTTAAACAAAAAAATAAACCTCCAAACAACAAAAAAACCCAGCCAAACAAACAAACAAACAAAAAACAAAACACAAAAACCAACCATAAATTTCCTTTAATATACTAGGGTATTTCTGTTCCTTGCAATATGAGAAGGAAGAAACTCCCGGGGTGGAAGGCAGCATGTAAGAAAAATTTCAGTTGTCTATTATTGGTTCTCACTGCTGCTCTTAGACTTCGGTGGAGCAGTGGGAAAAAAGATGGCTGCAAAAAGGTAAAAACAGTGTAAAGCTCTCAGTCCAACTTGATATGAGAAGACACATGTGGCTATAACGTAAAACTAACCAGAAGCTTTTCATTTTGCACAATTCCCAAACGCTAAGTTAATAACCTTAGTTAGAGGGAACCACTAAAATGAGACAAAATCCTTGAAACAAAAGTAGTAGTTGTGAAATGGTGTAACATATTTAACTCAATAAGATTCTTTTCCACATTACAGAATTTGCTCTCTTAACAGAAACACATAAAGTCAGTATGTTTTTTTAAGGTTTACGCTTTAACATGTTGTATTTGGGTGACATTACAGTTTACTTGTGGCAAAGTGCGCTGTCACTGTATTGGGTTTCCATGGCATGGTTTTTATAGCAAGGGGGCCTATGGGAGTAGCTTCTATGAGAAGCTGCTAGAAGCTTCCCCTGTGTCAATACAGCCAATGCCAGCTGGCTCTGAAGATAAGACTCACTGCTAGCCGAGGCTGAGCCCACCAGCAACAGTGGCAGTGGCTCTGTGATATATTAATTATGCCATACTTAAGAAGGGGGTAAAAAAATACTACACAACAGCAGCTAGGAGAAAGGAGTGACAAAATGTGAGAGAAACAGCTCTAAAGACACCAAAGTCGATGAAGGAGGGTGAGGAGGTTCTCCAGGTGCTGGAGCAGAGATTCTCATGCAGCCCATGGACGACCCCACAGCAGAGCAGCTGAATGTGCTTGAAGGAGGCTGTAACCTGATGGAAAGCCTGCATTGGAGTAAGCTTCTCACATGACCTGTGGCTCTGTGAAGAAAGAGGCCCACACCTGAAGCAGGGTTGCTGGCAGAACTTGTGACCCTGTGAGGGACCCAAACTGGAGCAGGGGACAGCATGTACTCACTAAGAAGGAAGGACTGGTTGAAAAGGTAGAGGTTGAGGGCTACCTTGGCTGCAGTGATCATGAGATGCTAGTGTTCAGAATCTTGTGTGGTAGGAACAGGATACCTACTAGGATCACAACCCTAGACTTCAGTAGCGCCAACTTGGATCTTTCCAAGAAATTGCTAGGGGAAATCTCATGGGACAGGGTACTAGAAGATAAAGGGGCCCAAGAGACTTGGTTAACATTCAAGGACTACTTCTTCCAAGCTAAAGATCAGAGCATCACAACATGTAGAAAATCAAGGAGGGGAGACAGGAGACCCGCATGGTTAAGTAGGGAACTGCCAGGCAAACTCAAGTGGAAGAAGTGATTCTACAAATCATGGAAGGAGGGGTTGGCCACATGGGAAGTGTACAAGACTGTTGGCAGAGGTTGTAGGGAGGCAACTAGGAAAGCTAAGGCCTCTCTGGAATTAAACCTTGCAAGGGAGGTCAAGGACAATAGGAAGGGCTTCTTCAAATACATTCCAGGAAAAACGAATACTAGAGGCAATGTAGGCCCACTGCTGAATGAGGTGGGTGCCTTGGGTGACAGAAGATACAAAGAAGGTGGAGTTACTGAATGCCTTCTTTGTCTCTGTCTACACTGTTAAACAGTGCCCTCAGAAGCCTCAGAGCCCTGAGCGCTCACATGATGTTAGGATAATCGAAGAGTTTTTCTTAGTTGAAGAGGACTGGCTCAGGGAGCAGTTAAACCATTTGGACATCCATAAATCCAAGGGATCTGATGGGATGCACCCACAGGTGTTGAGGGAGCTGGCTAAAGTCATTGCCAGGCCCCTCTCCATCATCTTTGGTAAGTCCTGGGGAACAGGAGAGGTGACTGGGGATTGGAGGAAGGCAAATGTCACTCCAGTCTTCAGAAAGGGCAAAAAGGAGGAGCTGGGTAACTCCAGACAGGTCAGCCTCACCTCCTTCCCTGGAAAGGTGATGGCACAATTTATCCTCTACTATCTCTAGGCATATCAAGGGTAAGGGGGTCATTAGGAGCAAACAGCACGAGTTTACCAAGGGGAAGTCATGTTTGACCAACCTGATAGCCCCTGATGAGGACATAACCGGATGGGTAGATGATGGGAGAGCAGTGGATGTGGTTTACTTTGATTTCAGTAAAGCGTTTGACAGTCTCCTATAGCATCACTGCAGCTGAACTGAGGAAGTGTGGTCTGGCTGATTGGGTAGTGAGGTGGGTGAACTGGCTGAAGGACAGACATCAGAGAGCTGTGACCAGTGGAATGGAGTCTAGTTGGAGGCCTGTGTCTAGTGGAGTCCCTCAGGGGTCAGCGCTGGGACCAGTGCTTTTCAATCTATTCATTAATGACCTGGCTGAGGGAACAGAGTGTTCCCTCAGCAGGTTTGCTGCTGACACTAAAGTGGGTGGAGTGGCTGACACACCGGAGGGTTGTGCTGCCATTCAGCCAGACTTAGACAGGCTGGAGAGTTGGGCAGGGAGAAATTGCAAGAAATCGAACACGGCCAAGTGTNACTCTACCCTGGTGAGGCCGCATCTGGAATATTGTGTCCAGTTCTGGGCCCCTCAGTTGAAGAACGATACGCAACTGCTTGAAAGAGTCCAGCACAGAGCCACAGAATATCTTCTTCATGAGGAAAGGCTGAGGGAGCTGGGTCTCTTTAGCTTGGAGGAGTCTAAGGGGTGATCTCATTCATGCTTTTAAATATGTGAAGGGTGGGTGTCAGGACAATCGGGTCAGGCTCTTCTCAGTGAAGTCCAGTGGCAAGACAAGGGGCAACAGTAAGCTGAACCATAGGAAGTTCCTTGTGAATACATGTAGAAATTTCTTCCCAGTTCAGGTGCCGGAGCACTGGAACAGACTGCCCAGAGAGGTTGTGGAGTCTCCTTCTATGGAGATATTCAAAACCCGTCTGGATGCACTTCTGTGTGTCCTGGTGTAGGGAATGCTGCTGTGGCAGGGGGGTTGGACTAGATGATATTTTGAGGTCCCTTCCAACTCCTAACATTCTGTGATTCTGTGAACTGTCTGCAGCCCCTATCTCCTGCCCCCCTGCAACACTGGGGAGGAGGATGTAGAGGAGTCAGTAACAAAGGAGTGAAGCTCAACTAAGGAAGGGAGGAGAGGGTGGCAGGTGATCTAGTTCTGTGTTTGTTTCTCACTATCCTACTCTATTTTTAATTGACAACAAATAAAATTAACCTTGCCCAAGCTGAGTCTGTTTTGCCTATGACACTGATTAGTGAGCAACCTTGATCTCAACCCATGAACTTTTTAATCTTATTTTCTTCCCTTGTTCTGTTCAGGAGGTAGAATGAGAGACCTGCTGAGTCGGCATCTGTCAGCCCATTATAATGTCCCTCAACAGAGGTAAAGACTAGCTGTCCAATTATCACTCTGACTACTGATTCCAGCTCAAAACAATATTAAGTTAGTTTTAGAAGCAAGATAAATGCCAGTTGTATACATACTGTCCTCCACAAATTACAGGACTGTAGAGTCTACCCAGTACCATTCCATAAAGTGAAACATATATGAAGGAAAAATGAGAAGTAAAATACGAAAGGTTAAAAACATAATATGCGCCATATCACATTAAAAATAGCCTAAAAACAAACCAAAGCTTTGCTGAGTTTCAGGTTTTCACTGGTATTAAATGGATTTTAAAAACTTGCCATCTAGTATGTTTAAAAATCAAAGTAAGTATAAATAACAGCTACTCTAAACATGCCACATAATAAGCTAGGCACAAGAAGTGACCTAAAGTTTTTATTTTGCAATTATAACAGATTTATTCAGGTAAAAAAAACTCCACAGCTTTAATAAAAGAATTACTATTTCTGGATACCGTATATCTCAGGATTTTTGAACAAAAAGATCTGAATATTTCAAACTTATTTTTTAGTTCTAAATCACAAGAAGCCATTGATGCAAAAAAATGCTGCATCCATTCATAGCTGACTAAGAGATTGCATTTCACCTGGAGATGCAAAAAACTCATGCCAGTCAACAGTCTTGCAAAATACTTTGTCTTCTGTTTTCTCAAAACGTAAGAGTATGAAACACACAAAGGCTGAAGAGAAAGTTGGTAACCAAACCAAACACATTTTCTCTATGGAAAACCTACTGTTCTGAAGAGAGTGTTCTGCTATTTGTGAACAAAGGGCAAGCGACTCTGTTCACAGTAACATTTTTGTGTTTTCCTCAATGAGGTAAAATTGGACAGCAACCCAGGAAAAATACTACAACCAAATAAGATTTCCCATGATTATACCTGGAGTCTGATTCCAGAGGTGCACTTTCTTGGATACAATTTAACATAGTAGAACTACTCCATGTAGAATGCAAGCCATACAGTAATGATAGTACTCAGAGTTGTGACTATTTTGAGACCTTGGCAATGGCTGAATCCAGCATATCACCAGAAGTATAAACAATCTGAATAGCATTCACAAGCATATCATTAAGCACAACTAGTTAAGTTCAAGGTAAAAATAACTGCAACCAAAACTGCAACTGCCAGCAATGGCTAACATGAGATGAATAATGCGTTTCCTGCATCAACAACAGAGCAATATAGATGACTGTTCTGCTAGCAGAAATGTCTGACATTTAACTCACCAATTTTTCTAACTGTATTTTAGAAGGTAGTCATTTAATATTCCACAATATTTTAACCCAAAATAGGGCATTTCTTGTCTGGCAGTTTGGCTTGCAGAGGGACACATACACGCATACAGGTAATACAAATCCTGTCTGCTCTCAGAATTCACAGCTAGAAGAAGAAAACCACATAGACATCACCCACATATACTCAAGAAAAAGTGTTTTTTACAGTTCCATGAAACAGTTCCACCAGAAGAAATCATCTAGCTAAAAATCACCACACAGAAATGTCATAACTGTAGTATTGGTAATTGGTATAATAACATATTGCACATGTTGCATTGCAACAGATACTAAACGGTGATTAAGTTGTAAAACAAAGAAAAGGGGAAAAAATATAAAAAATCACCCTCCTCCTTTTCAAACAACAGCAACAATCTTTACTGTTTTTCTAAACCAGATTTCCTCTGCTGTTATCCTTCTAGTTAAAACTAGTTACCTGAACACTAATTCAGTTACTGACAATCATTCAGTAACATTAGGTGAAAGACGAAAAAAAGCAGCAAAAAAGCAATTCCCAGTAAAATAACAATTAAAAAAAAGACCCACAACAAAAAAAACAGGCAATGGAGTAGATACAGGGAACAAATCCATTAATTTCCTCTAGCACTAAGAATCCACTCTAGACTGATGATACACATTACATTACAGATGAAACGCTTACCTAGTTCACAGATTTCTTTTTTAAGGTAGATCAAGCCTTGGATTTTTCTCACTGGTCTCAAAAACCAGTCACACCAACAACCCATAGGGGCTGGTGTGCCTTTTAAGGACAAACAAGACGCCAGTGTGGGAACGGCAGGAATGCTTTAAAAGCCAGTCTTGCCAATGGCTTCGTACTGTGAAGCCAACGGCCATAGCAAAATCCATACTAATGCACATCAAGCAAGAATAAGGGCACACAGGTGAACTTTTGCTTTCTGCCAATTAACTGAGTGAATAAAGAGGCTGATATGGCAGGCAGAAAGGAAGCAAGCATCAGTTTCAGCTTCATGTTATGTCTGCTCAATGCAAAACTGTGGACTAAAAAGGCAAAACTGATTGTAACAACAAGGGAGCAGCAAACTTGGTAGCTTTGAAAGGAATCTGTTCGGTACTTTAGCCAAAAACAGTCTCAGTGCTTCATGTGAGACTAAATCCAAGAGGAAGCATAGGGAAAATGTTCTTTATTGAGCCAAAACAAAACAGCTAATTAAGAATGCATAATTTTAATTATCTTTGTGTACATAAATAACAAGAACAAATAACAATAAAAAGATTTGCTGTCAATTAAGTGCCTACTTCAATTGTAACTTTAAGAAATCCTGCTAAACACCACCTGGGATTTTATTTTCCACATCTCAGAACTACTACACCAAAATACTTGGGGATTTATTTAAACTTCCAATCAAATATAAAGTAAATCAGGTATAAATAATTCAATAGTGGCTGGCAAAAGGCTGTTTCCGTAAGCACAGTTTATATTAAAGATTTAGGCTTCAAATGCCAGAAAGTCATGACAGTTGGTTTTTAATTAGGGGATGAGGTTACATTTTACAGTTATAGGTCTAAGATTACAGAGTAAACATATTGCCCTATCCTAAGCAACAGAGGTTACATTAGCTCAAGACAAACAAGATTCAAGAGCAGAAAGGAAAGATTACATCTTTAATTTAAGCACATAGTACATGTTTCAAATAATGCTTGATATCTGTTGCCTGAATTTCATTCTCTAACATTTATGAAACACCAAGAGCATAAAACCAAGTTTCATCACTTTCAAAGAAAAAGCATAGCAAAATGTTGTTATGTTTAATCTATGTAGTATGCAGTGAAAAGCCCAGCACCCAACTAAAATCTAGAGTTCAAGAAGGCACATCATCTGTCAGCAGTAAAAAATATGTAAGAATTTTAATTCAGTTCTTCCATCCTTATATTCCAACAGTGAAGTTCTATCAAAAATCCATTTGACCTGGTAACCCTAGGCACTACACAGTATAAGGAAAAAACTATAGTATGTTCAGGAGCACTGCCATAATCGGGGGATATGAGAGATGAACTATCGAAGTATATAGTATATATACTATGTAGACAAGAAATTTTGGCCACTGGGTCCTAGCAAAGCTACCCCGAGCTAACACCACCACCTCTCTAGCTATCACACCTCTTGCTGCTTCTTATGCTCCCCAGTCAGTGCCTAGTTGTGTACTGTACTATCTCATGTTAAAGACATGTTCTTTGATTGTGTAGTCATTCTATGTTTGTCTGGGGTCTAGTCATTCTACGTTTGTCTGGGGTTTTGCACGCTTGTGTACATGTTTATTAACAAGAGCTCCACTGTACAAGAGTAATTCAATTAAATAATAAATATGATGTGATGTGATGTACTCTGGAAGAGGTTGTATTGAAGCTTTGTAGGAGATCCTCAGAACAACTGAAAATCTTTATTCAACAGATGGTGCCTCCGCAGGTGATAAATGTAGAACACAAGGAGAAAGCATAGAAAGTTTGCAGTTTCAGTAGAATAGAATAGAATAGAATATTTCCATATGAAAGGACCCACAATGATCATATAGTTGTAAGCAATACTTTAAATTTAATACTATGCATCCACGTACTCTTAGAAGACCCCAGCTTCCCCTTCATATTTACATTCTCTTCATTATGTCTAAGGGGAAAATTACTTCAGTATAATAAAAAAATATTCAAGCACATGATTTTGAGAATGTAAAGAGCAACACTGCAGCTAAAATGGAGGTTAATTTGCTTTTCAAGCAGGCCTCTTTATCTTCATGCATTCAAATCAAATCTGACGTGGTTAGACTATGTTGACACTTTTAAGTCATGTAAGGGTTTGTGATATTAAAACGCAGTCTTGAAGTGCATTGTGGTACCAATTTTCATTACCTTCTAGGGTTCCCAAATTGTTTTTTTTTTCTAATTACATGAAATAACATTTTTTCTATTACTTGCCAAGCTCCGTGTCTGAATTGTCTATTATTGACTGAGCACCTCTGCTGTACTAGCTTGTTTTATTTACTTTCCTTCCTTCTATGTAAGACAATAAAAATACATCATCCAAAGGAAATTAGCTGTCCAGTCAAATTTAAAGTATAAAAATACAAAGGGAACGTTCAGTAGGAGCAGGAGGAGATTTTAAAAGTAAAGATAAACTTTAAACAAAAATTTATTGAGAAAAAAAGGTTAATTGTGAGGCTGAAAAATTACGTGATTTATTTCAGCGAAGGAACCAATTCTGAGACCAGGATTACCTTATCCCTTATCACATTAATTCAGACATTTTCCTGAGTTTAAAAGTTCACAGCAGCAATTCATAATAGTATGATACTTCTAAAGTAAGTAAAAATAAAAGTAAAAAACCCACTTTTACTAAGCACACAAATGCCATCAGTGCATGAGCTACACTGATAGGACAAGAAGGAATGCAGCAAAGCAAAGCAATTTTCAAAGACCAAAAGATGCTATTTTTAAAATATAACTTCAGAAAAACTCTGCATTCCAGACATGCAGAAACAATCCACCCGCAGCCCTGGAGAGGCAGAAATAGCGAACCCAGTTCTGTTCCTAATGAAGTCCGTGCACATTCAGCACTGGTTTTAAATCAGAACAAATGTATTTATGTCTAGCTAAACAGAACTGAACTTCTCCTAGTCATCCACCTCAACCTCAAGATGACATACTCATCTATATTACTTCAATATAAAGCAATCAGATGGAGTATTAAGGAAGATGAGTTGGCAATGTGTGCTCACAGCCCAGAATCACAGTCACAGAGTGGCAGGGGCTGGAAGGGACCTCTGGGGATCATCTAGTCCAAGACCCACGTCAAAGCAGTGCTACTTGGATCAGGTTGCACAGGAACACACCTAGCAGGTTTTGAAAGTCTCCTGAGAAGAAGACTCCATAACCTGTCTGGACAGCCTGTTCCAGTGCTCCATAACCCTCAATGTTCAGGTTCTAGTTTGTGCCTGTTGCTCCTTGTCCTCTCACTGGGCTCCACTGAAAAGAGATTGGCCCCATCCTCTCCATACCCATCCCTTAGATATTTATAAGTATTGATAAGATCCCCTCTCAGTCCTCTCTCCTCCAGGCTAAACAGTCCCAGGTCTCTCAGTCTTTCCTCATAAGAGAGTTGCTCCAGTACCCTCATCATCTTTATAGCCTCTGCTGGATTTTCTCCAGTAGTTACTTGTCTCCCTTGAACTTGGGAGCCCAGAAAAGGACACAATACTCCAGATGTGGCCTCATTAGGGCAGAGTAGAAGGGGAAAATAACCTCCCTCAACTTGCTGATCACACTCTTCTTGATGCACCCTAGTACACAACTGGCCTTCTTGGCCACAAGGGCACACTGCCAGCTCACAATTAATCTGTTGTCCATCAGGACTTCCAAGTCCTTCTTTGTGGATCTGCTTGCCAGCAGGTCGGCCCCTAACCTGTACTGGTACATGGTGCTATTCCTTCCCCAGATGCACTACCCTACACGTGCCCTTGTCGAATTTCATAAGGTTTTTCTCTGCCCAACTCTCCCACCTGTCTAGGTCACACTGGAAGGCAGCACAGCCTTCTGGTGTGTCACCTCCTCCTCCTAGTTCTGTATCATCAGCAAACTTGCAGAGGGTACATTCTATGCCTTCAGCTGAGTCATTTATGAAGATGTTGAACAAGACTGGACATAGTACTGATCCCTGGGGAACACTGCTAGCTTACAGGCCTCCAACTAGACTCTGTACCACCAGTCACAACCTTCTGAGCTCTTGTCATTCAGCCAGTTCACAATCCACCTCACTGCTCACTCATCTAACCCATACTGATTAAACTTGTCTGTGAGGATGTTATGGAAGACAGTGACAACAAGCCTTGCTGAAGTCAAGATAGACAACACCCACTGTTTCCCCCTCACCCACGCAGCTTGTCACACCAACATAAAAGGTTATTAGATTGGTCACGAATGATTTCCCCTTCATTAATTCATGTTGACTTCTCCTGATAATCTTTCTCTACATGCTGGGAGATGACCTCCAGAATGAGCTGTTCCATCACCTTTCCAGGGATGCGGGTGAGGCTGACTGGCCTGTAATTTCTGGGTCCTCTCCATCCCTGGAAAGGTGATGGCACAATTTATCCACGACCATCTCTAGGCATTCAAGAATAAGGGGGTCATAAGGAGCAGTCAGCATGGGCTTACCAAGGGGAAGGCATGGTTGACCAACCTGATAACCCCTGATGAGGACATAACTGGGTGGATAGACGAGGGTAGAGCATTGGATCTGGTTTATCTTGATTTCAGTAAAGTGTTTGACACTGTCTCCCACAGCATCCTTGCAACTAAACTGAGGAAGTGTGGTCTTGCTGCAATTGAGAGACGGGACGCAGCTTGATGCAAGCAAGATGTCAACTTTATTGATTACGAGCATGAGAATATATACTATTTTAGCTGTGC
>VWZX01001196.1:0-48447 GCA_013399015.1 Galbula dea | reverse complement strand
ACTCTACCCTGGTGAGGCCGCATCTGGAATATTGTGTCCAGTTCTGGGCCCCTCAGTTGAAGAACGATACGCAACTGCTTGAAAGAGTCCAGCACAGAGCCACAAAGATGATGAAGGGGGTGGAACATCTTCCCGATGAGCAAACGCTGAGGGAGCTGGGTCTCTTTAGCTTGGAGAAGTGGAGACTAAGGCGTGACCTCATGTATGCTTTTAAATATGTGAAGGGTGTGTGTCAGGACGATCGCATTAGGCTCTTCTCAGTGAAGCCCAGTGGCAAGACAAGAGGCAATGGTTATAAACTGAAGCGTAGGAGGTTCCGTGTGAATACAAGAAATTTTTTTTTCCTAGTTCAGGTGCCAGAGCACTGGAACAGACTGCCCAGAGAGGTTGTGGAGTCTTCCTCTCTGGAGATATTCAAAACCTGTCTGGATGCACTTCTGTGTGACACGGTCTAGGGAATCCTGCTGTGGCAGGGGGGTTGGACTAGATGATCTTTCGAGGTCCCTTCCAACTCCTAACATTCTGTGATTGCTGCTGTGCTCTTCGCTGATAGAGCCAACAATATCCTGGGCTGAAGGCCAACTGTATCCCGGGCTGCATCAAAAGAAGCATGGCTAGCAGGTCAAGGGAGGTGATTCTGCCCCTCTACTCTGCTCTGGTGAGACCTCATCTGGAGAACTGCATCCAGCAGTCCTCAGCACAGGAAACACATGAATGTTTTTGAGCAGGTCCTGAGAATCACCACAAGATTTATCATACAGCTGGAACAGCTATGAACCCTGCTATGAAAGCCGGGGTTGTTCAGGCCGGAGAAGAGAAGGCTCTGGGACCTTATTGTGGCCCATCAGTACTTAAAGGGGGCCGATAAAAAAAGCTGGGTACAGAATTTTTAATACAGTCTGACAGGACAACGGTTAATGGTTTTAAAATAAAAGAAGGAAGGTTTAGACTAGATGTACATGTCACATTAAGAGGTGAGACCCCGACCCGGCAGTCTGCCTTCCTCAGTGCTTTAGGCCTCCATGGTAAACAAATCCTGCCTAACAGTGCCCAATATAGGCTTTCTCTCTGAAACCGTTTGGGCAAGTTAAAATTAACATTCAGTTTGATTTATTATCGTGACAGATAACCGATTTGGAATTGCCGGTGATATGTTGAACAACAGCAAGGATTTTGAGCTCAAGCTAATAATTATACTCCCAGGGAAGTGTCCAACAAAGTCAGGAAAGTAAAAAGCTTTAAAACAACACTAAAATATAATAAAGAGAAATGCTAGCAAAGATGTAAAGCTGTATATTGATTGTGCAATTCTTACCAAGAAAGCGTCCCTTGCTGGGGATCAGAGAAGGAGCAGCCAGTAGGTTGTCCTCTGTGACAGCTAAATCCTAAGGGCTTCAGTCTGTCCCCCACCAACCAAGGAAATATTCCTCGCATGGGTTTTTGTATCCTAATTCTAATTGTCCCTGCCTTCTAGGTGACATTTAGCATGATTTGCGTGAAGAGTTGAGTAACATAGTCATAAATGTACTGAGGTGCATCAATTTTAATATTAAAATAATCATTAATTAAAGGTCTCAATTTTCTCACTGTGGCCTTCAGAATCTGCTTTGAAGCTGTGTTTCTTGTTATTTCAGCCTTGCTTCATTGGTTTTAGCTGAAACAGGGCTGCCTTATCTTCACAAGGCTCCTTCCTTCAGCCATCTGGCAGGCCAGCTTTGCAGATTCTGTTCACAGAAATAACCTAAACATTTTCTTGGTGCTAAGCATCTCAACTTTTCTCTAGGAGCACACTCAACTAGCCTGCATTTCTTTCACACAGAAAACTGTTATATCACAACAAGGAAGACATGCCCAGAGAGATACTAGATTCCCCCTCTGGAAGCATTCAAAGCCAGGCTTGAGTTAGTAAAGAGAATTGTGCTGAAAAAGGGTTAGTAGGCTGGACAGGACTCTGAGCAACCTGATCTAGCTGAAGAAGTCCTGGCATATTGCAGAAGGGGTTGGACAAGATGACCTCTAAATATGTCTTCCAATTCAAACTATTCTATGATTTCAAAGAAGTCATGTGGAGACAGGTATTAGTGTTCACCTACTCTATCTAGTAGCCTCATGAATTGCATGGAAAATTCATCACAACTTGAGGCATTTCAACCACTTTTAACAACTACAGTGACTGAGACTACTTAGTCTGTAAGTAATATGTATGTCAGAATGCACTGAATTAAGATAAAAGTATGCTTATCAAGACACAGTTCCTCATATTTGTTGGGGGTTTTTTAGCACACTGAATAGTACTGCACACAACTTACTGCAAAAGGGAAGTGTTACTTCAAGGATGACAGCGGAGCTCCAGAAAAGTACAAGCAAGTTTTGTCATTAATATCTGCGTGACTAAGACATCACCTACTTTAAGGCAAAGAATGTCTGTTTGGCTGGTAGGAAGTACTTCCTTCTTCCTTTTCTAAATACGACTCCATTTAGTGCTCTCATGAATAACCACTACATTTAACATTGAGTGAGTCTACTTCATTTCCAAAAGAAAACAGCAACCTAACAAAAAGAAATTAATAATCAAGCTCTGAAGGGATCTGACTAATGGAAGAATTGTTTTTACTGTAACGCAACTTGAAAGATAAGTGGTCACTGCAAAACACCCAGAAGTCTCATAATAAAACTACCCTTTCCACCCCATGGTTTTATATTTCCTTCAAGATTCAAGCACAAAAAACCCCCTAGATTCCAACCATTCAAGCAGAACATATGCACTTGAGCATTCTGGAATGTGGCCTAGAAAAATAAACTTGTTTGTTTCAATTAGCCTTAAAAGAGAAACCTTCAGGGTTAGGAATTAATGGTTGTTATTTTAAAACTGAAACAGTATACACTGTACAAAAGCTAACACACTGTTTGCTTAATTTTAATGGCAGGATTAAAACAAACAACAGGTCAACTGATCTCTTGAAAGAGAGATATTTCATTGGCTGTGTTTGATAAATTTATGTTTTTATTCCTTTTGAAATACTACAAGGCCATTAGCTCTTAACATGAAATACCATACAGTTATGCAAAATACATATGGTTACTTTATTGTACTCTAGATTACATGGCAACTGTTTCAGTTATTTCACACCAGCCAACATTTTCGGTGGACTTTAAGACACACCACCATGCAGATCAAAACCAGATCAAACAACTCCCCTCAAAAAATGGCATAAGACAGGACAAAAACCTCATTAGAGCACACAGGAAGAATATAGGCTGTTTCATTGTCATAACTGATTTCTATAATGCCACTGTTCATAGTGATTTAGTGACAACCGAGGCCAGAGTAAGACAGTAGCTCTACTGGATGCTCTGAGCACATTTGGAGTGGAACGGACAGTTGCTGCCTTGGATACAATTTGCAGCCAAACTGTAAGAAAAAGTGGTGGTAGGATTTACTCCAACTTCTAACATCTTAAATTCTGCATTAGAAGTGGAACCTGGTCTAGCTCTGCCACTTATCCACCTGCCAGCTCCTGCTAGCAAGAAAAGCAGTGCCTTAACCAAGGCACCATGAAGAGAGATACAATTTCTACTGCGTGCACCGCAGCACCATCCTTTCCACTGTGACATGTTGCTATACCTCTCACACACTGGAACCACAAAGTAACTTCAACCATCAAGTTCTGTAAGCTCACTCCCTATTTAGCAATTTCCCATATAAAAAAGAGATTTTACCTCTGAGGGAAGGTAAAGTGAAACAACGCACTGTTCATTACTTCTCAGCCATTTTTTGTCAAAGGACATTAAACCAGTCAAGCATGGAAAATACCTGTAGTTCTACTTATTTCCACTGCTACTTTTATCCCACTCACCTAAATTGTGGAGTACTACTGTCTGGCAGCCACTGACCCTAGTTGGGCTTGATGGCTGCTCCCTTCACTTGTTTAAAAAGGTTTCCCTAAAGGAAAATTCATTTTCTTGAAGGGAAAAGTGAAAAAAGGAGCAAATACATTTTTAATACCTTTATGTATCCTCAAATCAATACTACCCTCTAAAACGGCACAGAGACGCTAAAAGTTAAGCACAGAATGTCTTAGGCTGGATAGGTCTGCCTGAGATAAGGTGACTAGAGGGAATGGGTTCAAGTTGTGCCAGGGGAGATTTAGATTAGATATTAGGAAACATTTCTTCAGTGAAAGAGTAGTGAGGTATTGGAATAGGCTGCCCAGGGAAGTGGTGAAGTCACCATCCCTGGAGGTTCTCAAAAAACGGGTAGATGTGGTGCTTAGGAGGATGGTTTAGGGATAACAGTAGTGTAGGGCTATCGGTTGGACTTGATGATCTTGAAGGTCTTTTCCAACCATGATGAGTCTATGATTCTATGTAGTATAGAAATAATAATAGTATAGTAGTATTTATCATTATGTAATTAACAATATTCAAATCTATGTGTAAAAATGTGACTTAAGTTTCATCCTTATTTCCTACCTAATTACCGTACATAGGCTGTCCCAGTCCTTTTTACAATTATAAAGAAAGTTAGTTCAGATGCTACTGCAAGCTGGATGGTATTTCCTTTTTCTTAAGTCTTTTATTGTAACTAAAAGGTAGCAAACTGGCATATGGGACCATAGTGCATGATTCTGTCTCTGTTACTTGGCAGTACTGCATATTTTGGAGACACGTGAAATTTCTGATAACTAATCAGCTGAAAGACAACACATCTCCAATGCTTCGTTAATCAGTTACTACTTTGGTGCTGGTTTTTGACTATCCTAACATGGGTTATGGTTACTGTCAGTTACACTTGAGCATTTTAATATTCAAGAAAGGAGGTATAGTGTTAGGAGTGTATTTTGTACATCAAAAGATGATTCTGAATGCTGCTTCTCAGGAATAACGCTGTTTCTGTTACTGTGTGTTGAGTGAGTCAGTTGGCAGTCTGCTTTGAACACAGTCCTCGTCTTGTCTTCATTGACTTCTAAACTACTAAACTAACTACTAAAAAAAGAAAATTTATAGTCTTTAGTTCAGAGCTGTTTTATGTAAATATGTGTATACATGTGCCCATTACCAGCCTCATCGAAAGAATTGTGAGGTATTGGAACAGGCTGCCCAGGCAAGTAGTGGAGTCACCATCCCTGGAGGTTTTCAGAAAATGGGTAGATGTGGCACTTTGGGGGATGGTTAAGAGATAACAGAAGTATAGGGCTATTGGTTGGACTTGATGATCTTGAAGGTACTTTCCAACTGCGAAACTTCCATGATTCTATATATTGAAGTATTTAACAGAGAAAAGAACAAAAAGAGAGACAATACTGTTTATAAAGACTTTTTAGGGTGTGTAGAAACAGAAATACCTATCAAAATAATTGTTTGCATAATCATGATATAAACAAGCTGCAACTAGGATGTACTTCTCATTTCATTATGCTGCTCATTATGACCAAGATATCCTGTTTGTTTGCCTGTTCAAACAGGAAAAAAAAACAACTATTCATAAAAGCAATTCTTTACAGTGATTCTAAAGGAAGCTGGAGCTGGTAAACACATGTTCTTATGGGAAACTGCCATGATCCTGACTATAAGCCAGCAGGCTCTGAAAATATTTCTCACAAAGTCTCTTCTATAAAATCTAGAACATATGTACAGCAGACTATGTTTCACATCCTTTTATGGAACTTGCTAGATTTATTAAGAGGACATTATTCCTGCACTTCCTTTCAAATGTCTGCCTTTTGCTACAGGTATTCCGCAGTATTTGTCATCTCTCCTATTTTCATTACTTCTGCACTTTTGTCAGTCTGTGAAAGGGGCCATGAAAGTTTAAATCTAGACCCACCAGTGACAGCACCTTCAGGTTCTGGAGGCTTCTAATGCAGTGTATCTAACACATAGTCTACTGATAAATGAATTTCATTACATTCATATCATTAAGCTCCTACCATTCTTCCAGGACAATCATTAGAGAAATCAATACAGTTGTTATTTTTCACTTGGTTGCTAAGAGGTTTTGAAATTGATCTTATGGGTTGTTTATTATTATCGACTGATTCATCAAAAAGAACACAAACAGATCAACACGGCTCCCTTACTAATTGTCATCCAGCTAAATACCTGTAAGCTGTTAGGGACATCTAAAAGTCACAAATTTCTAGATGGGGAACACTAACATTAATGAAAACTTTTAAGAAATTCACCATTTGAAAAATGTAGATCACGTTCTACAATCTAAAAAGCATGGTTTCCTCAGCTATTTTTTCTTCACTACTTCTTTTCTGAGTTTTTGTTCTCTAAAATCAAACAAGGCAATTCAGTTAAAGAGATCACACTAGACATTGAAACATCTTGAAAGTAACCAGAGAAAAATACAAGAAATATCTTGAACTTTTTATTCTAAATATAGTTCTTTCTTATTCCAAATCAAAAACCTAGCAATTAGTTTTCCTGAACAGCTCTGTGATCCAGTATCACCTACTGTAATTATCCGTTTTTACCAAAACCAAAAGCAGTAGCAGTCAGAACTGTGCCAGGACTACTGTGTATATAGTCTCTGAAGGCAAGCATCATCTCCTGTCTCAACTGCTGGTTTTTTCCAGAATTGTTCACCAGACAGATGAACAGATGTGCCTCATTGTCTTCCACTCACAGAAGAAATACTGATCTTTACCATTTGTGCAAGTTTAAATTATGTGTTTAGAAGATGGCACAGATAAGGAAAGGGGGTGGGTGCACTTCTGCCCTGTGTAATTTACTGCGTTTGTAAAAAGTGGATTTAGAACCGTTCCAGTATTTTAATCTCACATGGACTCTGCATTGGTAGAAACAGCTGCAGAAAACGCAGGACAGAGAAACAAAAATCAGACCTTTAATGAATTTATAGAGATTTATAATCAATACTCTCCATGTTTAAGTATCACAGATGGTAAGATTAGGTTTTAAATCAGTGTGCTTTCCTCTACCACAAGCAACAATATTGCCATAGTATTTTTAACTTTTTGGATGTCAGTTGGCCACAATGACTTGCTACTACAGTTGGAAACCAGACCACAGATGTCCTACCACTAAAGTTTATATCTATCTCTGGGGTTTGACTCCACACTATAAATTACTAAAACAAACAGAAAAACTTTTCATTTGCACTTCTGCTACTTTCCATCCAGGACTCTATTCTCCAGACAACTATTCAGACTCTCCTGGTCCATTACAAACGACTCTCTCAAAGCCTAGGATTTAAGTGCTCTGTTCAAAGGACGCTAGCTACTTCTATGGGTGTCACTCTTAATTAAGGACACATGGAAAGGGAATGAAGGATCCAGAATGCAGGCTTGTTGTCTGGAAAAACGCTAGAATACATAGACATGGATGACAACAGTAGGAAAAACTGGAGCTGGGTAACAATAAGTGCTTGCAGCTGAGAACCGGTCTAGTGCCTCTTCTTCAAGCATACAAAAAAGCTCAATAACTCAAAAATCAGCCTCAAATGAACGAAAAATTGAGACAATGACCTCAAAATTTCAAAGACAATGTAAAAAACCAAAAATATTAACAAGGATGAGCCTATCAACACTGTTAAAAACACTTTTTATTTTCTTTTTATATATTCTACTTAAACTTCACTGAACAAAAAGTCATTCATAAACCTATCAAACTCTGTAGTGAGCTAGACAGTGAGAACAAGGAGGTTTAATAGCTAAAGACAATCAGATAGGGCCTGGGACAGAATGGGACAACAGAGAAACACTTAGGTATTCACTGATTTGCAACCAAGTTTTTTAGCTTAATTTTTGCTCCACAACAACTATGTTTCTCTTCAAGGCAACAAAAAAGTATTCCAAAAGCAGATGGTTCTGATCTCTCATAATTACTAACTAATACTGAATTCTGACTCCTAGCCACTAGCATTCACAAGTAAAATTAAGCAACTGTATCACTTAGGGTGACCTCTTACGATGAAAGGGACTGTAATTTAAGATATAGAAATCTTATGCCTGAGCTGCTTATCATACAAAGAGAAGGACTTAGCTCTCACCACTGAGCTACCATCTTACCTTCCAGTCCTCCCAACTCCTCCAGTTCTACTGTGATAGCCTATACTGATTGCACTCTTGAACTCTTCTCCCATTATGACTATTTGGTCTACCAGGATTTTAACAACCAACATTTCTACTTCTAGTTCTAGAAGGGTGTAAAAGAATAAAATTAGAAATTGGGAATACATCTATTTACTGAGATAAAATAAAAAGAAACTGAGAACATTTGGTAGACAGCAGCTTAGCTTCACAAGAAAATATTTAGTTATCTGCAACTGACAAGTAAGCAGAAACACTGATTGACTAAATTCGGTTTAAAATGAGCACAAGTAATTTAGCATCAATGTTATAATGTTTAGTGTTTTAAGTAAACAATATTGTCATATAAAAGCTTGTGCTTGTGGACAGTAGTACTATAATTTGTAGTTTTATTACCATAATTTTCTGCATCTACAAGAACATTATCAGACTTGACACATGACCAAGGTACAAGCACAGTCACTTTACTGGGAATAAATGCAGTTGGCTAGGCAGCACTGTAAGACTGTTACACCATTCTCCAACAAAAGAACTTTTCTTTACTGCCTCTTTCTCCTACACACAGATACTGAAAAAAGCAACAACACTCCAGGTAGCATCTGTCCCAGCTCCAGGAAGAGAAGACAGCTTTAATACAGTCCAGAACAAACAGGCACCAGTTGAAACTGTTTAAGAGATTACTCCTTTTCCATTCACTTGTTGCAGTGTAAAGGGGCACTGTATCTGGTAAGCAGGGAGGAACAAGGATTTCCTGCTTCACATATAGTACTACACAGAAGAAAAGCTTGGCCAATCCCTGAATTCTGCACTGTGGAATACTGTCAAATTTGGGAACCTTATGTGGTCCAGGATGCTCATATGGTGTTTCACTTATACAGGTGATTCACTGACCTTTATCATAGCCATGCAGTCTGAAAAGGAACTGCAGGTTGCAATGTCAGTTCAGGACTCAGCTGTTACTGACAAAAATCATCTTAAGTTGCTTGTTATCTGGCAAATCTATCTTCCAAAAATACATTCTTGCTACTCAAGAGTCAGTTCTATCTCTCCATGAATGCTCTTAGGACATAAGAAATGGCCCCTTACAATTCCTGAAGAACTCTGGCTAGGCAAAGAGAAGACTGCATTATCTGCAGCTGTCTTGAGTCTTCTGTGAATGGATGATTCAGGCTCACACAAATTATGAATGTCCCTTATGTTACCAACCAGCAGTTCTTTTTTTGTGAATAGCTGCAGTATCATAGTAAAACCTGATGTGTACAGGTACTATGCCAAACAGGCAGTTATCCAGATATACAAATTTTGCAAGTTTACCACCTTAAAAACAACACAGTTACAGAAGGCAGAATAACAAGGGCAAGTGAGTTCCAAATCCACCTGGGATGTTGGATCTGAGAGTTTCTAACTGTCCCATCTGAATTCTCAAAGTTTAGAAATCCATTCTGAAGTTTATGAAGAATTTCACCCACTTCAGCTGTTCAAACACTCAAAGATGCAACACAGTCACAAATGCAGATGAGCAACTGAATTTTGTTGGCTTTGCAGAAATGCATGCAGAGCAATAAGAAATGCTGAAGAATCACACAAAGAAACTACTAAGCTGCTTATGAAAGAGTTTCAACAAAGATTAGACACATCTGTAAGACCATAAGTGGTAAAGACAATCTCTCCCTAACGATAGATTCAAAGAGCCTACCACCAAAATACTTACAAAGCCACATTCTTCCCTACAAGATGACTCAACTTTCTATTTGCCTGCAAGTTAGTTAAGGCTTATACAAACTCTCTAAAACTGTAGCAGGGCCATATAAGCAGTTATTTCCACGCTAAGGAAAGTGGATCTCAGTCAGATCTAAGATCTTCCAGAGTCAGCTGGCAGTCTCACTAGGACAGAAAATACACTGTTGTGTACTTGTATATACACAGAAACCAAGCAATTCTGCAGAGCATCACAATCTATCTAATACACTACAGAACCTAAACAACCAGACAAGATTTGCCCCAATGTAACTGAGATTCACACACCCACCTGAAAACCACAGCTGCTAAACCAACTCAGCGGAGGGTACTTCAGCCCCCAGGAGCTGTGACATATCTGCACTCTCCAGTTCAGAAATTTGAAAAGATCCCTTTTGAGTCTAGAAAAGATCAGGCACTAACTACCCTCCTGCTTTCAACAATGAATGACCTAATATTTCTGGCATCAGCTGCCCTGGCTTCAAATCACTACCTCTCTCAGCCTGGACAAGGTGCCTTAAGAGTATTGCACAGGGTGTGAGTGAGAAATGATGAAAAAAAGGTTACTATCTCTTTTTTTAATGCACATTAAATTGAATTTTCATAGGAAGAAAGAGAATTACTTCCTGCACCCTACAGAATCATGGTGATGTAAACACAGCACTGGTAATTTTTTCACTTTCTCAGTTTTATGGAAACAATTTCACTTAAATCAGGTTATTCATTATGTTGCTATCCTGAAGGCCCATGCCCAGAAAATTTGTAATCTGCAAGTATTTTTTAAAAGATCTTGAAAGATTTTGTAAATGCAATAATTTTTCAATCATAATCTTTGGTTTAAACCACTCCATTTACAGGAAAAGAATTTTTGTATCTGTTGATTCTGGCAAAACCCACATTTTCCACATTGCAGCTGGAGATCTAAAATGAAGTTAAGGAACACGTATAAAACTACACCTGTAGTTAAAACATCTTTTTTGCTCTCTTCCCTATCACAGCAACCAATCTTAACATGTTTTTTAAATTAAAAAGAAAAAAAAAGAAAAAAACCCTTTTCTTTATTTGGATTCCAAACTGTTTCAAGAGCCAAAATTACAGCAACAGATTGACACTGCAATATTTCCTTCTGGAGGTTCTGATAAGATTGAACATCACACTGCACAATCCCCATAATCAGAGCAACTTCTGAAAGTGCAAGATCTCAGCAATTTGTAAAAAGCAGGTCTTCTTGCTAAGAAGGTCTACGAAATTTGATTTTCCTTTGTTTGATTACTGAAATTGTGAGAAAACTTACAGGATGTAACATCAATAAATGCAAAAGAACAAAACAAAACCCTCCGAACCGAAGGGAAAAAAAAAACAAACTACAAAACAAAACACCACCAACACCCTCCCAAAAAAAAACCACAAACAAACAAACAAACAAAAAGCAAAACTACACACACAAAAAAAAAACAAACCTATTTTATCAGGCTATGAATATGATTAAATTAGACCAGAACCGCAGTCCGGAATAGTCAGTAATAAAACAGAACATGCACAACACTGGGAAATTGGCTTTTGATGTATTTTGGAGCACTGAAGGTACAAAGGCTCAAGTTTAAACTGTGCAGCTAGTAACTAGTTCATTGTACTTCCTCTGTGCTTTAAAAATATTTTCTAAGCAGAGCTACCCAAAGAAGTCTTTAAATACACTTGTTTTGAGTATCAGTAATTTAATGCTAACATCAAACCCAGGTTAAAATAATACATTCACATACAGATCACGAAACTGTATATGATATCACTTTCCACAGAAAACTATGGTTGAGCAGAAATACCAGGAATTAAGAATTCTGTTCTTCAGTCATTGTAGAAACATGAAATGTGACCAGAAAAGCTTGCTTAACAAAGTAAGCTTAAAAGATACTCATCTTTTCTCTGATTTCTGTGAAATTTTAGGGAAAAAAAGCCACTGCTACTCCAAAGTGTTACTCCTTGGAGAAAACACACATACAATATTTCCAATTAGGAAGAAAAGACCACCCCAAATTGAATTTATGACTTTGCAAGTGAAAATACAGCAGCTGGACTAATAAAATCAGGTTGAGTGTTGATTTTATTTTTTTTACAAAACCTTTTGCATCAGTAAATTCTACAGCAGAAATAAATTTTATTTCATGTTACTTATCTGTTCTACTTTACCAATGGCAAAGAAGGAAGTTCATAACTGTGAATCCTCAGGAGGCTTGCACGCATCACTGAGAACAGTAAAATGAATGGTTTCACATCTGCAGTTTGAACTTTGAGATGAATACGAGCAAATTGTGAATGCACATTTTTCAAATGATTGCACCCATTATTTTCCACTGACTCATGATTGTTGGCAAAATGTGTAATACATTCTAATATAGTATAGAGATTAAACAATCACAAATACAGAGAGTACGTAAGTGTATAGATCCATCTTCTATGCATGCATGATACTGAAGCTATAGGTTGTCATCTGCTTTTAATACTAAAACACCAAATCATTTATAATGCAGATCTGTAAAATAAGTATAGAACACTGCATCAATCATGTACAAGTACTAGTGCTGTTCAACATTTCTGTAAAACCTTCATTAAACTTCGATTTGAGATCCAAAGTCTTACATGGATCAAGTCATGGCTGCTTGGAACACTGAAAGAGAGACATAAAATATTGTGTTGTTTCATGTCAAGATTATTTGCAGTTCACTTCATTATTTCAAAGAATACTGGCAACTTAAATACAGCGCACTCCACTGCAGAGCCAGTGCTTCTTCTTTTTCTTTAATTCAGGTGGCAACCACTAAATGACAACTGGGAGATCAGCTGACAGGACTTCTACATTATTTGACACAATCAGTACACTGCTAATGTAAACAAAGAAAGTGCAGAGCCTTGTTGCAGCTCTCCAGTAATAATGTCAAAGAAGGAGAAATCAACTATTTGAATACTAACAATGTCTTGCTTTTTGTTTCCACGTTCCCTATCAAGCCTCTTAAGCATATAAATCATTAGGCAAGACAACAGCCATGTGTCCTGTATGGGAAACCGAGAAAAATGAAAATCCAACCATTATATTCTAAATGTTGGCTTAAAGTACAAAGCCCATGTGTTACCTAAAATCACCTCAAAGTAACATAGAACTTTACCAAAGAAACACCACATGAGAAAGTGTGTGAATGTACACACTGTCCCTGTATTTACTCCAGAAAGACATGAGAGATGCATTTTTAGAAGAATTAAACATAACAGATTCACAAATTCAGATTCACAGATGATTCATGGTTGGAAAGGACCTTTGAGATCACCGAGTCCAACAAACAAACAAACAAACAACCCACAAACACCAACCAGCACCAACCATTAACATGCTAGACCATGTCCTGAAGGACCATGTCTACACGCTTCTTAAACACCTGCAGGGAGAGCGACTCAACCACCTCCCTGGGAAGGCTGTTCCAGTGCCTAACACTCAGTAAATTAATGATTACATATGATTCCCAAACAACTTGAGAAGAAAGTGATAAACACAAATGCATAAGACATTTTGCTTTAACAGTTTTAACTGTTTCTAACAGTTTTAACAGTTTTTTAACAACAGTTTATTCCAGCTACATACTGTGCTGTATAAGTGTTCAAAACTTCAAAAATCTTTTGGCAAAGTTAATGAATATTCAACATCTGCAGGGCTGCTACAAGTTCATGAACTACAGAAATAAAAAAGATGCCTTCTTTTGGTAGCCTAGTTCTTGTGCAAATTCCAAAAATAATACACCCTAGTAACAGCATCCACAAGGAACCAGATACTTGGCCCCAAAGTAAGACAGAGCAGCAAAGGGCTTATGGCAACTACCACTGCTAATGTAAGCTCCAGCACTTACGTTATGATGAAATCAAGCATCGCAGAGCTCAGCCCTTCCAAACCATGTGTTGGTTTGGGGGAAGGTGGGGAATTCTGTGTCAACATCTTTAATAAAGCAGATGTGACTCACTGCACTCTCATTTAAAATGAGAAACTAAGGTCTCTCCTTTTTCCACTTAATCAACAGCAGCAGCACTGGGGGCAGCAGCAGTGAGGCAGTGATCATAAGTTCTCCTCTCAGTACAATCACTTCAATTAAACCATTGTATCTGACACTGCAGTTCCATGCTCAAATTCTGGATTTGGTTGTTTCCTTAATGCCATGCACACCCTTATTCACCTAACCTCCTGCAGTGGCTCTGATCACAGAAAAATGTGGAATTAATTTAATCAGTATACTATCCGCATAAATCTTCCTAAGCTGCTTTCTTCGTTGAAGAACACATTTCTTTTGTAACTGCATTATTAAACCAAGTTACAGGAGATAGTTTTGTTCAATGTATTTTGAATGCTGAAAGCATCTGCTTGGTCACGTTGGGGTTTGTGGGCAAATTTATTACTTTTAGGATGAGAAAAAGGCATTTTTGAAACAGTTCCTGCATCCTTCATTTTCTCTTCTGAATTCCTTAACCCAAATTCAATAATAATCCATTAGCATTTCAACACCTTGTAGTCCTATAGTGGGCTGGTCAATTACTTTTAGAAATAACCTGGGAAAAAACTAATGCTAAATGGTACTCTCTTAAGTTTTTACCATACAAATGTTGTATTTGAAGTCAGAAACCTAGAACTTCTCTCATTTGCCTTTGTCTGCCAAAATATATATCCTGCATTTAGTCCCATTATGATTTTTTTTCTTCATGTGAGCTTTAATTATAAATACAAGGGAAAACTCCTATGTAAGAAACAATCCCTGCAAGGGTCACAGCATATCAAGTGTATCTACCATTTGTATGAGGTCTACACACTGTCCTGATCACATGTGGAAGGCCTGTTTTCTCCACAAGTGCCAACTTTTCTCATAAGTAGCAATGGCACTTGACCATTAACAACTATGCAAATATTATATTTTAATAAAATTAACATGAAGGACAAAAAACTCAACTTTTCATATCTTATTCCCTAGACATACCCTATAATGCTGTTTGCATAAATTCTTGTAAGTTAAACAGTGTAAACTAGTGTAAATCTAACCATTTTCAGAAAAGAACTTTTTATGTCAGTTAAAGTTTGGTGGAAACTGGAAAATTCAGTGAATATAAATTGTTCTTGAGAGACACCTATGGTCCTGAGATCAGAATGCTGTCTTCAGAAACTGTCATTACTTTTTCATTTGAGAAATCAGAAATAGGTTGCAACTGCACTTGTTCAGCCATACAATGCTATCGTACACACAGGACTGCTCTCCAGTACTGTTTATTTAAAATAATATGAGAGCAGATACAACCCAGCGCTCAGTTGTACAGATAGGAGATGATGGCAAAAAAGCTAACTATAGAAGTAGTTAATATTATTTTAAGCTGTAATTTTGTAGTGCCTTATGTCAGAGGTTCCTAAAACACTTTATAAAAATTGAAATACATTTATGAAACTACGTTAAAGAAATCTACCTATGCTTGTGCAAAGCATCTGACACTGACCTGCACAACATCCTTGTCTCTAAATTGGAAAGGCACGGATTTGAAGGATAGACCACTCAATGTATAAGGAATTAGCACTCCAAGGGTTGCAGTCAACAGCTCAGTATCTGAGTGAAGATAAGCAACAAATAGCATACCTCAGGGGCCAGTACTGGGACGGGTGCTGTTCAACATCTTTGTCAGTAACATTGACACTGGGATTGAGTGCACCCTCAGCAGGTTTTCCAACAATTCCAAGCTATGTGATGTGGTCAACATGCTGAAGAAAAGGGATGCCATCCAGAGAGATCTGTACAGGCTTGAGACGTGGGCCTGTGCAAACCTCATGATGTTCCACAAGGCTAATTGCAAGGTCCTGCACATAGGTGGGGACAATTCCAAGCACAAATACAAATGGTCAGTGAATGGATTGAGAGCAGCTATGATGAGGATGACTTGGGGTGGATGAAAAACTGAATATGAGCGCACAACATGCTCTCACAGCCTAGAAAGCCAATCACATTTCTGGGCTGTATCAAAAGAGGCATGGCCAGCAGGTTGAGTGATCTGATTCTCCCTCTCTACTCTGTCCTGGTGAGACCCCACCTGGAGTACTGAGTTCAACTCTGGGGCCCCCAGCACAGCAAAGACACAGACCTCCTCAAGCAGGTCAAGAGGAGGGCCATGAGGATGATCAAGGTACTGAACACCTGCCCTGTGAGGACAGGCTGAGAGAGTTGGGGTGGTTCTGTCTGGAGAAAAGAAGGCTCCCTGCGGACCTTACAGACACCTTTCAGTACTTAAAAAGAAAGTTGGGGAGGGACTCTTTATCAGGGAATGTAGTGACAGAATGAGGCATAAAGGTTTTAAACTGAAAAAGGGTAGAATTAGATTAGACACAAAGAAGAAATTCTTTACTGTGAGGGTGGTTAGACACTGGTACAGGTTTCTCAAAGAAGCCGTGGAAGTCCCCTCCCCGGAAGTGTTCAAGGCCAGGCTGGATAGGGCTTTGAGCAACCTGATCTAGTGGAAGATGTCCCTGCCCACAGCAGTGGAGCTGGAACTAGATGAACTTTAAGGTCCTTTCCAACCCAAACCATTCTACAATTCTATGAAATAAACCTCACTCCCTCAAAAAATTACAATGTTATAAAATTTATGCATGGTGACATTCCTTTGCTTGTACTGATATTTGATACAGAGTCAAACTGAAGGATCACACCTTCATGTTTTACAAAAAGGTATCTACCTCATGCAGGCCACAACCAAAATGACTGAGAAACATCAGGTGGCTATTTCCATTTCTTCTTTTTCCCCATCCAGCATGTAGCTAGTCTAAATCTTATTTCAGTCTGTCTGAGCCCTGTTGTGAATGGATGACAATTTGTATCTTTACTGCTCTTCCACAGATGCTCCCCAGTACTGTCCAAGTGTTTCACAAACATTTATTAATTTATTCACAGTCTTCTTTACAAGATAGAAAGCTTTATTATCCCCATCCAAAAACTGGAAACAGACACAAAGACACTCACAGGAAGCCATAGAATACCACAACAGAAGGGCCAGGATCAGAGCAGCACATGGGAATACCTGCACATCTGTCTGTATCACCAAACTGTATTGATTGCTGCTAGAAGTGGGAGACAGGTCTCACTGCAGATAATTTCTTCTAAGTACCAGACGCCAAAGAGCTCGATGTAGACAACCTAAATGTGAAAGCATACAGCTTTCACAGCTACCTGCTATATAATGATCTAGGTTTCACATTTAGTACCATACAAGACCACCACCACAAAGACAGAGACACAGGCCAGTCTGTATTGCCTTGGTCATATTAACTATGATTTCTCTTCTTTTTGCAGTGTTCCACAGAAACACAGAGCAGTTGAGGTTGGAAAGGACCTCTGGAGGTCATCTGGTCCAATCCCCAAGCGAGAGCCAGTTGCCCAGGATGGCATCCTGGTGGCTTTTGAGTATCTCCAAAGATGGAGAGTATCACCTCTCTGGGCAACCTATGCCCATGCTTGGTCATCCTCACAGTGAAAAAGTGTTTCCTGATGTTCAAAAGCTCCCGTCTGTCAATTTGTGCTTGCTGCCCCTCTACCTGTCTCTGGGCATGACTAGAAAGAACCTGGCTCCATCCTCCTTGCACCCTCCCTGCAGGTATTCGTACATACTGGAGAGATCCACCTGAGCCTTCTTTCTACAAGCTTATCAGTCTTTTCTTATGTGAAATGCTCCAATTTCTTACTCATTCTTGCGGCATTTTGTTGAACTCTCTCCAACAGGTCCTTGTCTCTCTCATACTGCTGTGCTATATCGTTTCTATATCTCCTTATCTATGTTCCTTCCAGCTCCATTAGCAAATGAGCCAGGTATCCACCTGCTAAACATCCCTCATCACCACACAACCTACCAAAAGGGGAAACAGTGAGGACATGCATGAAGCAGTTCTGCTATTTTGAAAAGTACCTGACTTTATCACAAATCTTTTAACTGAACAGTTAACTGGATTTTCCAATGTTCTTTTTCTTTTTCAAGGAGCTTAAACCAAAAGATTTGGTTTAAGATTATAAATGAGCCACCTGTATAGAGCACAATCCTGTATGAGGGTGTGGCAGGTGCACTCACTGTGACAGACAAAACCCTGACAAAGGCCTAACAGAAACATAAAACCCTGACAGACACCTGAGAAAGGCCAGGACTTGCCAGAGATTATCTAAAGATCCAAGCCCTTACTCTGCCTTTGTAATGGGCTTGCCTTCAACTAATTAGAATGACCACACTTCAGACCTTACTAAGGTATAAAGGGAGCCTTGCAGGACAGCTGATTTCGGTCTGTCCTCTGCAGTCGGGGACTCTCCCCATGGATCAGGACACTGAGCAAAGAAACTTCCCGGGCTTGAGTGAGCCCTCATCCCCACTTCTGGTGAGAGAATACTTCTGGATGTACTCTTGAGTGAGACCTCACCTCTTTTGGGTGAGTGATCTTTACTGAGCTACCCTTCAGTGGGAAATTTTCCCTTTATGAGTCAGAGTGCTCACATTTTAGTTCATCTTTCTAGAGAAAAAAATAACCCTCTTCAAAGCTTAGGAATTGGTTATGTAGTGGTAGATTCCCAACTGACAACCAAACATAATTTAATTTTGTTGGAGTGCCAACTAATTTTGGTTACAATAAATCTGCATTTTGGGTAGCTATCACTGTCTGTTTTGTGGGTGCCTCCATGACAGAGGGTTCCCTTCTCACTATACAGGAACACCGAGGGGACTGCGAACTATGTAAACCCTGGGAGATACACTCAGCCTCTAGCACCTTTATACAATGAAGGTCCCAGAGCTGTTCAGCAAAGGATGAATCTTCTACAGTGTGCCTCATGTCACAGAAACGTATGTCTCAAGAGAGTCTACTTAGAATTCCTCCTTCTTTGACAATACTCACTTGATGTGAAATATTACTGCAGTATGAAAAAAAAAGCATGTACTATTTTTATGCCCTAATTTCAACTTTCAAGCCATGTTTTCTCCCTTGTCTTTGCTAAGTATCATGAAAATTGCACAGGAAAAGAAATGGATACCTGACAGATTTTTTCAGACTATATCATTAGATACAGATCAGTTTTGCTGTTTTCTGAGGTTTTGGTTGGTTGGTTTGTTGTTCTTCAATGAGGAATGGAAAGTCTATCTCTGAATAAAAAAATACTAAAATCTGATGTGCACTTACATTTGTTGTGAAACTTTACTCTTACAACACATTATTTTCAATGAAGTACTCTTCACTGACAAGACTCTGGAGTAACTTGACAAATAATCTGACAAAAGAAAAACAAACTCTAACACATGTATTAAAAAAAAGGCACACAGAAAAAAAAACAACCAAAACCCAACAAGAAACTCTTAGCAGTGCAGGCCTCTTCCTTGAAATGTTCAAAAACCATACACATTAATTCTCTTAAAAATACATTCAAATCCTTTTAATAAAGTTGTACTATGTTTTATATATGACAACCACCTTACAGTCTCATTGCTGATAGTCTTCATATAATTTCACATTTTCTTTCCACATAATTGTGCTCTAGATTCAATGTTGTCATACATGACATTTTAAAATGCTAACTTTCTTTGCTTCATCAACCTGGTCTCTCATCTGGATTTTAACACTTGTAAAAATGTGTGGCCTGGATCTGGAGGTTCTTTAAGGCTGAGCTTAACAATCATACTTGGAATAGAGACTATAAAATGAAATTTTTGAAGTGGAAAATTGCCAGAAGTCTCTCCGACACTCCATTGCACATTCATAACTCCTTATGGAGGTGAATTAATAGTGAAATAACCAACTAAACTCAGTGGAAAAGAAAACCAGACTGCCTCACTACAAAGATTAAGGGACACAAACCCAGATGCAGTTGTAGGGAAGCACTGGGCATGCAGTCATGAATTTATGTCAGCCTGTGTAGGAGTATCCACACTAGTGCTAATCTAGATAGCACAGTTAAAAATAGCAGTAAAGACACATGGAAGCAGAATTCAGCATGGCTTAACAATCTGTCCAGAAGCCTTGGACAGCCCTCTCTTAAGTCCAGCCTGGCATGTCTTCAATGTCACAGATAGATCAAAGCTATTGCAAATCTGTCTGCATGTCCTGCAATCATACAGAATCACACAGAATCACAGAATCATTACTGTTGGAAAGGACCCTCAAGATCATCTAGTCCAACCGATAGCCCTACACTACTCTTACCCCTAAATCATCCCCTGAAGAAACACATCTATCCGCTTCTTAAAAACCTCCAGGGATGGTGACTCCACCACCTCCCTGGGCAGCCTATTCCAATATCTAACCACTCTTTCAGTAAAGAAATTCTTCCTAATATCTAATCTAAACCTACCCTGGCTCAGTTTAAGCCCATTCCCTCTAGTCCTGTCACTAGTCACAAGGGAGAAGAGGCCAACACATTACTTGACTGCAGTGTAGAAACAGAAATAGTGCTACTGTAGTTACATTCATCTGAAAACTGCATTTACAAGAAGCAAAGCCTGGGAACATACCATAAAGCATATGGGATCTCATGGGGAACACAAGCTGGAGAGAGTGTCCATTTTGCTAAACTGTATTAGCTGGGCGAATTCCTCCCCCTACACAACCTGCTTCTCTTGTACTCCTGAAGGACATAAAAACATGTGCTGGTTCGCCTTTTCTGTAGGGATTCGCAGAGTCAGGCCAGATTAACCTCATCCTTCCAATACAGCGACTTGCACAGCTTTACTGTCTAATGAAGAGACACTGTACAGTTTACAGGCAGCCAGAGGCAATCATGTTACGTGTAAATGGCACTCATTCCTCTTCAAAAAATACTAATGCTGGATGCTGAAGCCCTAACCTAAGCAGGAACTTTAGTTACTAATCTGCTGTTTCAAGGACAGTTATTTCAGAATAACATCAAGATACTAACAGTGCCTTTTTCCACTACTGCTGCAACCAAGGGTGGAACTTATTGTGACACAGAAACCCAGATGATGATATAAGTCCTTCAAATTCAGGACCTCCTCTCTCAAAGGGTGGTTTGTGTGCAGCTGCAACTCTACATCCTCTACCAACTACAAACTAGAACAGCTACTGTATCCTCTGAAGGATGGCTCACTACCACTTGTCCAGCAAGTGACCAAAGGAATTTATGCAAGTTCTTAAACTGACTGCATAAGAAACAATTTAGTTCAGGAAGACTTTGTACGAATTTTGCTAAATCACAACCAGAAGACAAGTTAAGAAGGAATGCAGCTCTTCAGCATGCTTAGCTGCCTTACAGGGAGAGTATAAAGACACACAGGCTAGTGTTGACAAAGTTCTGGTAGGAATCGGATCACAGCAGCAGATATTTCATACAGGCTAATTTACCAGAGGAATAAATGAGCTAGTGAAATACAGAAAGTTCTGAGAGCAGGGACTAAAATCTTCCTGCTGCTGCCTGTCTCTCTGTGGAAGCCCTGAGCACGTGCACAGTCATGCTCAACTTGGTTGTCCAGACCTCAGCATCTCAGCAGCAGCTGCGCCTCCAGCATTGGGCAGTGTTGTTCCAGACATTTCTTCTCTATCTGGCTTGTGAAGTGCTTTACTAGGAGGCACAGGGAGGCAATGGTTAACTCCTCTACATAGGGAGCAGCACAGTAAAAAGCAGAAATACAATTTCCATTACATTGTTTGCTAATGGGCTTCATCTACGACCTTCAAAAACAACTGTAACGAAATGGGTAAGAGTTCAGTTTCTCAGACAAAGACAAATAAAGTTGCCAAGTATGGTGTGAAAAACCTACCCAATTAGACTGACTTTATCAATTTTTTGGAAAGACCTTCCAACCAGCTGAGATAATTGCTAAATTTGAGTAACATAAGTAGCAAATTCATAATGCTAAACAATAATGATTTTATACCTATCTCTCAGGTATTGGTGCTCCCAAAACTGTCCCAAGATATGTTTCATTGAGCCATTTGTAAACAGAAGCTTCGTGAATCTAGAATTAAGAGTCAGTTTATCATCAAAAGCAGTAACATCACCATTGATCAAGTATATAACATGGTACACTTACACAAACAAACATTAACAGAAACATATTGAACTAAATGCAAAACCACCAACATTAATTTCTGGAACTGCACCATGTGCTCCATAACAGTATATCACAAATTTGGTTCTCTTTTAACTTGCAACTCATGGCTGTGACAGCATTTTTTCCAAGATCTGGCCTGTTAAATCATAACAGCAACTACTGTTATCATAATTAGACTTTCAAAGTTAGTTCTTTTCCTATGGAAAACCTAAAATGCCATATGCAAATAACTAATAGAAAGTTGTATATAGAGGAAAATAAGCAAATTTAGCCTTCTGAAAATCATGCTATCAAACTGCCATAAGCAAATATCGCATCAAGATGTGACAGAATGTATCATATTCAAAAGGACCGTGAAATAATCCTTTTTCTGAATCCCTTTTTTCTATTTTGTTGCTCGTTCCATGGGTACACCACCCCAGCCCATTCACATCTACCACAAAGATGTCCATTAACTTAAACATGAATAATATTAATCAAGGGGTTCAGATAACTATGATTCTGCAGATCTAAACTGAAAAAAAGCATTGGTGGAGTTCAAGATTACAGTATACGTTCAAAGTTGCTTATATTTAGCCACCATAAATACACCTGCCTCTAATTTAATATCTGGTTTAGGTAAATGAAAAGCAAATAATTAATGATGTAAGTATAACTCAATTTCCTGGTGAATCCATTCTGTAACTCAATATAAGTTTTTGCCTATGTTCTAGCAACAAGCAAACATACTGTGCTTTATCCACTGCTCAACATACAAGTTTGCAAAATTACAATATCCTAGTATTTAACCTAATTAGGACACATACCTTAACAGTCTCTGAATGTACAAGAGGAGAAATGAGTATACTTGGACTAAGCATAGTAGAATTGTGGGTTAAGAAATGCAATGAGCACCTTATTTACTTTGCTAGCACTCTTGTGATTCTGTGTGCATTATATTTCCCAGTTTTATTTCACTTATTTCGTTTGGTTGGATTTTGTTTTTAAAAGCATCTCGGACACAGATACACAAATACTCATATAAATCTCTCACCACACTGACAACTTCAATATTTAAAATCTTAGGGCAATTCAAAAGCAACTGTTGGGCTCTTCATAAATTTACTACTGTGACTCAACTGGAACTGACAGCACAGCATACAAAAGGCAGAATATTTCCAGTTGGATTTCAGTCATAGGGAACACGAGATGTATACATGCACATATAAACATGTCCACAGTTACATGTTGTTAGTCTAGACATTAAAAGATACTTCCTATTTCTTAAGAAAAATGCCAGTCAGTATGGCCAGATTCTGCAAAAGAACTACATGGATGAATAACCAGCAGAGCTGTATATAGCTTCAAACCATAATCATGTACCCCATCATGCACATGGGAGAAAGCTATGCAGCACAGCCTGGTTTCTACTCACAAATGTAAACAAGTTTACTAAAACAGGTAGGTTGAAGGGAAGTGTTAAGTTCCTGATGAGAATTCCATTTTAAATGGTAGATTCCAGATTGATACAGCAACAATAAAACAGATATGGGGAAGAGGGGGAGGATTTATGCACAAGGAGAGGTCATGTTAACACACAGTACTGAGTTTAAAGGTTAAGTGAGACAATGCCTTTTTCTCCAGTATAAACAAATTACAATAATGCCAGCAGCTTGACTGTAGACAGGAACTGGGGAGGAAATGGAACTGAAGAGGAAATGCTTACAGCAAACTCTACAAATATAATGCTACATTTTAAACAGAAAAAAACATTTTCAAGTGTTACTCAATAATTCTTTATGAAGTGCAAATGAACCACATTCACATTCAAAACAAGCTCTTGCAATCCCTCCTTAACATAGAAGAAAAGATACCAAATGAAAGATTGCCCCAACTGCCAAACTATGACAACTGAAAAGTGCTTCACCTTTAAGATCTTCAGACCTTTGAATCACTTGGGGCTTCATCTTAGAAGACAAAATTACAGTTCCACCTCAGACAAGTAAGCAGCAGGTGATATTTCTAACACAATAATTAATTCCTTTTTTCCCCACAGTTAAAAACACTGTTGGGACCTTAAATCAATAAGGGATCTGATGCCTATGTTCTATTTTCTTGTTTCCAATGGTTCCATTGTGCATATAAATCTATCATACAGCCAGATTTGCATTTAAAGAGAAATTCCCTTGTGTTTATAATACACCTGTTCCATGTAAGCCTAACCTCCCTGCCTCTTTTGAGAGACAAAAAGAAAAGGAGAAAGCACACACACAAAACTCCTCCAAGTCCTCCTGCCAATTACCTAAGTATCACTTCCTTCAGTTTAGTTTTGGTCCTACTCTAACAACAGTTGAAAAGAACTACTTGCCCTTCCAAAGCCCAATACTTCTCAACCTTTTTCAACATATTTTTCATCTTCACAATGAACATATACATTTTGATTTTATCTTCTGAGCAACATACAGTAAAGCTTTGGCCAATGGGCTCCTCACAAAGATTTTCACCTGAAAAAACACTAACTTTTCTTTATTTTACTTAGCAGTAATTAAGATGTCTGCATAAGGAAGGATGAGAATATCTTCCTTCTGGCTTTTTACCTTCAACTGCAACCTGAAAAAGATATAGGTTTAATCTAAAACGTAAATAAAAATGGTAATTGTTCCCTTCTCTTCCCCTCCTTGTTTCTGTAACCATGCTCATGATTCATGGGTTTCTTCTGGAGCTTCACGCAGATAATCAGAGACAGACAGCAGTGGAAATAAAGCTCTGCTGCACATCCCATCCAGTCAGCTGAAACATTTATGAACTGAGTGAGGGGAGATTACATGCTGCAACCCAAAAAGGCTGCTGCAACTACTGGTCTTTGTGCTTGTGAGGTGTAGCATCAACAGCCTATGCACATGTGACGAAAAAACAATGCCACAACTGCAAAGTACCAGCATCCCTGCACTACTGCCAACATGACTTTTGTGCTGCTGTCCATGATGGTCAGGTTTCCTGCACCAGGCTGCCTCTGGCTGTGTGCTCCCCGTTCTTGCTGGCATTTCATCACAGTGTAGAGACAGCGCCACCCACGTCTCAATGTCAGAGGACAGAAACTAGAGCAGCCACAGCAGGGCTGTCACACTCTCCCCTTCCTGGTTCTAACCAGGCAAGTGTCCAAGCAGAACAGAGCTGCTGTGTGTATAAAGACAACAGGGGAATGGGTTATCCTGGGAAACGACTGTGAGAGGAGAGTTGTACCAGTGCAGGTGATGTCTCACCTCAGTACACGTGGGAAAAAGACTTCTTCTACCTATGGATTTTTAAATAAGACAGGTTTTAGCTTCCAGCAAGACTGGACAGTTGGGAAGAAGGGGACAGTAAGAGGCAAATCCTATTTTTTTTAAGCTTTGCTGATGCCTTGTCAAAGTAATGGTTACAAAATATGTCGATATTTGGGATTATGGTTTGCCAACCATGAAAAAAATAACTGCAAAGTGACCTATCACTTGTACACAGGACTCAGGGGAGGAACTGCATCTCCAAAGGTGATGATCACTTAGTCACATTGTCCAACCATTCTACCTTTTACATGCAGCTCTTCGTAAACTCAGAAGTCGGTCCTAAAAAAATAGCATCATACTTACTTAACATGTTTCCATCAATAGAGAAAAAACATTAAGAGAGGCAGTTTCTATCTCATATAATTTACTGTCTTCTATAGGACTTTCTTATCTGAAAGACTGCCCATCCCCTTATGCCAAAATGCCTCTTAAAAGTATTTTGAGTAAACCACACTGCACTACCCACTCAAACAAGGAGGTTGTTTAACAGGCTGGTCTCCCACAGGCCATTAGGATTTGCAGAGAACTTTACATTGGCCGCTTCCTCTGGTATACTACTATTTTATCCCCTTTTTCAACAAGCTACAGGCCATATTTGCTTTGTGCAGCACATTACGTCAACAACACAGAACAGAAATCACAAAGATCTGAAAAATGACTGAACTGCTGGTTTAAGATAGCATTAGTGACCGGGTGAAGTGAAAGAGTCAGCTTGCGTAACTGAGTCTTTAACACAGGAAAACATGCAGAAATGAAATATACGACACTTTACAAAGGCAGCCTCTTTCACACCAGGCATGGGCACTATGCCTTTGTGTTCACTGAAAGAATACCTAATGGAAAAGTTACTATACAATTTTGAACTATGTAACTATAGCAATGAGGCAATTTTCCTCTTGACAATTGGACAGGTCAAATTCTAGCTGTTTTCAGACAAACCCCCCTTCTCACTGTGTTTGAACTCCTTCTTGAGTCACCCCATAAAGCTTGCTCTCAAAACCAAGTTTCTAGTTTAGGTGCAAAATCTTCAAAATAGTGCTCCAGTATGACACCAGGCATACTCATAGGCTTAGCAGGACGAAGAGAGAAGTGGCTTACCAAGTTCACTGGGCAGCCCATGAGACAGTTGGAGAGGTTTTCAGGGTGAAGAAGCTTCTGTTTATGGGTGGTAGTAGGGCAAGAGGTCTTAAAATTTATGGCTTTGTGGGAGTACACATAGTACATATATCTAGTGAACAGTAATTCAGTAAGCGCAGGACACTACAGAAGTCTACTACAGCACACTAAGCAAGGTTTAAATACGGGCATGTCATTCAGCACAATTCCAGGCTGCAAGATCAGAGCTATCTGCATAAGATACAAAGCAATTTTGATCCTCCCATGCTACGGTTGTATCCCTTTCTTCAGCAACTTAAATATCACACAATGGTCCAACAATCAAGTGATTGCTTCAGAATACTTTTTTTAAACTTTAGTTACCTCTGCAGTTGGAGCCTGGAGGTGTACAATAAGGCCACGCTTCACACTAACAGGTTTTTGTTGAGTTTTTGGAGAAACTGTTGTGACTGATAATATCTCTTTAAGAACAGTGTCTTTAAGCCAATCATTGAAAGTGCCATGAGATGATAACACTGACAATGAAGAGACTTGAGAAGCTGGTCTGTATCCGGTATTATCAGGCCACGATCCCCGAGTTCTTCATATAAATTGCATATTCTCGCGTAAAACCACTCACTGATATTTCACGGGTGTGAAAAAGGTTTGTTCCCCGGTGCCGCAAAACCACGCTCTCAGACTGACCCAAGCATTAGCCAAGGCGCAGTTTTTCTACCAGACAACTTTGTATTTGCTTCCCCACATTTACAAACATGCAATTCCTACTTGATTTTCGGAATGCCCCTGTGGGACAGGAGTGCTGAAGGCTGCACCCCTGCCAGGGTAGTCCGGCTCCCAGCAGAGCAGATTTGCGCCGTATTCGGGTTCCAGCGGCTCTCGCTGTGCTACAAGGGGTTTTACGGCGGCACTTCCCAGAGCTGACATCACCTATGTGCTCAGACCCAACAAACCCCCCCGCGTTCAGTCCTGATTTCATGTGGAAACCACTTCCCTGCTGCGGGCTAGCGGGGACGGGACTCGCCTCCCCCCCGTTCCCTGTCCTCACCCTCCGGGTAGCCTCTCCAGCTCCCGGACCCGCCGGGGACGGCCCGGCCGCTGAAAACCCGCAGCCGCGCCAGGCGCCTCCAGAGCTTAACCGAATACCCCGTATCTCCCGCAGGGGACCTCGGGCCCGGCTCCGCGCCCCGGTCGCCTCCCCCGGGGAACAGCGTAGTCGATGGCAACAAAGCACCAACCCCAGCAAGACAACCCGCTCCGCTCGTCTCACCTCAACCCTCCACTCGGCCCCTGCCGCTTCACGGCAGCCGCGGGGTGATGGAGACTGGGGAAGGACCCAGGTGCCGCCTCTCGGCTGCCGCCCCCCGCCACTCCCTGACAGTGCAAGGCAGAACTCCGGCAGCAGCCCGGCGCCCGCTGCCCCGCCCTCCGCCCCTGCCTTCCACCGGCCAGCAGCGGGGAGGAGGGATCGGGATTGCTCTCCTGTGTACTCGGCTCCCCGGTCGCCTGGCGGCGCGCTCCCGGGAACGGCATTCACTCACCCACCGGGCCCGCGCCTCCTCCCGCCGCCGCAGCGGAGGCCTGCTGCGTCACAATGCCGCCGCGGTCTCGGGGCGCAGGGGGCGCTGCCACGTGACCGGCGGCGTGGGGAGGGGGACGGGCGGGCGGTACCGGCGGCGCCAACCCACCCCCGGGAGAGGGGGGGAGAGAGGCCCCCAGCGAGGCGTCGGGGGGCCGCCTGCTGGGGCAGGATGGCCGGGAGAGCGTGCCGCTCCCCCAAGGAAGCGGCAGCCCTGCCCCGCCGGGAACCCCGTGGCTGGCTGGCAGCGCTCCGGGCGGGTTTTACGCACGTGTACAGCGATGCCCGCGGCATGTTGAAGCTGCTGCACTGTTGTGTCAAATGGCAAGCGTGTGGTATCGCGGTGCACTAAAATTACCTGAAAATGTTCGCGTTCGATCGGCTCACATCTGTTTAAAATAAAAACCTGGTGGGGATGGGGTTTTTTTGGTATTTTAAGGGGCGGGGTTGTTGGAGTTTTTTTGGTCTGCTATAAAACCTGGAAACGGTGGCTGCTTCCTTCTGGTTGGCGCGGATGGAGCCAGTGGCACCTTCCAACACCTTCCCATTGAGCAGGTGTCATCTGCTTTGGGGGGAAACCTACGTCGTGTCTTGGCGGTGTTGAGGGTTAGCAGAGATGCAAAGGGTGCTCTGAGCGCTTGGCCAGCCTCCCAGAAACCAGTCAGAAAGGAAAAAGAAGTCCTAACAAACCATTCTGAATCACACCCTGCCACCGGGCACCTGATGGCAGAGAAGAATGTAAGAGATAAAAAGATAAAAGATTACCTTTGGCTGTTTTTCTTGTCTGTGACGTAGTCTGCTGGGTGCCGTGCTTTCACACTATTAGTATGCTCAAGGCACATTTTCTATCCTATTTCTTAAACGTAACCTTTCATGTACTTTTCCATCTCCTCCTGCTTTTGTGTGCTTTTACATTTCAATCACAGAAGTTTATAGATTTCATTTTCTCTCATGAGCAAACACTCCAAAATCTAAATAGTTGTATGTAGGAAATTAAAATGACTTTATGCTAGTTTGGCATTTTGGAAAACTGTTGCCCACTGGATAGATAGAGCACAGTCAGCAGTACTGTAAGTATGCCCGCATCAGTCAGCATATAGCACTCTTCCCTTCCTACAGGGATTTCTAGTAGAAGTGCTGATCAAAGTGTGGTTGGTTACCAGACATTAAAAAAATCATAACTTGTTCCACTGAGACACAGTCATCAGACAGTAACAAAGCTTGAGAAGCTTTTAATCTGAAGTCAGCAACTTGGAGATGAAAGGAAATATAGTCCTCTGTGATATCGTTCCTTGAGCTATCTAGGTGCTGTCGCATCATGCATTTTCAAATATTTTGCAGCTCATTTGACATACTTACACAGAAGGGAAAAGTTCTTATATTTCTTTTGTCATAAATTGCATTTTTAAGATATATATGAAACAAACAATATAAATTAGAGTGAATTCTAATCTTTGTGTGCAAGACCAACTATGTGGAGCAATACTATCGTAACCACCTTAAAAACGCCTGTGCTCACTGAGGGTGAGGGGGGGAAAGGTTTACTTTGGAAACACTGTCTGCTTTTATATCACTCGCTTTTATGAAAGTGCATATTTGGAGACTACACGTTTTACACTTGTACATATATGGAGATTAAGTAACCCATTTGGGGTATTTGTAATGCATTTGATTAGGTGGTTTTATACAGGAATGTTGGTCAGCTGTGTGTGATTAAATGGTTTGAAAGGAATGCAGGTCAGCTCCAGAACACAATGTTGTATAGGAATATGGCCTGCTTGATGAACAGCGTTGATGAAAAACCAAAACCAGAAAAATCTTATTTTAATTTAAAGGCTATAAATACCATCCATATAAAAATGCAACTTCTAAGATAAAAGCTTGCCAAGTGTCTTTGTATGTGGTATTTATGATAGTATCTCAATTAGAGCTGATAACCCTGTTTATATATCTACTTCTGAACTCATTGCTGGATATTGAATAAGAAGAGCTGATTAGGCTATATGATATATAACTACAGTTCTTGTAAGAATTCAGGATGAATTTGCACTGCTAGTTGCATGGCACTATCATTATTTTTTGTCTAAAGTAAAATCACAGAACCCTAGATCTCTTTTTACTGTACACATGGGTACAAAATTTTTCTGAAATAAAAACTTCTTTTTGATAATCCTCAATGGAGTAAAGCCATTCAAAAATGTGTAGCATATGGTCTTGCTAGTACCTTTCTTCAGGTTCATTTGGTGGCTTGTTGAACCACAGTATTCTTACCTGATGAAGCCAAGGCTGATGGTTAGGGTTAGGGTTAGGGTTAGGGTTAGGGTTAGGGTTTCATCAGAACTGCACAGTGTGTGGCTGGATGCACAAGGGAAAAGACAGATCTTCTGTAGGCTAGCAGTTCTTGCAAAACTGACTTCTGCGGTCTCCATCAAGGGCCCATGGCATTCAGCAGCAATCACAGCATCCAGCAGTGATCACATCCATCAGTGTTAATGAATAGGACCGAAAATCCTCCATTACTTTTGAAGAGTTGACCTGGAGACAGATTTAAAGGTATGGTGCTTGATAATACTGCTTATGAAGACATGATCGCATTTTAAGGCACAAAGCCTCTGTGTGCCCTGCCAGACCTTCTCTGTTCCTGTGCACTACTGACCCTGGTGCCCCTATGCTTGTTCCTTAAAGTGTGCAGCAGTCCTGCGGTGGAAAAGGTGGGCAAGAACAGAAAGGAAGCAGCGGGAGCCTGGAAGAGATGAGTCCAGTAAGGTACAGTATGTTGCCATTTTTTTCAGAGCAGCAAGGCTGGGAATCAGTGTTCTGATGTACAGGTAAGTACATCAGAACAGGCAGTAACACTGTAGGGTTATTAACATACTTCATATATGAAGGCAGCTTATGGACTTCCAAATGGTGAATTAGGACTGCTAACATGTGATCTCTCGGCCAAGGAACACCACCAACAGTATCATATTGAGCAAAACCTGGCAATTACAGAGGAAGTGTTTCTACTGAAATAATAAAAAGCAAGCTTTAATTCAGTCATATGATGATCTATGATGACTCACAGCCATTCAAAGCAGACATTCGGGCATTTAGATGTTCTCTTAAAAAAAAAAAAAATCCCATTCAGCTTTAAGGACCAATAAGAAGAATTACCATTTTTAGAGCACAATAGAATTTACTTACTCATTTCAAAAGAGTGAGCCCAAAGCAAGTGCATTGTTCTTATCTTCACCTTCAGATTCTGAGCGGAGATAAATGGGACAAGGATCAAGTCAACCTTGCATTTAACTTTCAAAAAACATCATTCTTAATTTTTCCCACCTTCAGTTTGTTTTACAATGTATCCAATATTTTACTCAGTTTGGAAAAACATTTTCGTTCTGAAAAGCAAATAAATATTGCAAATACAGGTATAGGCGTAAGTCTATAGACTTATGAGAATTAGACTGAGAGAATGACAGCATTGCACAGGTTGTTAGAAGTACTATCACTGTTTACAGTGACACACATGACAAACAGTACCACACGTGCTGACAAATAAGCCTACCACCTTAGAGTCATGAAATTGCTACATCTGAAGGAACTATGAGGTTGTGTACCTGGGACTGCCATAGAAAATCAGTTGGTTTTCTGCTGAGGTTTTGTATCATTTTCAGCATTTATAAACTCTGAACCTGATCGTTAGCCCACAATGGGGCAAACTGCTGTCAATAAATTTCAGAAAGTAAAAAGTTGCTTTGAAAACAATGCAGACCATATGCTCAACTATGAGAAGAGACAAGACTGTAAAAACTTGAATAATTAGTTTGAAAACATTTTTCAGTGCTACAGTTCTGTTTCTGGGATTTTGCAGGAAACTATTTCCTGCAATCTGAAGAGGCCATTTACTTCACAAACAGCGTGAAGGGAGAGGAGTTTCAAGCCTAGGCTTTATTAAATGCTTATTGATTTGATCTGTTCTGTTGTGTGAATTACACAGAGAATTTCCCAACGTGGCATCCAAGGTCCTGCTTATACATTCAGCACAACTGTGCATAAGAACTGAACATAGTAAGTGTAGTTGGAAATCTAGTATGTGGCATTACTGGATCAAAAGGTCTGGGACAATTGCTGTAATCAGCTACTCTAGCTTCTGGCATAAAGCCCTTAGTTCCTGGTTGACCTAAAGGATGTTTTTCAGCAAGTGTTCTAATCCTGATCTCTACACTGTTAACAACACTGTTGTAATAGATAATTAGTTTCACTGTTAAATTATGTATGTTTAGTCCAGCTTCTCACTCAACTATTTTATTTTTTAAATTCTGACACTGGCTTTAGTTTTGCATTTTCCAGCTGTAAATAAGAAGCTCTTCATTTTCACAGGTTTTCTTACCATCCATGTACTTACAGTATATATTCAAGCCTTCTTTCAAAGGATTTTTAGATATATTATAAAGGATTTCTTTGAATTCCCTGAGATTTTGACAATATTACAAGTCCACAACTTTAAATTCATGAAAATTTGACACCATGGATTTTCATTCTGAAAATTAATGTTGGCAAATTGGAAAGCTTTTGTGTGGCCCTCAAAACAAATTATAGATGGCAATATATTTTCTTTTTTCTATCAGTTATTCCTCTGCTCTATGTTCAAAGACAACCTTTGGATATGGCTGCACAAACAAGTTGCCACAAGGTAAGACAGACTTCGATGTAGCAGGTTACCTCCTCTGCTCTGTAACTGCCTTCATGTAACTCCTTCTCCCTTCTGTGCTGAAGTCAAATCATTTGCTAAGGGACTGTGTTCTTGTCGAGAGACAAGTGAGCCTGCAGTCATCGAAACTTGAGAGTGTGCATGGAAAAAGACCCCAAGAAGTAGCTGAGCACCACTGGTTTCTGCATTAGCTTACAACATTATAGCTTGTTTGTGGTAAACAGCTACTGTTTCATACTGGGAATGGATATGTAGTTGGCTGTCCAGAGCGGTCCTCTGCTTTTGTCCCATCCTGTGTGTGTGACCTGCATTCTTTGATGTGACCTCATTAGACAAGAAAAACAAGGAAAAAAGAGTTGCTTTTTTATATGATTAGAATATAAAGGCATTGTGTGGTAACAATTTAGAGATAAGATAAAGTCACAATTCTTGGAATTTAAGTTCAATGTCAATTTGCGTATATCCTTTTCAATTCAGTAGGAGTATGAATAAGTCATTAGAGGAAATCCTGACTGAGCAACACATTAAATTGGATTAAGACCAAATATTATCTTTTACTTGAGACTTCAGCAAAGTCTGTACTACCATAAACTTATTGTAAGAGTTAGAATTGAATTCAAATCACAGCAGCTCTGTGAATTAATGAAAAACTTCACAGCTACAATCGATATATCTACTAATTCAATGATTTTGAAGATGCTCCCATTAATATAATTATTCTGAGAAATTTTATATGCATGCTTACTGTCAGTCTGTTGGCAGAAGGCTCCATCTCCTGAATTAGTCTAAAGCAAGACATTTCAAATAATCTTTAACTACCTGCTAAAATAATGATATTGAAAAAAAAAAACAAAACCAGCAGTCTGGAAAAATCTCTGGAAAAAAGCTGACTGTGTAATAAGGGCCTAAATGGAAGGTAAAGTAAGACTTCTAGACTACTTTGTCATAAATCTCTACACAAGAAAGGAGGATTATTTGTCATTAAAAAGTTAGGGTGGAAAAGCTTCAACTTTGGGAGTTGACCAAATGCCTTTATTGACGCATGGTACTTCTCTGCTGAAATAAAGACTTCTGCAGTAATTCTTGGTGGAGGCAACTTGGACATCACAGAGACAAGACAAGGAATTTCTAAGCATTTAGAGAGGTGGCTGTTTTCTGTTTTCTTGTTTTGTTGGATCTCAGACAATACATACAGACACACTGAGGCACACATACACATATCTATCTGCATATCTATTTATATTAAAGGAACTTGTCATAGTGATAGCTAGAACAAAAGTCAGTCCTTGGAAGTAAACACCAGTTCTTTATCCCTCTTAAGTCTCTGTGAATCATGTAGAATGCAGGATTCATCTGTTGGGTTATCTCAACAAATAAGAGTGTACAGCGGTCTGCTTTTCTTCTTATAAAAGTAGGGGTGTTAACAGCAGTTACACCACACAGCTATGGACCACTGTTATTGTGATGCCTTCTTGAACAACATCTCAAAATATTCCTGTCAAGACCAAAGGCACTATGGGTAAAAATAGTAACAGATTTTTAATATACTGAGACGGATGATAGCAAACAAATATGGCAGTTGCATAGAAGCTGAGTACAGGCATTTTGTGGATGAGTGTCAACAGTAGGTTACAGCCATCTCCACTAAAGGTACTGCTTGGTCCTGGAAAACAGCCAGTTCACCTGTAGCATTAGAGAGAAGAGAGTATCATTTTTTGTGATCAGATGTTGAGGGTTCTCACCTCCTGAGTGGCTGGCAAGATGCTTCAGAACATTCAAGTTCATATTAAGAAAAGAAATTCCCATTCATATGACTTCTTATTTAGCAAATCCGTGTTCACCAGAGCTTACTAAAACAACTTACCTGACTGAACTTCTGTGTATAAGATCTGAAATAGTCATGAGAAGAAAAGCACAGGAGAATTGTGTTTTCATTTACCATAATTAACAATTCTAATTAAAGATCTTTACATTCCTGGTGGATGAAGTGAATTTTTTTGTAAACCTTCAAGCTATCTTAATCTGGTTGCTTGATGTTTTTATAGGAAAAGCCTGTTTTGCTTACCCTTGTACAGAGAGCACTGCAAAGCAAATTATTTCAGAAAGCATTTCCCTTTGGCTCTGCTATGTTGTATTTCACTGTTGTTTTCTTTCACTGTTGTAATTATTTATGTTTGCCATCTCTAATGTCTAGCACAAAGCCATTTAAAGTATTGTGATCTAAAGAAGAAACAATTTATGTTCTTTTTTCTACAACTCTGCCATTGTTACTGATATGTGCTCCTATTTGTCTACTACAACCCATTTGTAAAAGAATCACAATTAAAAAAGCATCTTGGATTGTGATGTTCTTTGCAAATATCCCTGACAAGCAGATAAGAGCTATGGGTGTAATAGACCAAAACGCAATTAAGAAACAACATGTTCTCTGTAAGGAAGAAAGTATATTTTCGATGAAAAAGCTGAACTTAAGTATAAACCAACTGACTCTGAGCTCAGAATACCAGTTTGCCTGACACGGTCAGTGATACAGAATTTAATTTTTCCCTCTCATAGCACTCAAACATACAATTCTGAACCAGCCATAACACAATTTGGTAATTACCATTTGAAGTTATCATTTAGTTGTTCTGATACCAAATAGGGTTTTTGTCAAGGAAAACTTTGTTAGTTATTCAAATAGCATTCAAAAGACTTAGAAAACTCAGAACAGCAGACATATCCCATGAGATTCACAGCTCACATTGTCAATCCATCCCCTCTCCCATGGTCATCACCGTGATTTACAAAAATAAAACAGGAAAAAATATATAAAACCCAATACATTCCAGAAAACAGCTGTTCTAAATTGTTACAACTTTTTGCACTCAGGGAGGAATGATGTTGATTTACACCCATGGAGATTCCAGTTCTGATCTTTCATTTTCTTCCTTCCCATGTGCCAATAAGGATCACAAGCATAGCCAATGATAACAGATCTTACGTATCATTCATATTTTCTTTGTATTTGTTCTCTTAGTATTGTGTACTACACTAGACTTATACTTCTCTTTTCTCCAGACATTTCTTTTTCTCCTCCTCTTTCTTTTGTGTCATTTCCCTTGAGATATTGTTATTTGAACTGGCAAAGAAACAGGTTCTAGGGTTTTTTTCTCCAGAAGAAAACAGATTTATTTGAATCTCTCTTGGCAGCATGTTCTTTGCCCATGGGCCACCATGGAATTACCAGTCTCTGCTCTTAGTGACAACTCCATTGTTCTAGACAGTTGTTGTTATTGTTACATGAGCCAGCAATGTATACTCGCAGCCCAGAAGGCCAGCCATATCCTGGGCTGCGTCAGAAGAGGCATGACCAGTGGGGCTAGGGAGGTGATTCTGCCTCTCTATTCTGCCCTCTTGAGGCCACACCTGAAGTACTGTGTCCTGTTCTGGGGTGCTCAGCATAGAAAGGATGTGGACCTGTTGGAGAAGGTCCAGAGGAGGGCTGGACAAAGATGATCAGAGGACTGAAGCACCTCACCTACGAGGATAGGCTGAACGAGTTGGGGCTGTTAAGCCTGGAAAAGAGAAGGCTTCGAGGGGATCATATAGCAGCCTTTCAATACCTAAAAGAGGCTTATAAAATAGAAGGGGAGAGATTTTTCACAGAATCACAGAATGTCCTGTGTTGGAAGGGACCCACAAGGATCATTGAGTCCAACTTCTATAGGCACAGGACAACCCCAAAGTCACACTATGTGCTTAAGTATGTTATCCAAGTGCCTTTTAAACCTTGTGAGAGTTGGGGCCATGATAGCCTCTCTGGGGAGCCTGTTCTAGTGCTACACAACCCTCTGGGTAAAGAAACTTTTCCTAACATCCAGCCTAAACCTTCCCTGGCACAGCTTCATGCCGTCACCCTGGGTTCTGTCACTGGTCACCAGAGAGAAGAGGTCAGCACCCACCCCTCTTTCTTCTGTGAGTAAGTTATACACATTGATGAGGTCTCCCCTCAGACTCCTCCAGGCTGAAGAGACCAAGTGACTTCAGCCTTTCCTCATAAGATTTCCCCTCCAAGCCCTGCACCATCCTTGTGGCCCTCCTCTGGATGCTTTCCAACAACTTGATATCCTTCTTCTATTGTGGAGCCCAAAAGTGCACACAATACTCCAGGTTGCAACAGGACACAGGGGAATGGTTACAAGCTGAAGGAGGAGAAATTTAGACCAGAGATTAGAAGGAGGTTCTTTACGCAGTCAGTGGTGAGGCACTGGAACAGGTTGCCCAGAGAGGTTGTGGATGCCCCATTCCTGGCAATGTTCAAGGCCAGGCTGGATATGGCCCTGGGCAACCTGGTCTAGTGTGTGGTGCCCCTGCCCATGGCAGGGGTTTTGGAACTAGGTGATCTTTAAGGTCCTTTCTAACCTGGGCCATTCTATGATCCTATGATTGTGGTGTGCCTGCCCAAAGAGGACAACTCCAGACTACTTAGCCTGTTGAGAGCTTGGAAAATGAAGACATGAAATTGTGTCTTTTCTCCTTCTTGCAGTCTGTTTGCCATACAAGTTGATTACAAAGGGGCTTGAAATTTATCAGCTGCCAGAACAGAATTTCTTAAATTACAAGGAAGACTTATGTTAACTTCAAGCTGGTTTCTTACATACAATTTGTCCTTCCAGTGTAAGAATTGGAAGCTGCGTAATCAAGGCATGAATGCACTGAGATGTACTAACCTGGCAGGTGGTTCCTCCAAAGATGCTAGCAGCTGGTGAGTTTAGAAATTCTTTTTTGTCACTTTAAATTGTTTGGGAGCTGTCACTGGACCAACACGAGGATCAAGCTAGTCAGCCCCCCTTTACCCCCACCCTTTTTTGCGATTGCCAAGTCCAAATTGAATGCCTCAGAGAATCTTCATTAAGAATTTGGGGTTTAACCCGGAAACCTACTGGATCAGATGCTGTATCTGTACCATTAGAATTTGTACATTGGTTTGTTATCATATCCTTCACCCTGTGAGACATTATTCTGGGCCAAATATGGTACACTGCAATAATGAAGCTTGAAGGCTCACAGGTTCATTGGTCATCCTAGCCAAATCTACACCTGTCAAAACAGCCTGTCTCCTGGCCAGCCACAAAAACTGAGGGACTTTTGCCAGCTGTTTCTTTTTGGGTAGCCAGTAATGATGAAACATGAAAATGGTAAATTTAGAACCAGACCTAAGAGTCTGAGGTCAGTTCTTTCACTTAAGGGTGATATAAATTGAAGTAAAATCTAAGTGAAAGGTCAGGCATTGGAGATCTTGGAGACAACTGTGAACTAACCAAGAAAGATTTGTGAATTTTAGGGGCAGAATAGACAAACCAGGAGTAATTGTGATCTGACATTGATAGACGCCAGAATCCCACATGTCCTTTTGAAGCAGCCCCATTTAAGAGAAAGCAGGAAAATTTACAGTCTCAGCACCTGTTAAGATTGAACACTCTGATGTCACAAAATTTTTCCAAACATAGATTGGAACACAAAAGTGAAGTGAATCCTGAAAGCAGAAAAGGAAGACACAAAGAATAGAGAAAAATAGGAAATGTTCAGAGGAGGGATTATGCTGAGTCTAGTGTGAGCAGGGGAGAATTTGACTGTAGCATGTAAAAAGGTTGGGAGTACTGTCACCAGATCCAGAGAGAAAATAGGTCAGAGCACTGTTAACTTCAAGAGAAATAACTTCAAGGAATTTTAGGCCACATTGAGTAACTATAAATTGTATTGTTCTTTTATTGGTGAGATTAGAGAGTAGTGCCAATGTAGGTGCCCAGCTAACTTTTATAAGGTAGAGGAATTCTTCTACGTATTCTTTTCAGTTATCATTTCACATGAAGATGCAATGTCATTGCCAGTATCAGCTTGTTCTTAACCATCTATTCTGACTTTGCATAAGAAATAGCACATCCTTGGACTCCTAGATGGCTTTTCAATGCATTATTGACTTGAAGGAAATAGTAAAACATCGCATGCAGTTGAAGTAATCCTGACCCAGAACCAAGATGTATATTTCTGGCATTGTTCTTCCCCTTGCCAAATGTTCTTTGAAGCAGCTGTTATTTTGGATTGAATATCCTTGACTTGATGTATTCCTTCTGTTTGCTTCTTTTTTTTTCAGCTCATGTCATTCTTCCACATGTAACACTAACCAGGGATAAACAACAAGAAAAGGAGTATCAAAGAAAAAACAAACAACCAAAAAAACTGTGTGGAATCCAAAATCCTGTATATAATAAAAGTAATTGTCCAAATGAAATGAAAATTTATTTTCAACATCTAATTTCCCTGGGGTGGAGGTGATCTATTCATCCCTTCTCTCCCCTTCATCTACTTTAGTACCTTGCATTTTGATGTATCAATTATAGAAATCTTTACTTCCATACTTTCACTCTGTATCCATTCTATATTTTCCTTCATGGTCACCATCAGGACACTATGACAAATAATGGCTTTCCTGGTTTGCGTCAGAACAGGTCTAATTCTGTTTACTTTTAGCTACAGCTCCTCTAAGTAATTGCACTTTCTGAAACTAACAGCATGTTTCCATTGACACTGCCTGGTTCCAACAGTGATAAGACCTAATGTTTAGATTTACTCCCAGGAATTGGTATGCAAACCAAGGTCACTGCTGAACCTGGTGTTTCACGTTGAGGGGTGCAGTGTAAAAGCTTCATTTACAGAATGGAGCAAACAGGATAGGTGACTCTGAACTGACCAACTAAGTATTCCATCCCATATACGTCACATTTGATATAAAACTGAGGGGCAGTTCCTTCTTGCTCTTCTCTTCTCTTGCTCTCCAATGGCTGCCATCTAAGGAGAACTCTGTTCTGCCCTCAATCCTGATCCATAAGTTCCTGCATCCAGTTTCAGGACCCAGGCCCTGAGCCTGGTTCCTGTCTGTTGCTGAGGCCTTCTGCCGCAATATCAGTGGTGATGGTGATGTTGTTACCATCAAGGGGGGCTTGGTTTTGGTACTTGTTTTGTATATGTTTGTATGTCTCTCACTTTATTGTTATTATTTTCAATAAAGTAGTTTTCATATTCTTTTCTCATACACAAGTCTCACTTTCTGTCTTTCTCTCTCTCTCTTCCCCCCTCTTATTCCATTTCCCTTCCTGTCAAGGCTGTGAGGAAACAGGGGTAACAGACAATGTATGTCACTGGGTTCGTGGTCTGCCCAGCCCCCACCCTTCACAATGACAAAATATGCATGCTACTTAGAGCTAAGCCTCTGTTTCATGTGGGCAATGCTCTTAGAAACGTGGTGTGCTTTGGGGTTGAACTCTGCACAAACAGGAGTTGGACTCGATGATCCCTGTGGGTCCCTTCCGACTCAGGATATCCTATGATTCTGATTGGAGTGGCTTAAGCTAAATATGCTAGAGACGCACAGTTTTTGGTGAACATGCTGCAGTGAAACTAATTCAATTCCTAAGCCTCTTCAACCATTCCATTAACCATGTCATCAATATCAGCCAAGGCAAAATCATCATATTTTCAGATATTTATGTCGACTGGAAATCACTGTCTCTTATCAGCATTTCTCATGAAGTCAGAGTAAAACTAGATTTCCAGCATAATTAGTCAGGAATACAGAACGTACTACATACATTTTGAACATCATGATACACTGAATAACTGTCCCATTAGTTAAGTGGGTGAAGGTTTAAGGTCAGGTTATGATTGGCTATGCTATTTTTAAGATTTCAAGGAAAAAGTAAGTACCCAAAAATAATATGAAGTTTCTTTGAGATCTATTCAGCTGCAGTTCATGACTTTCAGTTCATTGTTTCTGAGTTGTAATGTAGGTCCATCTTCAATATTGTGTGGACCAGTTCAACATCTCAAGGACTACCTTAATTTCACGGTGTTAATTGTTGTTTGCCTTGTTTTTTAAACATAGCTGTTCAGAGTAAACTGTACACCATCACTAAATCTGTGGTGAGGGGAAGTGGGTCAAATGAGTTAAAACAATCCTTTTCCGTATGCTTCTCTATGTTACTTTCAAGATGTACAGGATTCTAAGTGGGTTTTCAAAGTGTTGCAAGCTCCCACGCAGCTCATAATCTTGGCTCCACTGAAAAGAAAAAGACAAAATTTCCACTGGCTTCAATGGGATAAGGATTTTACTTGAAAGATGCCATGTTTGCCTACTGCAAATCTTAACTCACCTGCACTTAACCTATGCTTGCTTTTTTGCATATCCTGCAAGGCAGACCCATAAAAATCAGATCTTTTTGAGGGGTTCAGAGGGTGCAACAACTACTAAAATAGGAAATCTTTTATCTGATGCAATTTTATACTTCTCACATTGAATGAATTTTTGTCACTCTTTAAAATAACAGCGTATATTCAGGTTTGTAGGAATGGGGTTAGATTGCAGATTAGTCTTGAAGTATTAGAAGCCTCAGTTCTGCTAGACAAACAGTATGCTTTATTTCAGGGTGGAATAAACCTAGGGTCTTGTTTCCTTTTTTTAGATTTAGGAAAGACATTATGTTGTAAGACAAAAATGCGGACAGTTGGTGGAAATAGTCACTTACATATTCCACCAAACTGTCATTCTTAAAACCAATGAATAGGTTCATTACCACCATACTTTGTTATCCCTATGCTTTTGATGTTATTGTGCATTTTCAGTGTACATAGTGTAGTCTATAAACTCACACAACTACAGTTATAAATATCTATGTGCCTTGTTTAGCCAAAGCAAATTATTTAAAACAAATACCTTTTTGAAGTTTAAGAGGTAGAAAAGGATAAGTAGGTGTTGTTCAATGGGATGAGTTTCAGAGAAATGCTGACAGATTTTTAGCTACCGAAGTATTGGAGAGTATGGCCATGGTAATAGTATAAGCTGTGCTAAGAGAGTCTATAATAGGATCAAGCTGGATAAACCTTTCTCGTTACGCATGAAAGAACACCTTTACAAGTCAGTGTTTTTCTCAGTTATAATCCTGGAAGTCCAATTCATGAAAAGTTTATCAAGTAAGATTTTCACTCAAGAAGACTAGCACAGTCTGAAAAGTAGGGCAGAAGTTAGATCTATTAGCTCATGTTTGAGCATGCAAGTAAATTCACCAGTTTTAAAAAGAAAATTCTGTGGTGAAGAAAAGATCATGAGATCAGCCTTTTCTTTTGCCATAATGATTTTTGCTTGTGTATAAGAAGAGCAAATTCAAGTACTGGTACTCTGTAATAAGCTGAACTATTTGAAGATCTTAATGATTAGTTGCTTTGGACATATTCTTACTGAGGGTGACTAGAAACAGCCAAAGGAACACAACTAATACCTCCCTCACCTCCCCTCCTAAAACATTGATATCCCTGAGTGTATTAAGGTTTTGCAGTCATAGCAGAATTTACATACTTTCTTGTAAACTGTAACAATCACACAAACCTTGTCTTTGCAAAACAGAGATACAGTGATGGAAAGTTCACCTGTCCTTTTTGATCAACTTTTCTGAAAGCATAAAATATTCAGTAACATTACCCAAAAAAGACTCTCATTATATTTTTGTCTATATTCTCCATGAAATTTGATTCAAAGCAAGATCCATAACGTATGCAGTCACAAATATGTGATCATAGACCAGAGAAGAAAGACTCTGTGTTCTTAGGTAGAGAAGAGTAAAAGGGTAACCAGCCAACGTGATCAGGCCACAGGCAATATGGGCAGTAAAATGAAGGAAAAACAATCAAACAAGAACTGCATTTTAGAACTCTGAACAAGGTTGAACAGTATGAAGACAGAAGTATCCACATTGCTGTTTGTGTACTACCCTTTGGCAAATGGAATAACTCAAGATTGTTTTATGGCGGTTTATTCTCTGTTCCTGTCACCCAGCTTTTCTTCATGTCTGTAAATGGGATGAATAAGTCTTTTCCATATTTCAGAACTCAAAACTCTTTTCTTCTAGAAGTCATTGACAGTGTTTTCTTTGTAACTTTAATCTCTTCTATTACTTCCCCATTACAGCTGCAGATTTGATGTGATTATTTTTTCTTTTTTCTGTGAAGATTGTCATGTTACCTCTTCATGTCTATGAAGAAACAATGAAGTTTGTCTTTCCTCTGCTGCTACTAGGTAGTTTACATATGCTGGGTAGTTTACATTATTTATTTATAACAAATAACCATAAAATTCAGCTTGTTTTTTTTTTTTTTCTGGTATGAATTTCCCATTAAAAACCCTATATGAGCATGTCCATTGTTCAGGCAGTAACTAATGTAGAATGATTTGTAAGAAGATACTACAGCCAACAGCTTACCTGAATTGAATTGTCCTCTGTGAAGACAGCTGTAAGTATCTGACCGTCAAAGTCTGGTCTTTGAGTTACACAATAAGTCTTTTCTTCTGTACTCATAGAGAGGGCAAGAACATTTAAGTGAGATAAAGAGGTAACAGAAAGAATAGAACATGCTTTTTTTCCCCCTTTTCTGTAGGTGTGCTGTATGCTGTCTGATGATGTGGTTATCAGAATCAAAAGCACCTTTCTGACTCACCTATCTACCAACCTATCTATCTATATCTATATCTAAAGTAATGTAAATTAACTTCTCTGTTGTCACATTTATGAAAATGGGCACCCTTTTCTAAAGGTATTTGGTCATTTTAGAGTCAAGTACTCATCAATGTATCTGTCTTTCTATACATCTTTCAGCACCATGTCTGGCTAGAGGCTGGCATAAACTGTCTTCCTATTCCTACATAGGTGAGAACACGGTTGCTTCACCGACACTTTCTACTCCTTCCACTGTTTCTTCTCCTTAAAACAGAGATATCTATATCTATATGCCCAAATTACTTAAAGCAGCAATTTCTTAAGAGTTGCAAGCCTAAAATAATCTCTTCATGTGCAACTCCACAACTCATTTCCAGTGTAAATTATTCTCTGTGAAGCCTTTCCAACATTCAGATAAACTCTGTCCTTTTTTTATGATGGAATAGTTGCAATTTCTTAAAAACAAACAAACAAACAAACAAATAAATAAATGCAAACCCAAAGTGAATGGCAAAATTAGGACTAAATTTCTGAGTTTGACTCAGAAGTTGACCAATACTTGCTCTGGTTACTCTGGATAGCTGAAGCTATATGGTGCTTTAGCATGGCAGTGGACACGAGTTATGTTTGTCTTTCAACAAAACTCTTAGCAGGCTCTACTGAATTAGTTACAGCACTTCACTACCACTACTCAAATCGCTTGAAGATTGGAGCAGACCCATCACCACTTAGCCTCAGGCACAGGCAGTGATGTTTGCACCTGCATAAGAAAACACACTTCTAGATTCCTTTCATCTTCCATTTCCAGCTGCTATTTCTAGCATGCTGCATCATGACACTTTAACCTTATAGTAAGCACTAATTAAAACAGATTGTGCAATTGTATTACCACTATTCTTGTCATAATATTTGGTAAAGACAGATTCTCATGCTTAAGAAAAACATATTTTGAAAAAGCCAGAGTTGCAACTAATGTCATTTCATTAATTATGAGGACCTTGATGAAGAAAGTGGTGAAGAATCATAACAGCAGCTGTTCCAGCTAGCACCTACTTCTTTCCCATATGGCACTCTTCAAATACTCTTTCATTATTTAGGACTAACATTAAGAACTTTGATGTAACTCTTGAACCTGAAATTCTCAAATTATGCCTTCCTGACTGAAGGTTGCCTTGGCAGCTTAAATTTCTGCCATTGTCATGATACTTAATCTCAGGGATTCCATTTCAGAACATGTCATTGCTAAAGTAAGTGGGTCAACATATGCAAAGAATGTAATATTTTCTAAGTTCTTTCAAGAAAGCACAGTTGGCCAGCCCCTCTCACTCCTTTTCTTTGCACAGCTTAATTAAATATAAGAATTGATGCCCTTTGTAAGGCAACAACGGTCTGACGAAAACCTACAAGTTGCTTTTGTTGCAACAAATCATCATAAATTTTGCATGAACCTTGATTTAAAAGAACTCCAAGTGGATGTCACTTCTTAACGTTTGATACATGACTGACAATTGTTTGATTTCTTTAAAAAGCCCTTACTTGACCTGACTTTTAAATCTTATAACAATAGCAACAAAATCAGTCACCAGTTTATTTGTATAAGGCAGAATTCCTAGTTTTACTCCTTAAGCCCTATTCTGAGAGGACTCTGGTTCTCTGGTCATAGGTGATACGTACATTTCAGTCTCACATGAGTGGCTGAGAAAGTACATCAAATTAACTATAAAGACAAAGACCTCCATTCTCTGCTGGCTAATGTCTGCTAAAGTCTTTTCACATGGCACAGGGAAAGCATTCTTTTTCTGGACTTTTCTCGTGCTTGCAAAGGTGGCAAGGCTTTCTATCAAGAGAGGACTTGTACAGGAAGGTAGTGTCTATAAGTTATTACCCATTGCTTTTAAGTTACTTCATTGATCTCTTATTTTATCTGCAGACACCGTTGTTATAAAATGGACAACTGCTGCCAGTAAAAAGTACTATCTAAAAAACAACTGACCAGCAGTGACTTGGGTTAGATAGAACCAGCAATGCTTTGGTACTGTGGATTCTGAAGGAAAGAAAATATTCAGATCCTTGCTGCATCCAGAAATAACATGCTTTGTTTGAATTCCTGGGGAAGGAGAGGTGGGGGGAAAACACGACCTTCTGCTTTGCCAGCTTTTGTACAACCTAAATTCAATCTGTAAGAAGGAATGAAACAGTCAGCATTTCAGAAGCTTACTAAATAAATTACTAGTGCACTAGCTACTTGTAATTATAGTTCAGCTGTTAATACTGTTGTAAACCACACATTCCAGGGCTTTTCAAGCACTTAAAAACATATCTTAATCTCTTTAGATAAAAGAAACTGTTACTGGCAACAGTAAAAGAATCGCAGACTAGTCCCTTAGCTTTTACTACAAAACAATGCATTTCACTACTTTAAACAACTCTTCCAGCACGCAAGCTTTGTGCACTCACATACCACCTATACTAAGCTATTTCTTGTGACAGTTTCAGCTATGTTATGAAAAAATTCAGTGACACACTGTATCACAGCACCACACTGACAGTACTCCCATGATACCACGTCTGGAGAGTCTGATAATAATATCAGAGGCAATGTCTCATAAAAGACACTCACTGCTAATGGCTCCACAGATGTGTCAGATCCAAAGAAGCTACGAGCAGGATACAGTATCTATAGCGGGGGCTTTACTTCCTAGAGATAAAACCAACCCTTTTGGATTTTGCAAGTTGCACAAGGACAATAAGGGTTGTTTTTGTTTTACTGCAGATGTTATGTTCAAAACTAAGGAAAAACTGCATCAATTAAAGTTAATTGTCTCTTTTAAACCCAAAAAGACAAAACCTTAACCTTAATTTACCCTGGTTTTGGCTAGGTATTTCAGTATATACGGTATACAAAATTACAACCTAAAGGAGATACTTTTATTGCCAATCATTGTACTATTTGCATGATGAATATCTACAGTAGCTGGTTTTATCAGGGCAAGTTAAAGCAGCTTTTACTTATTTTTTGTGTTGCTGCCTGTATTATTGAATTCTTATTATTTGGCATATTTTAGAGCCTCTGACCCAGTGCAGACCAGAAATCCCACTGTGCAGCCAGCACAGGGACAGATCCACAGATCAAGGTGGAAAGGATGAGAGTAGAAGAAAAGGAGATGCGTGGTATGGGAAACATGCACCACCAGCAACATCTTCCTGCTAGTACACTGAGATTTTCCTTTACCCTGAGCTCACTTACCTCCTAAAAACCACACATGTTCTGAGCGTCTCTGTCTCTGTCAGATGCCACTGTCACTGTGGGGGAGGGAAAGGTGGAACATGTTCATTATGCCCATCCAGAGCAGCTCTGTCTTACAGTCTGGCTGCTCTCTCACCCAAAGACAGTGCTCTGTGTCTGCCCGCCATGCCTGCAGCTGCCTGGTGTGAGGTAACCTCCCAGATGGGCTCCCCCTTGCTCTTAAGCATAGGCTTGGGCTCTGCTGGCTGGCAGTTAGTGCTTAATCAGGACTTATTAGCGTCCTTTATGTAGAGAGAAAGAAGCACTGAACTGATGTTCTGGATCATATCTTTGAAACTTACTAAAGTTATGATGACAGGAAGCAAAGGAAAAGATGGATCTACCATTAGTTTTCAACTATGTTTGAGATCATACAAAATGAGAAGGAAAAACAAAAAGCAAAGTACCTTTCTATCCTTTGATCACTCTCCTCTTTCAATGTTCATTGTGCCTTTCCAGTGTCCTGTAAGCACAGGCAGGCTGCATGTTGTTGTTACTGGATAGTAAACCCAATTCTGGAGATATGGTCAGTGGCTATGGTGTCACAATTTAAACTATTTGGCACTAAGTGAATAGTAACATCTTTTTCCCTCTAATATGGGATAGCTCCTCCTGAAATGATTGACAGGCTCAGCTTGACACTATTTAGGCAACAAATAGATTTGAATTTGGGTTATGCTCAGAAAGGATTAACCAGATGAGAAAGTTCATCTCCTCCTAAAGGCGATGATTCATGTTGTATGAAATGCTTACTTCACAAAGGAGGATGCAGTTGCTGTTTGCATTAATGTATATCTTTGAATTTCTTTTGGTGGGAAAAACTTCTGTCTTCCAACAACTATTTCGTGCTTTATAAAAAATGGAAGACTTTAAAATAGCACTGTTCACAAACCTTTTTCCAGCTTTCCCAGGAATTATATTGCATGGTGGCTAGGTTACACTAAAGGGAACTGTTTGTTTCCATCTTCACAGGCAGACGATGTGACTTAATCTGCCATGTCTCAGTGGATTCTCTGATAATTGAGCTGCCATAAAAAAAGGATGCTATCAGCCAGCCCAGGCTGTTACATCTTTTCCTGTTTTATTATCTTTTAAGACTGCTCCAAAATGGAAATCCATTGTTTCTGAGAAGTGTGGGGTTTGGTTTGGTTTAGTTTTTTAACCACAGAACACATTCTGAAATATTAAATACTGAGTATGAAGGGATTTTTGCAAGATAACTCAAAATATATGTTTTGTGTTTGTTCACATATTTTAGGTCCATTCAGGCTATAATGTTGTCAAGTCTTGACTATTCTGAACTGCTAGAGGTTGGGCTTCTGTCATAAGATGCAACATCTTTCAGACAGGTGGAGAAGAAGCTGCATCCTGTAGTCTGAGGGAAATGAAGAGAGATTTCAAGGCCTTGGGATGGTTGGTAAAAGGGTCAGGGACGCAAGTTATTTTCTCTTCCCTACTTCCAGAACCTGCTCATGATATGGGATGGAGTAGAAGAGTTCGGTCCATAAATACCTGGCTACAAGACTGGCGCTACAGGCAGGGCTTTGGGTTCTTTGATAATGCCTGGTATTACAGGGTACCAGGCCAGATAATAAGAGGTGGGAAAGGCTTCTCTTCCAGGGGAGAAAGGATTCTAGGACAAGAACTAGCAGAGATCATCCATCGGGCTTTAAACTAGTTTCGAAGGGGGATGGGGTTGTTGCCAGGTCTGCGCCTGTAGGCCAGTGCTTTACTACTAGTACTAATACAGACCGGAAGGCCTCCCACACCCCTAAGGTAAAATTGGCATGCTCAGCTNCCCCTAAGGTAAAATTGGCATGCTCAGCTCGCTCCCTGAAATGCCTGTATACCAATGCACGCAGCATGGGGAATAAACAGGAGGAGTTAGAAGTCCATGTGTGGTCAAGGGGTTATGATCTGGTGGCAATTACAGAGACGTGGTGAGACAGCTCTCATGGCTGGATTGTGGTCATGGATGGCTATGTCCTTTTCAGGAAAGACAGATCTTCAGGGCATGGTGGGGGAGTTGCTCTTTACGTGGGAGAGCAACTG
>VWZX01001188.1:775063-846419 GCA_013399015.1 Galbula dea | reverse complement strand
AGTGGCTTGGCGACTACATCAGCCAATTCTCTCAGGACTCTGGGATGCATCTCATCAGGGCTCATGGACTTATTTACATTCAGGTTCCTCAGGAAGTCACAAACCTGATTTTCACATACAGTAGGAGGCATTCCATTACCCTGTTCCCCACCTTGTGGCTTTCTAACTTGGGAGGTGTTGGGAGAGAGGTTACCAATGAAGATGGAGGAAAAAAAATTGTTGAGAACCTCTGCCTTCTCCTCATCTGTTGTTACCAGCTTGCCATTCTTGCTCTTCAGGGGGTGAATGTTCTCTTTGACCTTCCTTTTTTCGTTGATGTACCTGTAGAATCCCTTCTTGTTATTCTTTGCATCTCTTGCTAAGTTCAGCTCCAGCTGTGCCCTGGCCTTCCTGACTTCATCTCTACACCTATGGGCAGCATCTCTATACTCTTCCCAGGATCCTTGTCCCTGCTTCCACTGCCTGTGCAGCTCTTTCTTGTTTTTTAATTTGACCAGCTGGTCTTCACTCAGCCATGCTGGTGTTTTCCCTTTCCTGCTAGATTTTTTACACCTAGGGATTGAGAGTTCTTGTGCTCTATGGAAAGTATCCTTAAAGATCTGCCAGCTCTGTTCTGCTCCCCTGTCCCTGAGGACTATTTCCCAGGTTATCAATGTGCTTCTCAAATAAGGAATATAATAACAATCAAATAACAATGTGCTTCTCAAATAAGGAAGAGATATATAGTTATTAGAATCACTACCAAAATCTGTTTTTCTTGTAATAGGAGGGACACACTAGGTGAAGATCTCAAATTATGCAGAAAAGATGTCTTCTCTAACCTGGAGAAGGATTATTTCCTGTCCTAAATATCTGGGGGTTTTTTCTAAACATGAGCTTGTCAATAGGTTAGGTAAGTCTGATATTTTTAATATCACTTAATTAGTTTGTCACATGATATGACCTACTCCCAAGCTTCAGAGGATGTGATAGTAAAAGGAAAAAGCCAGGTACCTGTGATTTTCTCCTGTCAAGGAATAAACATCTTCTGATATTACAGTGGAAAAATATCTTGCAAAGGCCTTGCAGGGGACCAAGGAAACTACTGAATCAGGACCTCCATGTGAGGTAAATATGGCACCAAAAAAAAGAGAAAAGAAAAAAAGAAAAGCTATTTGGTGTCTTTTCTAACTCTTCTGCAAATATCACCATACTGCAAAGTTAAAGACAAATATGGCTGACATAATAGTCCACTATGGGAATTCTCTTGTCAGTGGTAAAATATAGCAAAGACATCTTTTGCATAAGGCAAAGAAAAGCAATGGAACAGCAGCAAATCTTTTTGGAGTTTCTAGTAATGTCAGCAGCGGAACAGAGAACACAAAGTTATCAACATGTTGTTATATGGAGCAGCCAAGCCTGTAGCGAAGTGGAATTTCACCATGCAAGGGTCAAAGTTGCAATCTTTTTTTGGCATTCTTTAACAGGAACTAACATTTGTGCAATCCAAAGAGTGTTGTCAAAAAGCTGATATTTTGCTCTGAATATTGTTCTCAAGGTTTGAGACAGGCAATGTTGCACACCTTCAGCTCCTGCCTCTCATTCAGGGTATGCCTGTGTGTGAAGTTGTAAGAGGGATCTGAGTAAGAAGTCTTATGAATTAGGACATAATTCAGGCTGTGTCAAGTTTCTTTTAATCCCTCTGTAAAGAACCCTAATAAATCTGACCGCTACTCAAGTTTAAGTACCAAGTAGAGCAGCTAAGGATGATGAAAATGAAGACACCTAGAGCAGATACAGTGACTCAATGACATTATGCCAGATATTCTGAGCCAAATTCATCCCTCGTGTAAGTAGTTTGACTACAGTGAGTTCCAATGGAGAAGAATTTGTTCAGCATCCTCTGATTACAGGGAATTTCATTTCTAAAATGGGATGAAATTGCTGACCTGAGTATAATGAAGAGACATGGAATGGCAGGGATCAAATAAATGAAGATGGAAGCTCATTGACTTGTTCTATCCTGAAAGTCAATCTGCCCTTGTAAAACTCTGTTCAAACATTGCAGCAGATGAAAATATATATTTGGAGCTCTGAAAATCATCTGTACAAGAACAAGATAAAGTGTACATTCACTGAGGCTGCAAACAATATTATTGAGATCAAATTGAAACAGAGGAAGAAAATGTGTTTTTCAGGCTCAGCCATGCAGGGTGTACAAAACAGCCCTTACAGACTTCAGAGGAAGAAGACAACACAATAGCACAAAGGAAAATCACAGGGCCAGCTTTCTCCATGGGGCAATGTGCTGAGTTGTGAGGACATATGCAGTCTGAACTGAATGTTTCCCCAGAAACTATTGTATTTAGGGATGGTTTTACATATAAAAGTTTATTCGCTTTTTCTTTCCTTTCCTTCCTTCCTTCTTTTCTCCCTCCCTCCTTCTCCCTCCCTCCATCTTCCTCCCTTCCTTTCTTCCTTCTTTCCTTCCTTCCTTCCTTCCTTCCTTCATTCCTCATTCTCTTTAACTCTGCAGTGCATTCCAAAAACACCGAAAACTACCAAGGCAAAAGTTTCAGTATTCATGCTTTTGTGGGTAGAAAGTAAAATGCATCAAGAAGCAATAACATTTGAACAGTCATGAAGCTCTTGGTATAAAAAATGAGAGATAACTCTTCCTGCTAAGAATAACTGAAGGGAATAGGCTTTCTTCCCATGTCCAAATAAATTTCATTTCAGAATCTAAAACTGCTTTTATCTAACTACACTTTAACAATCTTCCATCTCCATGATCACCATCATCCTCTTCTCTTTACTGTCCCATAGGTATGCAATAGGCAATAGCTAAATTATTGCATATGAAAGTGGTGTTAGTCTCACGGTCCACGGGGAGAAACACCTTTTTCTTTGACTGACATCCTCCAATTGCAGGAATCATGTTGCTTCCAAAGTGTCAGTACAGATTAGCTTTCCTTTTTTATTTTTAAGTATAACTACATTATCAGATTTATTTGTGCCTCTTCTTCTCAGGCTTTATTTGAAAGAATATTATGAGTACTTGGATGGCATAGTAAAGTTAAAGCTTCAATATGATGTATAAAGCCAGAACAATATCTGTCCTCAGTAGTGCATCAGCATGCCTTCCTGTTGGATAAATGCCTTTTTTTTTTTAATGTTTATTTGGACAGAACGTACAATAAAACTGCAGTGAAATAGAGCAATTTTAGGATGAAAAGATTACAGACAAAATAAAAGCTTCTTCACAATCTAACCAGTTTAAAGCCTTTGTTATTCAGCGTTAGACCATCTGAAATGTGACATCCTACTGTAGGTATCAACAGAGTCTGTGGGTTTGAGGGAACATTTTGCATTAAACTGACTATTATTATTGAAAGTCTTGTTAGAGTTTTTTTTTAATTAAATAGCTTTAATTTACTTGTAATACTACACCCTCTACATTTTTTTTTTTTTTTGCATGTGAAGAGTTTGCCTTGCTTACTTCTTATTTTTCACAGAATCACTGAATATCCCAAGTTGGAAGGGACCCAGAAGGATCACCAAGTCCAACTCCTATTTAGGCACAGAACAACCCCAAGACACACCTTGTGTCTAAGAGCATTGTCCAAGTGCTGCCTAAACTCCATCAGAGCTGGTGCCACGACAGCCTCCCTGGGGAGCCTGTTCCAATGCCACTCTCTGGGTAAAGAAGCTCTTTCTAACATCCAACCTGAACTTCCCCTGGCACAGCTTCATGCTATTCCCCCAAGTCCTGTCGCTGGTCACGAGAGAGAAGAGGTCAGCACCCACCCTTCCCTCTCTGGTGAGGAAGTAATAAACTGTAATGAGGTCTCCCCTCAGGCTACTCTTCTCCACACTGAACAGACCAAGTGATTTCAGCCTTTCCTCATATGACTTTCCCTCCAAGACCTTTACCATCTTTGTGCTTTGATTTTCGTTTGAGTATAGATCCAACATACTTGATGGTTTGCTGAAATACTGGTCATGTTTTACCTCTCAACTTCTGTTCTCTCTAAGTTTATGAAGTTCTGTTTCCACTTCTGTTATTGCTACAGCCTAATTATTTTATTGTGGGTAAAGTATCAGTAAATCCAAAATGGTAAAAAAATGGGGTTCTTTTCTGGAATTAACTCTATGGTTAGAAAAGAAAGCTTGAAGGAAAGATGTTCTACTATTTTAAGGACTATTCTGATGACCATTCAACATCATTAAGGCTACTGGTTTAGGTGTAAACTGAAAGAGTTTACATTGTGCTAGGATTATTAACAATGATACTTGCCAGCAGCAGTATACCAGTAAAGTGAAGTGCAGCTACAGTAACTAATAATACAATACATACTCTCACACAAGCTAAGCCTCTCAAGATTTTAAACAATGATATGTCATTGTACAGCATACTGGTCTTACCATGGGAACAAATCATTCACTCAACTACTTTGAGAAGTGTACTCTTTTGCCTGGAAGACTGATATTGGACAGCAACTGGAGTACAAAAAGCTCTTCAACTAGAAATTAGCCACAAGTCTTCTATCCAGAAATTTGTTGAGAAGCAGAGTGAGCAGATTTATATTGACCAAGTAAACTTGAAGTCATTTTGTCGCCTAGTAAAAGAATAGTTTTGAAGACTGGCATTCAAGAGAAAAATGATGATTTAAAATTGTATGCCATTTCATATTTGTTTTTAACTTGTTTATATTTCCATTTAAAGTTTGAGAGTGTGCTAACTGAAAGCCTCATGGTAAAATACGTTTTTTCTTACTGCTTAAGCATTTTATACCATTGTGTAAAAGTGCTTTCAATGATTCCTCTAGCCTAGTGAACTCTCAGCTGTTCTTATTAGTCTCAAATGTCTTTAGTAGATCCATGGAGGAAAAATAAGAACACAAGATTACAGAGAAGGATTATATGATTTTGAAATAAGCAAACTCATGATGAGGTTTGGAAACTGAAAATTATTCTAAAAAGACAAGCTAAAAGGAGTAGTTTTCAATATTTGTTTTATCTTCAAAGTGTGTGCATGACTTGAACATACAAATAAGTTTCAGTCATTTTAAAGATATGAGAAAACATTTGCTCAGAAGGGAGGCAATTTAATTAGTAATGCCTGGAATGCCTGAAAATGAGAAATTTCTTAAAACTGCCTTGGTATTAGGAGGTATCTAGTGATATAAGTTTGTTTGTTTGGATTTTCTTAATATATGTTTTTGTCAAAGAAAATGAGAACTGCAGGTCAGGATATCAATATCCATTGAAGAAAAGTGATGAACTCTCCTGTAAAGAGTAATTAGTGGACAGATGAGTAAGAATGATACAATGACACTGAGGATATATATGTGTGTGTATATATATATATATATAATGTGATGATTTAAAAAATACAGAATTAGATGAAGACATCACCTACAATATGCACAAGAAAACCTGGCTTATGTATTCTGCCAAAAAAGAAATATTTTCAGTCTTTACTATTTATTTGGGAACTTTGTCAATGCATTTGTGTTAGCACTTATGTTATTGCATGAATTGTTATAATCTTGTAACTCTAACTGAAGAAATATTTAAAAATTATTATTTTAGCTTTTGTTCTTGCTTAGCTCACAGAAGGCTATCAGGCTATGGTCTTTTTGTGGATGTATTTGTTGGCCAAAATAGTTTGCTTATCTTTCTGTAATTGCTTAAAAAGAGTGGGGGAAAAACAACAGAAAGCACAAACAAACAACAACAACAACCACTCAAAATCTCTGCTGCGTTCAAAAGTGGGTTCAAGTTATATCTTTCTCTGGATAAGTGTAACTCTTATGATGTGGTTTCCAAAGAAAACTCCTTTAAAGTTTCCAAAGCTATTGTACAGATGAGTGGATTCACATAAGCACACAAAAGTACCAACATAAAAGCCTGTAGAAGTCAAACCCAAACAAAAGTGCAAATAAAGTGGAAGTCACAATGTATGTCATGGAAAGAAAAGACTACAGCATGGAAGTTTTTGCAGATGATCAACATTCAGTTGCCTGTCTGAGATGTTTCTCAAAGCCCATGCAGAACTGGAGCTCAAGTCAGGTTGCATACATCAGCTCCAGGAATCCCTGAGTGGTATGGAAATGTTTCAGTTTAAGATACTGATCAAATTGCATCCACTTTGTTTTGATACTTGCTAAAGAGACTTCAGGCTTTTTTTGCCTTTCAAGCACACTGTTCCTCCTTCCCTCTGCCACATCTTTTTTCCCTTACATTTAGCATTGCATGTGACAGATCACCCCCTGTGTGATTGGCCTTCTTAAACCTCTACAGAGTGAAAAATTCCTCTCCTAAGTTGTTGAGAGGTTTAATTCTGCCTAACATCCCTCCTCCAAAACTTAGCTTCATCAAATGCTTTTCCACCACACCAATAGAGAGTCCCTGGGGTTGCCTGTAAAGCAAACTGTTCTTCTGGAAGTAACAGGTGACAAGCAGCAGCTAACCCTCATAAATGAATTCATGCTGTCTTCACCAGTTCCTCCTTCTGAGTTGGGTTATGTTGACCATTTTTAACACAGTTAAAAAAAAAATTCAGAGGTTTAAAAATATTGCATACTTGAAGTTCAGGCCTTTTAATACAATCAAAAATTATAGGATGAAAGACAGAGAAGTGCAGCAGGTGGAATAGTTAAATAAAACACACACATAAGAACAATTGTTTCATAAGGACAGTCCCCTGCCATGGATTGAAACTACAGCACTTAGCAGAAACATGCATCATACCCTGATCATTGTGGAGGAAAAGAAGATTATTTGGAGTGGTCAGCATGGGTTCATCAAGGGAAAAGCATGCTTGACCAATCTGATAGCCTTGTATGATGGCATTACTGTCTGGGTAGATGTGAGGAGATCAGTGGAAGTTGTCTTGACACTATCTCTGATAACAACTTTATAGACAAGTTTAGGAACAGTGGTTTAGATGAGTGGTCAGTGAGGTGGATTGAGAATTGTCTGAATGACAGAGATCAGAAGTTGTGATCAGTGGTGCAGTGTCCAGCTGGAAGCCTGTAGCTAACAGCATTCCCCAGGGGTCAGTACTGCAACTAGTCTTGCTCATCATCTTCACCAATGATCTGGATGAAAGGAGAGAGTGTACCCTCAGCGAATTTGCTGATGATACAAAACTGGGAGGGATGTCTGACTCACCAGAAGGCTGTGCTGACATTCAGGACAGGCTGGAGAGGAATTTAATGAAGTTCAACAGAGGCAAGTGTAAAGCCCTGCAGCCAGGGAGAAATCGCCCCATGGAGCAGGACAGGTTAGGGGTTCACCTGCTGGAAAGCAGGAGAAGAACCTGTGAGATCTGGTGGATGATCAATTAACCATAACCAACTTTTCTCTAAATTCCACTTCTTTTGACTCTATTGTCAGTATATAGCAGGCCAACTCTAGAACAGCTGAAGCTTTCTTCAGCTTAGGACCTGTTTTAATTGTGCATCCTTTGCCATGCAGTAGACTTCAGAGATAACTGAAGTTTTCCAACATTCAGCAGATGAATAAAGTAACTGATCATAGTCCAAGGTCTGAATATTGTATACAGATTTGTTCTTTGTGCATTTTCTAGGTCAATTAACACATTTTTCCCCCCTACTTTTAACTTAGATCCATTCTTTTTTGAGCATTCTTGGAGGGTTCTATGTATGCTCTTTGAACCTGAAACCTGAAATACTTTTCTTATATCTTCAGGTAGGTTGGTAGTCTCTCAAATAAATGCTGCTGTTACAGCAAGGCTGGCATATCATTTATACTTCAAAGAAATATGTTTTGAGGCTGACCAGGCATATTCTTGAAAATACAGCAAATAGTTGTAGGAAAGAGAGTGAAAAAAAAAAAAAAGATGAAAGGGAGAGTCAGGAAGAGAAGGAAAAGGAATGAAAGAATAAAGAATAAAATAAAACAATATTGAAAGGGAAGAAGGGAAAGAGGAAAACATTTTTAAAATGTATTTTCAAACTGAAATGTACTGAACTTTCATTTAAAAATAATACTGGTTTTGTTTTGAAATATTCTAAACTACACTTTCTAGTCTTTAGAAAGTAAAGAAACTCCCAGCTAAAAGTGTTTGGCTTTGAGTCAAATCTATTTCTTGGTGGATCAGAATAAAAGTTCCTTTATTTCATTTAGCTAAGGAAAATTTAACTTGAGAAGCAAAAAAAAGTAATTCTTCAGGCAGGGCAGGGAAGAGAAAATTCACTTATTTTCACTTGTTTGGCTGCTAGCCTTTTAGGAACACTCTTTTTCTGTATTCATTCTTGTACATCTATGCTGTAGACAGCATGTTTACAAAGAAGTCTAAATTTTTTAGTTCCTTCCAATTAACCCTTGTGCCATAGAAGTAATCTTTCCAGTAATCTTTTCTCACATTATCATTTAATCTTCAACTCACTCCCCACTGATTTGCTTTTTTGCATTTGTCATTACAATGCCTTCTGCAGCACATCTCCTTTTAGTGAACATGAATCTGCAAAAGCAATTTCCTTCACTTTTCTAGGCAGTTTTTTTCTGCAGTAGCCTCTCTGCCTTCTCTTTCATCTTGTCCTGGGATGAAGGGTCTCTCCCTTCCTACGTCCAGGGGGTTGAGATAGCCAAACAGCTTTTTTTCTCCAGCAACATAGATCCTTTCTGTAGTCCTCATATTTTCCTTCAGGGCAACTCTCTGGATATATCTACTAGTTTATATCCATCAAAAGATGGGTTTCTGAACAGTCAGCAGGAGGGGTCTGCTCTTGTCACAGGGATAGCCTTTAAGATGTGGAACAGTAGTGTGACAAAGCTTCATAAGGGGCTTACTGTAGATGCATAAATTGGTGCCACGTATTTCCTAAGGGTGATAAAGAAAGGTGGGCTGTGAAATGATGGCACCTTCTTACAGGCCTTCCAAGGAGAAAGGATAAGCCAAGGACAGGTGCCAGGACATCAGTGCAAGGACATCATGGTTTTATTCACAGGGTTTTATTGTGTATTGCTGCCATATTTATGAATAGTGAGTGAATTGTGAGTTCCAAAAAGTAATCTGAATATAAACAATATTGTGTGAGATATGTTCTGTTGAGATTTCCACAGTGGTCTGTTCCTTTTACTTTTTCCAAAAGCATCAAAAGCTCACGTCTCAAGCTCTCCAGATTATACCATACACTAAATCAGAGTTTAACTACTGCAACATTCCTTTGATAATAAAGCATATGAGGGAAACTGCATTAAGAAGGAATGATTCAAGGTAGGCATTGCAGTGGGTAGCAATGTTTGACTTGTGCAACAGTGCCACACTTGTCACAGCTGTCAAGATGAAGCTACATGGTGGCAGCTACTGTACAAACATGAAGCTACACAAGATGGGCAAACATACTTCATTTACAAAAGCAAAACAAAGAGTCCTCTCAAGAAAACAAACAACAGACAAAGTATTTTCTTATAAACTGAATGAATAACCCAGGAAAAGTGCTGATGTAAAGCACTGATATGTTTAACTATTCCTACAGTTCTTAGACTGAACAATAGGACTGCTGACCCCAGTTACTGGTTAAAAAAAATGTCATAGAAAGTATTTTTCTGATCAAAAGTCTGGCAAATTGCATGTGACAACACTGCCTATTTCACTTCTATTTTTATTCTTAATCTCTCCCTGTTCTTTCAGTTATGCAAGGAACAACACTGGTACTCTCTGCTCCACAAGATTTATAAGTGCACCCTGAGCACCATTTTGATTTCTGATACCGGATTTAGCATTGCAGTTGTGCTTTACAGGAGCTGAAAATAAAAAAGCTAGTTCAGTGGTGACAAAGAACCACATTATGTGGCGAAAGTCGCCATTAACAAACCCTAACATAATCATTTGCCTCCTATTTATTTTGCTTTGAGAATGTGTAGCTTAATGGAAAGTAATTCTATCTTACCAGATCCAGTATCTCATTTTACTCTGTACATTTAGGTTACCATTAAGTTGAAAGCAGGATGGATGAAAAAAAAAAGGGAAAGGAATGGAGGAGCTGGGAGTAGGAAAAGTTTAAGTCCAGACTGAACTATCTGTGAATTAATTTCACAGTCATTTCAACATATAACTCTTACTGACTAAAGAACAAGTATCAGCATTTCTTTAGCTGTTGCCGTACTTTAATTCTATATCTCTTTGGCTACTTCACAGCGTTATGATACATCTGTAATAAAAGTAAAACCTTTAATATCCTTATCTGCCTGCAAGAGCAGTATCATTTCCTAATGCCTTCACAGTGCTCAGAAATAAAACAGTATCTTTTCCCTGCTCGTTAAGGCAGCACTAATAAAGAATGGTTACTGTTTAGCAATGTCTCCTGCTGGTTACCAGGCACAAGTGATATTATTTCTCTGCAAGATGTCTGCCATCCTCACAAGAGCCTTACTTATGTGTAAAATGGCTGACAGAGGCTGTAGGCTCTGAAGTGGCATTTGCTGCCTTGGAGCACATTTTGCAGAAATATGCATGCTGAGAAATGCTTCCTATGTTTCCAACTACCATAATTCTGGCCTGAGCAGGAGGTTTATCTCTTCTGAAAATGAGAAATGTGTCACTGACTGAGGCATTTGTCTTTGTTGCTTTAAACATTGAATTAAGGTCAAGATCTTAAAAAAGGTATCAATAAAGTAACTACATAATAGAGATGAGAGCTTAAATAATGCAGTGACTTTATAGCTGGAAATCAATTTTGCACTCAGCACCAGCAACCACAGATTCAATGGGGAAAAACGGCATGAAAGTTAAAGGAAATCTTCAGAGCCTGTTTCTTCAGTTGTGATGTTAAAGGGAGACAGAGCAGACAACACTTCAGAGAGTGAAAACTTAGCCCTTCCTCCTTTGTTTCTATCCTCTGCTTGCTTCTGGTGTTAAATAATCCTCAGTCTGTTGGACATAATATATTGGAGTAAAAAAGGTCAGTTTAGCTTTAAACTCTACAGCAGATATCTTATGAAATGATCTGGTGAGAATATGTCACTGTGCACACAGATGTGAAAAGGGATTTGAGCCCTTATTTAGCTCATGGTTAAAAAGTGCAGCTACTTACATAAGAAGCAACACTTTAGAACCACAGGGGAAAAAAGGAAAAAGAAAATAAAATAAATCCTGAAATAAGTGCACTGGGGTTCAGACATCTGAAGGAATGGCACATAAAACGAAACATGAACAAGAATTTTAAAAGAACAGCATTAATTAATTGGGTAAGAGACATTTTCTAGTCTCAGACCATCAAACAGACTTCATTTTGTGCTTGTGCTTCAAATTACCTGAGAGACTTATCTACTGAAGACAGACCTAATCGGAACAAATGGCAAAAGCTCTTGGGGTTTCAAAAGCTGATATGCAAAGATGGCTAGTGCTCAAATGTTAGCTGCTGCTGAGTGTACTGCACAAGGCTTTCAAAATACAAATTAAACCACTTACTATGTTTTAGATAACCAAAATATCATGGTTTTCCTTGTATAAAGTTTGCTTTACCTACCTAAGCCCTGCCTTAAAAGCTACTAACAACAGATTAAAAATGAGTCTCTCAGGGTGCCACTAGTGTTTCTGACAACTGCACTTTCTATTTGCCTTTTCTCCCTACCACCATATGTAACTTAGTTATTACCTTTTAAATATTTTCCAAGTTGGATGAAACTCTGAAATAAAACACAACTCCCATAAACAGGATTAGATGTGCAGTAGTATCTGCCTTGGACAGATTTGAGAGACATGTCCAGTCTGTTGTGTGCCTCCATCACACTCTGAAGTTTGCTCTTCTGCATTTCAAAGAGAAGCAGACTTGAGCTAAGTGTTAATGTAAACTTTTAGCAAAGAATAAAGATTTAATTCAATTTAATGTTGTTTACCAGCTTGGACCATGAAACTGAGGAGACACACTTGTTAAATGTAGTAACAAGATTAGAAAAGCCCATGAAAATAAGCACACAGATAAGCAAACCAGTGCTCAGCGGTCAAAAGTTATACATGGTCCAACTTTGGCCACCAGTTTGGACTACTTAGTACCATTCTTTTTGCAAAGCAAGAAGTTGTGGATTCCAGTCCCAGATTCTGAACAATGGTTCCTTTCCAAAACAGGTGATGTAGCAAGGCATCCCAGCTTAGTGAAAGAACAGTGGGGGTGCATGAAGCTCCACTTAGGGATGCATCATAAGCCACTGAGATATGATGTGCTGGGGCTAGAGAGAAGACCAGAATAGGTACCTTTGTGATGGGATTCCACTACTTCTACAGACCACCTGATCACGAAAAAGTAGATAATACCTTCTTCTGTCAACTTGAAAGAGCCTTATATTGACAGATCTTCATCTTCTATGATCTGAACCACCCTATCTGTGGGAAGAGAAATAGAAGATGGAACAAACAATGCAGGAGTTCTAGTTCCTGAGAGGAAGGAAGAGGGAAAACATTAGGACTTACCCTTACTGGAGGAGGATCAGGTTAGGGAATATTTAAACAAACTAGACAGACACAAATTCATAGAGGCTGACAGCTGGTACCCACAATTGCATTTTAAGGCAACTCTTGGTCATCTTTGAAAGTTCATTGTGATCAGGGAGGTTCCTAAGCAGTGGAAGAAATCAAATGTCACTGCTGTTCCCAGGAAGGAAAAACAGGAAAAGAAGAAAGAAATTGTGTAGTTGGGCTCAGAGGGTTGTGACCAGTGGCACAAAGTCTCCAGTTGAAGGACCATTATCAGTGGTGCATCCCAGTGGTCTGTATGAAGATTAATACAATTTAAACCCTTTTCCAGTGACCAGGATACCAGGACAGACTGCACCCTCGACAAGTTTTCAGAAGATACAAAACCTGGAGGAGCAGCTTATTGTGTGGCGCACTGCCTTCCAGAGGGACCTAGGCAGGTTAGAGAAATGTGCCAATAGGAACTTCTTGAAGTTTAGTAACAGGAAATGCCAAGTCCAGCACCTGGGAAGGAATGACCTCAGATATTAGTACACACTGAGTGCCAACTTGCTGAAACACAGCTTGACAGAAAAGGAGAGTCCTTTTTGGCATGATCCAGAAAAGAGCCCTTGATAATCTGGGCCACATTAGGATAATCATTGCCAGCAGGTCCAGGGCCATGATCCTTCCCCTCTGCTCAGCCCTGATGAGGCATATCTAGACTGAAGAGTCCAGTTCTAGGCTCCTCAGTACAAAAGAGACATGGACATATTGAAGCAAGTCCAGTGAAAGTCCACAAAGATAATAGGGGACAGAAGCACATCTTACAGAAAGAGAGGCAAGAGAACTGAGGCTGTTCAGACTGGAGACATGAAAGGTATTTTATCCATGAGTATAAATATCTGATGGCACGAAGTGGTCCTGAGTGGATTGCTCTAGGTGACCCTGCTCTGAGCTGAGAGTTGGACTGAATGTCTCCAGAGGTGCCTGCTAGCCTCAGCAAATTGGTGACTCTATGGCTCTGTGAATATGGACTGTCAATTTCCATATTTATGTAAGATTTTAAAATAAAACTGTTCAGAACTTTTACAAACATGTAGATAATCCCTTTGTTCTTGTAGATATGGTCTTTCTTAGTTGAAGAGTGACTCAGCATTTATATACATCAAAAGGAGCTCTTCTACCTATCTAAAAGGTGCTGGAACCAAACCCTTCAAAGTTTTATAATAAAAATTTATCAGTTTTCTAAAGTTACTTTGTTTGCTTTAAAATTATTCAAATTATCAGTTGTTTATTTTCAACAATAACTTCAAGCATTTGAAGTAGCTTGGAAAGTTACTGTTTACACTCATGTATATGTTGATTCTCTGGTGATTTTAAAGGCAGCTGATGTTAATGGTCACAAGTAACCAGTGCAAAAACTATTTATGCAAAAGAATACTGATATTTGGAAAACATAAACCCATGCAGAATGTGACTGCTCTAAGTTGTTTTGCATAGCTGAAAGCTAGGTTTGGTCACTTCTTTTTGTCAGCAATGTGAATAGGTTTGGCCTCACTTTTGATACGAAGATTTCCAGGTACAGACCTACATTATTCAAAAATTTTGTATTATCTTTTCCATTTAGCCAACATGGTATTTGATCCTGTCCCTGTGCTCTGAAGAGGAAAGAGAGGATCACTCTTCCCCTCTTTCTTGGAAACCACTGTTCTCCTAAACAACCCACTGAGACTGTTTCTTCCAAGTCTGTCTATTGCAGAAATAAGCGTGAGAACCTGATATGTTCCTAGTGTCTTCCTGACATGTGGATGAGAATGATTGAAAGATCTTCCTCAGTTGTGATAGGGCCAGGTCTTCTGGGCAGCTCCTAAAGGAGCACTTCAGTAAATCTAAGGTCTCAAAAAGAATTGAAACTGAAGAACTGCAGGGATGAAAGTGTCATGCACCACCTGTGCTAATGTCTTCACAGGTCTTGCCCACGTCTTCATTTGCCCTACCAAGAGACACAGAAAAAACTAAATATCCTGAAGAAAGAAACACTCCTACAGTTCTGCCATTGGAATTGCTACCTCAAAGCCACAACTGCAAAGAGAATAGCATGCCATTGTGTTGGTATGTCTTCCTCCTTGGCTATTTTGGTACTCACTAACTGCTCCATGGTCAGAAGATCAACTCCATAGCAAGTAAGAAGTTCCATCTGCTCCTGACAAGTCAAAATCTCATGTACGTTATGAGGCTGTTGCAGCATAGCTAAATTGTGTCCTGAGTGTCCACAGAGCTTTAAATTAGTATTTAATTGACTTCTGTCAACTTAAACTTACTAATACAAACTCAGGACTCTGTTAATAATAATCAGTAGCTACTGACTTTTGCTGTGTGCATCATAAGAGCAACAAATTGCATTTATCCTATCTGCACTAAATGCAAGATATCTCTGAGTTTATTACTAGCTCCTGGCTTCTCAAATACTTGGGAACTCATGCTTTGATAGTGTGTTAAATCTATGGAAGGGAATTTCCTTCATTTTGGGCTCTAACTTCTTTCTGTCCTTGAGGAAGATCCATTGTTATTGCTTGTATTGTTTATAGGTCGTATCTATCATACTCATCTATTTAGGATAAACAGGTGCATTGCTCAGTGTCTTTCACTTAAGTACATATGGATTTTTCTTGATATCTATATATAGTTAAAACACCTTATTTTCCTTAAGAATCATTTTCACTTGGAGAACTAGCAGCTCATATCACTCAGGTATGAAATAAATGCATTATATACAGTTAATTCCTGCCAAAGAATTAAAGTTACTGTTTTCTGGGTTTTGTTGGGGTTTTTTGGTTTTGTTATTTTGTTTGGGGTTTTGTTCTTTTGTTGTTTTTTTTTTTGTTTTTTGTTTTTTGTTTTTTTTTTATTCCTCACTGATTTGTGTTTCTTCCTTACTTTCTCTTTAGAGTAATTCATGTCTTTTTATTACATGCTTGTTGAGAACCAAGCACACAAATCTCCTTGTAGGGCATCCTACCCTATCTCAGCTTTTTAAAAAACAGGTAATGGAACAGTATATTCAGGATCTGTATTTCATTGCAGTCTACAACTTCCTCATAAGAAAAGTGGAGGCACAGCCCCTGATCTCTTCTCTCTGGTGGCAAGGACCTAAGGCAATGGCCTGAAGCTCTGCCAGGGTAGGGTTAGTACAGATATTAGGAAAAAGTTCATAGCCCAAAGGGTAGTGAAGCACTGGAACAGGCTCCCCAGAGAAGCAGTCACAGCACCAAGCCTGACAGAAGTCAGGAAGCACCTGGACAATGCTCTTGACACATGTGTGACTGTTGGCATTGTCCTGTGCATAGATGGGAGTTGGACTTGATGATTGTTGTGGGTCCCTTCCAACTGAAGACATTCTAGGATTCTAGGATTCTTCTCAAGAAAAGGAGAGGCAACAGTAGGTTAACATAGCAAAAACATTATTTCAGTGAGTCTATGAAAAGAAAAACAACAAAAAGACCATTGAACACTTTAATGCATAATTCACATGATACAATCAGTTACTGTTCACTGCTAGACTGGCTTGTCTTTTCCTTTCAGTTATTGACATTGTGTGTTACAGGCAGTGATCATATGGTAAGGAAAATGGACAGCTGGATGAACACAATGCAGAATAATTAGCAGACTTGCATAGGACTCCTGTTACCTCTTTTGTAAAAGATCTTCAAGGATCAACTGTGTTTTCCCTGTAACAGTTGTCTTCTAGCCCAAAATCTCTGAAAAGCAAAAGCAAAATTCTGAATTGCCAGACAAGCTAATGAGTTGCTCCAAATTTCAGGCACAAACTCTAGCAAGCAGCTTTTGTCTCCTCTTGCAGGATAGAATCAGGGGAAATGGGTGTAAGTTAGAGGAGGGTAGATTTAGGTTGGGTATTAAGAGGAAGTTCTTCACTATGAGGTTGGTTAGACAGTGGAACAGGTCGCCCAGAGAGGTTGTGGATGCCTCATCCCTGGAAGCTTTCAAGACAAGGCTTGATGGGGCCCTGGGCAACCTGATCTAGTGGATGGTGTCCCTACCAGGCAGGAGGGTTGGAACTAAATGATCTTTAAGGTCCCTTCCAGCTCTGACAATTCTATGATTCTATGACTCACAATCACATCAGCTCACCAGGCTTCACCACTCAGCTGCATACTTACAGAACTGTGTGGCACTGTAGACCCCAGTGCAGTGTCCAGAAGCACAGCATTCAAGTTTCTAGCTTCAGACTGTACAACCCTGTATGGCAACAACAGTACAACAAGCCTTCTACAGCTTCTTGGGCTGACATGGAAAGTCATGGAGTAATGAGGTCTAAAGATGGTAGTTTGTCTTCATTCCTTTTTAGACCACTATTACAAGATACAAACAGGAAAAAAATAGCCACTTTTGAATGCATCAGGCAAATGTACCTGGTGGGTGGCAACCAATGGTAGAACAAGGACAGAAGGCCAAAATGACCCAAATATCAGCAGGTCTCTGTAACATTTACTGGAAGAATCTAAAAGTAATCCTGAAGCTGATTGTGATATGTAGCTTATCAAAAATGCTAACTATTAGCTTTTTTATTAATGAATTATCATTATTCTGGGCTTGAAATATACAATATACTTCCCTTTTACTCATAGGCAATCTTCACTTTATTAGTGCCTTTCTCAGCCAGGATTCTTATACTTGATCTCTCTTGATGCAATTCTGCTGTGTTTAAGGACCTGGTGGATGCACACCCCACAGTGTCTGCTAGCCCTTGATCCTGGGAGAACAGCAGCAGGCAAAGCCACCATTGAACCTGTTGGCTACTATTTCCGATTTAAGTGGCCCTCTTGCAAGGCCTTTTCAACTCTACCTGAGCTTCTTTGGATTCCCAAGTTCTTCTCTTGCTCCATTGGCCAGAACCAAACAATGACATAGCAGGGCTGGCTGAGTATGGCACAAAGAGAAGAAAAACAAAAGGGGAAAGTCTTGATCGCTACCAGACTGTATATCAGGGCTGTACCACAGTGGGGTAAATCTTCCTCTGTTGCAACAAGGGAGGGTTGGATGCTCTGGGTAACTCCCTCATGGAGATGATCACTTCACAGTGGCTTCCAGATTGTTTCAGTGCCTAATAACAAAGCCAGTTTTGAAGATCTGATTGAGGCTCCTGGAAACCCAGACAGGAATCTAAATACATTTTAAAACACCACAGTCTTTGAGAGGATATAGTATTCACTGTAGAAATATTAGTGAGGGAACTATTAACTTTAAATTGACTGAAGGTTTCAGCTGTATGTGTTAAGTGAGGCCAGAGGGCCTTTCTAGTGGGGATAAAAGTCAGCGCTGAATGATTACACTTCCCTGACTAAGTCAGGGACCCTGTGGTAAACCTTGTGTGATGTTTTGTAAGAAAGGGTTGCAGGGTAATGCATATGTGTCAGTAGGAAGAATGCAAACTTCAGGGGTAAAATTGTTGTGATGGTTCCTCATTTTCTGAATACTACTATTCGCAACTGTAATGGTCTTCAAGTGTCAGTTGGAGGTAGGCAAGAATTTATGGGTTTAAGAGTATTGTCTGGAACTCTGGGCAGTTAAAAACTGCTATTTTAAAAATTATTATTTATTAGAAAACTGATTTGGTTAGCTGTTGAGTGAGTAATGTTTCAAAGCAGTTCACTAATTCAGGTGGACATTGTTCTTGCAGTCTTTGAGATGTGGAGACTCTAGCTGTGAGAGTTTCATTTAACTGTCTACTTCTGAAAGCCCAAATGTAGTTAGAAAAATATTGTGTCTGTATTCATTATTTGCTTAAAATTTACTGAAATGTTGATGAGTATGACTGCTCACAGAAATGGTTTGCTAAAAGCAGATCAGTAGAGGTCTCACTGCTGGGCATTGACTTTTTCATGAACATGTTATATGAGTAAAAGTTTAAATGAACAACTCTTGGGAGGATAATGCAGAAAATGGTGTAAGAATTCAATAGTGGTCTAGCAGTTGCATAAGAAAGGTGTATGATGTGCTACAGTATTTTTTATTTGCAATGCCTTTCTGTGATTTCTCCATATAAAGGCAGTCAGAAATCTTACAAGTTTTTGTATTTTTGAATATGAGCCAGCACTGTGTCCAAGTGGCCCAGAAAGTCAACAGCATCCTGGCCTGTATTTGAAATACTGTGGCCAAAATGACTAGGGAAGTGATTGTCCTCTTGTACTTGTAATAGTGAGCCTGCACTTCAAAGACTGTGTTCAGTTTTGGGCCCCTTACTACAAGAAAGACATAAGGTGCTGGAGCACACACAAAGTAGGGCAAAGAAGCTGAGGAAGGGTCTAGAGAACAAGTGTTATGAGGAGTGGCTGAGAGAACTTCTTTAGCGTGGAGAACAGAAGGCTGAGGGGAGACCTTATCTCTCTCTATGACTCTCTGAAAGCAGGTTGTAGCAAGGTGGGTGTTGGTCTCTTCTCCCAAATAACAAGTGATAAGACAAGAGGAAATGGCCTCAAATTGCTCCAGGGGAGGTTTAGTTTGGACTTTAAGAAAAATTGCACCATGGAAAGGGTTGTGAGGCACTAGATTATGCTGTCCAGGAAAGTGGTTGGTAATCTACCTTGGAGATATTTGAAAGATGTGTAGATCTGGTTCTGAGGGACATGGTTTAGTGGTGGATTTGGTAGCAGCAAGTCAACAGTTGGACTTGATGATCATAAGGATTTTTTCCAACCTAAATGATTCTATGATTATATCAAGGGTATATTTTGGTGTCATTGTCTTATTTCCCACAGCCATTCATAGATTAACACCTGTCAGAATGGCCATGCTAGTACTATCTCTTTCTGATAGAAAAATTCAGCTAAGTCTTTGCTACTGAACCAGCCCATATTTTCTTCAGGAGAAGATAAGTAACAGTACAAGATGAGTCTGGGGGTCTCCCAGATGGAATGTTGTAATTTCAGAGACAAGAAATAGCAACATCCACCACGACCAACTACTGCAACAGATTGTAACTCTGTTTTATGAATACTTACATTTATGAATCTCTTTGATCTTTATACTTACTTGTATTTCTTCACAACTTCAATTGCATTCTAACACAATTTTTCTCCCTATGACTTCTTCACAGAAAGAAATTCTTATGTGTTGACATTTATTTTCATGCTGCTTTAGTTTGAAAAGCTAAGCTGCTGAGTATAAAGACTGTGCTGTATGATGGCTGATGGAGAGAGCATAAGAAGGAATATGCATGGGGTTGATGGGAATCTCAGCTGCAGTCTCACTAGGTGAAAAGGGACAAAATTTTGGTTCATACAGAGAAAACATTTCATTTTTATTTGCTTCAGGGAATTTCAGATGAGATCTTTCTTTGCAGGGAACTTGTGACAAAACCAAAGAGAGTACCCTGTTTAATATTTGTACTGTGGCCTTGAGCCAGAAGCTATTGTTTACACACATAAAGACTGAAAGACAAAAAAAAAGTTACTGGTGATGAAATATCTGCACTTATTTGGCATATTGCATTATATCCTTGCACCTTTTCTCATTGGTAGGAATGCAAAATTCCTCACTCAAAACTTTGGCATTATTCCATTGTTTTCCTCTGACTCAGTTTCTCTTTACATGGAATTGTTTCTCCCTCTCCTTTTTTCTTTCTTTTCCTTCTTCATTTCTAGTAGGTCACTGATACTTAATCTTCCTGTTTGGTTTTATGACAATGCCAATACCCAACTAGAAATATGTAGAAAATAATTTGGTTTTGTGCCTGTCGCTGGCCTGCAGAGCTTTTATTTGCCTGATTGGTTGTTATAGTTAATTGTATTACTACTTAGGCCTGCTAATACAGCACAAAAGCAAAATGAATTGATAGTAATGAGAAGCTTTTAGAGGCAATATTTAAGCAATAATGACCCCTGAGTCAAACATTTCCTGGCAGATAATGACTGGCTGCAAGAGTAAAAGGTTTAAGATAAACCCAGGGGCTCTTAACCCAGCCCACCATTAGCTGCCAGGAAATGCCTGACCCAGAGATGACTAATGCTATTATACATCATAAAAACATAAAGAAAATCTAATTACCTTCCTGCATGTTAGAAAGCTAAAAAACGAACATCAAGTTGCCATGGATTTGGTTTCTTGTTTCTAGCACTTCTGTTTTCCTAGGTGTTAATCACTAGTGTTGTTTTCAAAACAGAAATTGGTAATAATTCATTTGGAGTCAGTTATTTGATTCACCCTCAGGTGTAATCCCAGATAGGTCCCTTTTGGACCACACTAAATCATTAAAAATCTTTAAATTATTGTAAATGTATATACTAACCATCAATTCAGTGTGAACTCAAGGGTAGGTTTCACTGTGACTTTAGACTACTTTTCATATATTTAGACACATTTATGCTAGTGTAAGAATAGCAAACATGTAGAAAAGAATATAAATATCTCTTTCAATGCCAGCCTCCACCCAGTGCAAGTTGGAAATTAACATTTTTTTCATCTTCCATTGCTGAATAGATAGGGAAATGATTTGCAAGCCAGTCCAGTCCTTATTCTAGAATAAAACCAAAAAGTCTCTCTCACAATTTCATGATTTAGTGATAACTTTTCTTTGATGCAGCTTCTCATATTTCAGAGGTCTCTGATGTTTTCCCTGAAATACATCCTACAAGCTTTTCCCATTTTATATTAACCTTTAGATATGACTCTTCCTCTCCCACTGCTTCTACTTCATCCACTGACTTACTACTTTTTGTTCTCTTTATAAACAAGTCTCACCTCTTTTGGCAGCTGTCCTGGTATTCTTTGAGACAAAGCTTTGCTTTATTGTTTATGAAGAGGAGGTGTTGCAACAGAGATGTTCCCAGAGCATTGTGAAGCATCGTGTTTGGATAGGATCTTCTGCTGGACAAGCAGAGGGCTGGAGCTATCACCTGCAAAATAAAAGGGAGCTGGAATAAAGAAGTCATCCATTTGGAAAATGTTTCTCTCTTCCCTGCTGAATGACTGGGCACAATCATACTTCTGCTGTGTGTTTATGTAGAGGGTGCACAGTGCAGCTATTGCCATTTTTTTCCTATAACAACAAACAATTCCATCCTCTCCAGAACAGCTTCAGTGTGAAATTTCATGTGTCATCCTTTTCTGAATATATTCCAAAGGGTTTTTTTGTCCATACATATTCTTACCCTGGTGAGCTCAAAATTTGTTCTGGAGTAAATGCTTTTTTTGAGTTGTGTATCCCTTCCTAATTTAAAATCCTAGAGAAAATAGAAAGTTAATAAATCAAAGCAAATCCAGGAGAAGTTATACTATTCATATTTGCTGTGTGACCTGGTCTAGGGAATCCTGCTGTGGCACAGGGGTTGGACTAGATGATCTTTCAAGGTCCCTTCCAACTCTAACATTCTGTGATTCTGTGATATAACACATGTTCACTTAGATAAATATGGCAAGACTAGATTGAAATGAAGAAACAACATTATAATGTACAGGTTCATAGTTATAAAAGACAAATATCTAGCTATGGCCTCTTCCTGCTTGCCTCTATCCTTAGAATCATATTTAGTACTATGCAAATATAACATTACAGAAATATCTGTGGTCCAAAAACTAACTGAGCTCAAAGACCTTGAAATTCTTCACTACCTGTCGATTCACAAAAGCCACTTTGTTTAAATCCAGTGGCCAGTTCAGTTATTGAATATCCAATTAACAACACTGCAGATCATACTACTCAGTGATTTTGTAGTACAGAGATTTAAAATGTAATTAATTTAAAATATTCCAGCTTTCACAGAGAAGTATATGCAATGCATGCTTTCCAAAACACTACACTTGCTTTAAAATGCAGCCACAAATTTGGGTTTTCGACACAACAGGGTACAGGGTGAAAACTCTTATATCACCTGTTCAGCCTCCATATGGATTTATACATGTGGCATGCAAAGGGCCATTAGAAAGAAAACACAAAAGATATTTAAGTGTATTTACCAAGTGAGCTGAAAGAGCAAGTGCCCAAACTGTTGCCAGTCTCATGAATTCAACCCCAAGGGCAAAACTTGGTCCAGAATCCATGACCTCTTTCTCTTCACTTCTCTTTGCCACAGTAACCTACTAAATCACATGCTCTAAGAGCACTATTAATAATTTCTTAACATGCTCCTTTCTTAAGCTGGTAAAACCAGGAAGAAAGTGTTGTCTAGTGTTGTCTTTATATTCCTGTTTCACTTACTACCTATTCTGATAACTCTTTTTAGATATGTGAGGAAATCACTGAACTCAGATCAAAAAGAATATTTTTTCACACAGACTTAAAAGTCAAGTCTTATACAAAAATCGTTTCTTTGAACATGCTGTTCTTTACTTATTTTGGATTAGTAAAAATACCTGGAACTGAGTCTTGTTGATTTGAGTCAGCTACTTTTAGTCACTGTTGTTTAAACTGCAATGACTTTTTCTCTAGTTCCAGCTCCAAGGACATAAACCTCCTTCTGGCTTAGAATGGCAGGTTCTGCATGAAAAATCACTAACACAAGGTGTCAGTGCAAGGTCTGCTTAGTGCAGTGGGTTAATGAACTAGCTCTGTGCCTTGGGGAAAGATGAACTTGTAGACAGTTTTGATCATAACTGGAACAAAACCTGGTAATTCTGAACTGGTCCTCTGTCTTCTTCTGTGCAGTGCAACACACTGCATTTAAGTACAGATGTCTTGAATTTATTATTACAATTTATTTATTATTCACTCACAACCAGATCACAGACAGCACCTCAGCAGGACTATGTGTTGTGCAAAACACAGCTATAAACCAAAACCTTGCAGCCTGAAAGGGAGTGAGAGGTACTCACCCAGGATGAAACAGGCACAAAAATTGGCCAGGACATTTTCTGGCATAGCAGGCTACTTTACAGAGGTGCAACTTGGCAGGCAAGAATTGCAGACCTGTTGAGGTAGCCTCCTCCCTGTACATTCAGCTCAGCTGTATCTCTTCTCTTCCTTCTCAGGGCAGAACATGTTTTGCATGGGGTCAGCTCATCCCACAAATAGGACACTGAACCCAACAAGAGTCATCAGGAGGTCATAAGCTGGTGAGATGTTGATGGTCAGAGAGAACCAGTGGGTCCACAGTATCTCCCTTGTCACCTTTTCATCCTCCTGGCGCTACAGTTGAACCTAGCAGGACTGCCCTATTTGCACCTGCTGAAAAACTTCACTGCTCAGCTTCACTCCTGATGAAGCTTACTTAAGATGGAATTAAGGCTGAAATATGCTTTTCCTTTGAAAATAAATGTTAGTTAAACACTATGGAACAATTAAAAGAAACCAAGATGTTTGGACAGCCTCAAAATATACAGATACCTTTCTAATAGTACTGCAATAGCACATCACTGATTCCTAACTAAGTGTCTATGAACTACTTCTGGAAATCATATCTTTATTTTCTTAGCTGTTGTGCAAGCACAGAACAAAAAAAGGATATTGATTCATCAATAACTTCCTAGTATTTGGCAGTGTAAGAGCCAAAATGCTGCCCTTCTGGGTGGGAATATGTGCCCCATAGTCTTGTTCTTGAGAGTAACCCGTGTGCGTGTGTAGGGTGATCTTTGTCCTGAATCCCTTTTGCAGTTGATAATAGCACAGGCAGAAACTGGGAGAGTATACTGGACAGCAAGACAGGCAGCATTTTCAGATACCAAACGATTATATATCTGCTGTAAACCTTAAAAGAAAGGACATTTTAAGAGGCTGGATACTTTATTCTGGAGCCCTCTTTCTTGTTCTAGGCAGACAAAGCTAACTTTACAGGGCATAAAAGGTCCAACAAAATAAAGGCTATGCCTTGACTAGGAATAGTGCAGGATATCCACTGCCAGAGATGCTGGAGGTATGCAGACTTCACATGCCTCCAGTTCTTTTTATTCACTTCTTTTTGTTCTCTACAGGTCCTCAATGCAGAAAGGCAGCCCATAATTTTAATTAATTTTATTGTAGAAGTCAAACCATGCTCCTTGAACTTGTAGCAAATGGTGATGAGATGTGTGAAGGTCCTTTGTTTCTGAGAGATCTCTTTCTGCACGTGCATGTGAACCCTTTCTTGTCTGGAAGATGTAGAAGATGTGCCTCACATGCTACTGTTGCATAAAGGGAACAGAAATGCTCAATAAAGCACTTTACAAAAGAGTATTTAACAACTGGATGGGAAAAGCCAGGCCAAAAACACCTTTAGAAGAACCATAACACTGAATTAACTTTTTATGCCTTTGGAGGCCAGCATAGATACCCAGTTTTCAGTCTACACTGAAGAAATTTTCTTGCTTTTGCTGAAAGAATAAAGATTGATCTCAACAAGTACTTTCATTTCATCTATTTCCCAAAGTAAAAGAAAATAATGCCTGTGTTTTAGTATCAATCAATAAATACAACTGCAGTTTAATATAAATTCTTAGTATAAATTCTTTAATATAAATCACTTTTCATTATTTTATGCTATAATGACTTTATTTGTTGTAGAATCTGAAACATTAAGAAACAGGGCTCTTGTAAGGAACCAGATATTTAGCAGGAGCCATCTTCAGGCTTATTGCTGTAAATATGCATAAAGAACAAAGTTCCCACATGTGGTATGTTAGCAGGAGCTAACTGAATTAATAAAATGATCTCACTTTCACGGTATTGAAACTAGCATTGGAATAGAACTACTTAGAATAAAGATCCTCAGCTGTCTTAATGCTTCTATTATTTAAGCAAACTGGAAATAGAAACCTTAGGCTTTTTATAATACTGAACACTATGTGAAAATGAATGCAAACCCTTGTAACTTCTAATTCAGCACCACAAAAAAAAAAAAGGCATTCCCCTCTTTTTACATCTTTCCCTCTTATATTTATTTCAAGTGGGATTTTCAATACAAATTGCTTTGCTCATCTGCTGTTACTACCCTCTCATTTAAATATATATGTCAGTGATAGAAGAATGCTAATATATACTTCCTCTTCTTTTTTTAAGGAGGGAAACTGTGGTGACATTTTCCACATGAAAGTTAATTCTCCTTGTCTTATCATTTTCTAATCTTGTTTGTCTGAGTGGAAGTGCAGGACTAATTCAAAGTTCTGGTTGTTTTGGATTATTCACTCCTAGAAGTATAAAAGTAATTTCCTGGGACATGATTGGAGATCTACTGGAGAACTGCTACACATATTGAAGTTGCAGGTATGAAACCCTTCTTAAGGTAAGAGCTTTAAAGGATAGGCCACTGTAGTCAATATGTTGTTGGTATGAAATTAATACTTTCAGTGTCATTGAAAGATGCCTTTGACAGATTTTATATAAGAATAGTAATGTTAGCTGCAACTACTTGATTTTTTTCCCCTTTTATCAATATAGAAGTATCTTTCCTTCTTTTGGTCAAGAGTATCTCTACTAGGACAACTACATCCATGTGGGATAAACAAGTTTAACCTCAATATTGTTGGAGTTTCACACGCTGTTTGTGCTCTTGGTCAAGACCAAATCCTATCTCTCAGAAGTGTTTTGTGGACAGTGAAGTCTGAATTGGTCCTCAAGTGATTTTGTCATTTAGCTTTTCCTTTCAGAAACACTATGACAATGCTGAAACAAGGTTCACTCCCTAGGGTGTTTTTGAAGACGTGATAGCGCTGCAGATAATGCTGGATACTGGTGGTTTAGGCTGCAGGGTAAGTTCATGTGGAGGATTCATGGTTTATTTTAATGGTGTGCTTAGAGAATTCATTACATTTAACACTTATTTTGGGTTTCCATAACTGCAGCAGGACACTGGGTTTGGTCAACTGTCATTTGAAACACAATATAAATAATATGTAATGGGGAAATGGAAAGAAGGGACTGAAAACAAACAGTAGGACAGACTTAAAGCAAATTTCAAAAAGCCCAGATGTCCACACTGAAAATTAACTTCACAGCAGGGAGACAATGGCTAATCCCCTTTTCATATTTGTCAGTAAGCTGGCTGAGGACCTGGCCATAGTTGTTGGTTACAGGATAACAAAATATGGGGAGTTTAAGGTTAATAAAATATCAGTATATGAATACTATGTGCTGTTAAGTAAAGTATGAATAAAACATTAAAATTATTAACCTTAGGAAACAGAAAATAGTTTGATTAATAAAATCAAGTACATTGTGTCCCTTGCTCCTTCACTGCCCTTCAGGCAGTAAACAGACACTTCAGGGAGGTTTCCAGTTGTTATTGAATTCCTTCAAGATACTTGACAGGATCTGCAAAACATGAAGTCTCTAAGGCTCCCCTGAAATCTGCTTCAAGTGTATATGACAGACACTTGAAGGCTTGCAGGGGTCAGGAGTTGATCTTCACAGAAAACTGACTGTGTTGGGGGGGCACTGGAGGAGGATTCCACTTGATCTCCACCTAGAGGAATGGCAATGCTGGTCACCTGCAGGTTTAACCATGTACACCCAGGAGGATAGGAAGAAGGGCATCTAACAACGAGTATACTGGTTTGGGTATAGAAAGCAAAGGTGAAGGACTACAAAAAATGAGGGCAATAATCCATTTAAATAAACACATTTTGATGCATGTCTTGAGTGTCAGTGACATGCTATGATACACTGTTGGCCAGTCATCTGCAGGTACTTTCCTTAGAGTGCAGAAGAACTATCTTACACCTGCTTTGAACACCTGGAGACTTGGGTCCACTAATTACTCATGGTATTTTGGTGATAACCACAGCTACACTACAAGTGGAGTGTTCCAGTAGCCACTCTTCTATGTGCCTACCTTAAAGAAATGCAAGGTCATTTTCTAGTGCAGGTAGAATTCACTGAATTCAATATTGATATCAGAAAGTCTCTGAAAATAAAGAGCTCCCCCTCCCTATCACGCAATTATCCTGAGAGTGCCAGAGAATTCAACAGCCTTTGCTAAATAGAATGGAATATTTGAATATAAAAGGAGAAATATAGTGAAACAAAAATGAAAACCAAACAATTAATCAAGCTGATAAATTCAGGATCCAAAGCAAAAAGCAAAGCCACTGATCAAAACACTCCATCACCTTCTTCTGCAGATCAGAGTCCTGGCAGGGGCCTCTCAACACTTCATGAAAGCAATACTCCACTCACAAATCAAGGGAATTTCAAAGACAGATGAGAAAAAGTGAATTTTAAAGCAGTCAGTAGGAAATAGACTTTGTTTCACAGTAAGAGCTACACCAGGAGTTTTATGAAGAGCTCCTGATAGTCAAAAAGTAAGAAGTGCAGGTTAAAAATTTTGGGTAAACTACTATATGATACCAAATCTAATGCAAAAGAGGGAATTAGTAGACCTTCTGTAGAGAGGGTGGTGTCTGAAGTACTGTGATCAACAGCACATGAAAGTACTGGCATAACCCGGACATATGAGTTGTACTCTAAAGCATGGGGAATATTGAAAAGAGTTTGAAACTACCCAATTTTTGTTTCTTTTCTTTGGAGGATGGTATGAAACCTCTACCAGTGACTCTATGCACTGAAGGAAATACAGCATAATTTAGGGCTGTATGTTTCCACCTCAGTAAGAGGAAATTAGATGCTTGAGGGTTTATTTCTTTGTTTGTTTTGTTTGTATGTTAGATATTTTCTTCCCCAATGTTTTCCCTTCAGTTTCAAGATTTCTATAGAAATTGTGTGGAGGCTGTCAGTCACTGTCAATATGTATCTAAGCTTTAGTCTCCATATGTCATTTATATTATCAGGGCAAATTTGTACATATTGAATTGAAGTACTTCTATTTAGATGCATATGTCATTACTAGTCTGAGGTTTGCTGGTTACTCTTTGTTTTTTGAGGTCTGGCTGGATCATACTGCTGGTGTGAAAACAACTGTGTATCAAGGACTATTAGGTCACGGTAATTTCTTCTGCAATCACAGAGACCCTCATGTTGCAGTATATCTTGTACCAGGAGAAATCTTTTTGCCTGTAAAGTTTTGTCACTGCTGATAAACACTAATGACATTTAGTTCTGGAAGACAGTGAATTTATCAAGAGATTTTTAAGTACATAGATAAGCGTGAGTCTCCTTACTGTATAGTTAGAGAAACTGAAGCACAGGTAAAGTAATCTTCCAGAGATAAGACCACTGTAACAAAGATTAGGTAAGGAAAAGAGTCTGCAATAAATACATTCTTGATAATATAACTCTCAGGTTCACACATCAGTCGTGCTGCTTGCTGAATCACATATTTAACTCTTTAGTTAGCACTTCTATGGCTGTCATCTGAGGAAAACTGTCTGTTCTGACCTCAATCCTGATCCCTAAGTTCTTGCATCCAGTACCAGGATCCAGCCCCTGAGCCTGACTTTCATCTGCTGCTGAGGCCTTCTGCCACAGTATCAGTGGAGACGATGACTATTTATCATCAAGGGTGGTTTGGGTTCTGTATTGGGTTTTGTACATATTTGTATATATTTCATTTATTATTCTTATTATCTTTAAAGTGGTTTTAGTTTTATTTTCCAATCCACAAGTCTCTCTCTCTCTGTCTTATCCCCTTCCTCTTCCTGTGGGGGGACAAAAGAGGTGGTAACAGGGAGAGTNGACACCTAAAAGAGGTCCTTAAAATTTTCCTTAAAATTTATATATTAATATATTCTATTAGATACAAGAAAAACCACAAAATCATAATTGGTGGCATAGCCTATTGCAATTAAATGGCTTGAGCACAATAAACTGTAATAGTTTATTTTTGTCTTTATTGTGTATCCCATTGAGTTTCAAATGATGTAAAGAAACTATTGCCCTCTCAAGGCTGCAAGAAGCTGAATCCCATTTAGTTGAAGGAAGATCAGTACTCCCATGTGACTGCTGGAGAGCTAGCTCTCTCTGTTTTGCAAAAGGAAACTCAAGAGTAGGGAGGTCAGTGGAGCAATGGTCAGGGCGACTGGGCAGTTTGGTGGCTGAGATGGAGTCAGAAGGATCTGCCATAGTGCACTGAAAAAGAAGATGGTGCGAATCCAGACTAGGATTTGGATCCAGGCAGGCACTTGAAAGCAAAGTCAGTGGGAAGCTGCCATCTATTAAAACATTCCTAGCAGGAGCAAAAGCTGGATGTAGGTAACTTCAAGTAGAATCAGGCCCCAAACCTCTCTGCTCCTTCACCTGCTCCTATGGAGAGACTGCTATTTCTCTGCCTAGCCCTTTTCAGTGTTTCAACACTTAACGAACATCACTGAATGCTTGTAGAACAGTTTGGAGATGAGAAATGCTTTCTGAAGTGCTTAAGCCTCATGATTAGGAAGGAAAGTACTGAACTGCTCTGCTAAGCAGGCAAAGAAAGGACAGTTTTCCAAAGACAAATTCGACATTGGAAATACTATAGTAAAGTTCACTGTCAAAAGTGAAGGAGAGCACATACTGGTGTACTAGTACTGTAACTAAAACTCAGGAGGGTGTCATGGTCAGATGCTCAATTCAAGATTTAAGGCTTTTAGCAGAAAGGTTTTATTCTGTAAAAGTCTAAAGAGATGAAAAAAAATACAGAAAACCTGTTAGAACAAAACTTTAAAGAAAGAATTTTGGTAGAGAATCAATACATGCAGACCTTTACTTCTCTTTTCTAAAATATTCCTCTGAGAGGCTGTTTCTGAAGAGTGGTGCAGTAAGAAATTGGTAGGTTTATATCATTTTGATGTGAAACCAGGCAAAACTGGCAGATATAAAAACATGGTTTTGTAGCATTTATATGCAAATGTTTGGGGATTTTTTTACTTGACTTTTTCAGAATGGCCTAGTTTGATAGTAAAACTATGTGAAAAATGGAAATACTTTTCACAAAATAATCAGGGGAAGAGGTGAAATTGTCCCTGAATTTTCAGCTATACATTTTATTTAAATTTTACAAAAATAAAATTAAATGACTACTTCAGGCAAGATTCCTCAGAAAGGGTAATAAACTCTTTTGGAGTCAACATTATCTCCTTGTTCTGTGGTTCTACAGAACCTTATGAAGTTTTTATGCATTCTGATGAATGTCTTCAACTTGTAAGCAATAATTAAAAACATGGAACCTCTCAATCAGAGAAAGGTAGAGCTGAAAAAATCTTAGGTTTACTCAAATGTAGGCTGAAATTCTGAGAATACCTGAGGGAGAGAGAAAACATTTTACTCCAACTGTAGGCTAAAAGTCAAAAAAGGACTGCTGAATCCACTATGTTATATCAAATTCATCATCTTTTTTTCCTCCTTTAGTTTGTGCTATTTAAAGAATTTCTAATTTAGAAAGCGATGATAAAAATACAGGCAGCTCTACTCTTAGTCTAAGTTCAAAGAGATGTTGGAAGTGTTATGTGAACAAAATATTTTTATGCTTTTCCTATCCATATATGAAAAAGCTTGAAAGAATGAGTTAGATCCTCTTTGACTTGCTATCAGAATAGTTGGAACACCAATCATCTCAAAATCCTTATTTCTGGTGAAATGAGAAGGGTGAGCTTTCATTCTCAAGTTCCAAGAACTTTTCACATATCATAAAATGTTTTAATGTTACCTGCAAATGGCCAAGTTAAGAGATGATGAAGACATAAACAAAATTTCCATGAGACCACACATTCTATTTATTTTTCTAAGTATGATGCTGCTTCAAATTAGTTCGTTCTCTTTCTTTACAAATGAGCCTGACTCACATCCTGGATTCAGCTTTTTCCTTCTCAAAGCCAAGTGATGTGTGAACATGAATATTGAATCTTTTGCATATAACTTTTTTGGGTGTTTGCAGTCTAATACATGCAAGACAATATTATTCTCCAATGTGTACAGCCGAGCAATTTCTGTTCTTGTTTAAGTAGCATAATTTGCTATATCGTCCATTTCATCACAGTCTCCTGCAATTTGTAATCCGTCTTTGACATTAGAAATTTGAAAGAACATGTGAATATCATTTCTTCCATCTTGCTCAACTGCAAGCCACCACATGCTTATGAGATAGTGCAAGCAATGTCTGAAACATCACCTCAGAGGTGTCCTTTGGTTTCACAACTGACAGAATCAAAAACACCAAGGTCACTCTATTCCTACATCCTCCAACAGTACTTTGCAGCAGTTGTTATGCTGCTATGTTTGACAGGAATTGAGATTTTATAAAAATCATCATTCTAAATAAAGCTTTATGGAGACTTTTTACTGAGTAGATATTCCTTCTGTGATAATGCAGTCAAAAGAGTTTACCACAATTGTGGTAAAATTTCCAAACTCTTCAGGACACTGTAGAGTAGACATAAAAAAGGTAAGAAAACTATTTCTTTATAGTACAGCACACAAGGACAGGGAGGGATCATTCATCAGTTATGGTCATGGGCAGAAGACAGACTCAACTTGTGGAAATAAAATCAATTTAGTTTAAACAATGAAGCCACCATCAATGTACCACATACTAGTAGAATACAAACTTGAGTTTGGAAGAGAGAAATCCTATATCAAAGAGATGATACTGTGGCAGAAATAAAGTGAAAATCTATTTTAGGCAAATTCTTTTTAACTTCAGCTTCTGTGTTTCTTCTTGCAGGCACTTTATTTCAAGAGACAGATGAATTTTTCTTCTTATAAACCAATGGGTATAAACTCTGGTCTGCTTGGTTTGCTGTTAACTCCATTGCACCTCTAAATTGCAGCAAGTAATTACTTGCTGCTTCTGCCTTCAGCAACATCTGAAGATCCAAAGTCAGCCAAAAAAAACTCACAGAGGGAGAAAATGCATGCACATACTCATAATTCATGTCAATATACTCTAAAATAAAGGAAAAAAACCCCACAAAAATCCACAAAAAAAACCCTAACCCAAAACAAACAAAAAACCCATAATCAAATGAAAAAAACAAACAAACAAACAAAAAAACCAACCCAAAACAACCAACCAACCAACAAACAAACAAAACCCCCAAAAATAAACCCCAACCAACCACAATGCAAACAGATTGAACCAGCTTACTCCAATGCAATAAAACAAGGTGCTTGTGGAAATCAGACTCTTCCCATTCTTGTTTGAGTTGTCCAAACACCAGTGTCAACTTGACGCTGCAATGAGTCAAAAAGCACATCTAAAATCTATAATCTTTCACTTCAGAAGAAAAATCTTCTTAGCCTGCCTATGTTGCAACAGAGTGGATTTGAAAACATACAATCTTAGAATTACTAAGTTTGGAAAAGATCTCTAAGATTATAAACCCAATACCACCATGCCACTAAACCATGGTATGAAGTGCCACTTATACACATTTTTGGACACCTCGAAGGATGGTAACACCACCACTTCCCTGGAGAGTCTGACCTAATGCCTAACCATTCTTTCCATGAAGAAATTGGAGAAGAGACAAACTCCCGTCTCACTAGAAGCTCCTTTCACATAGCTGTAGAGACAAATAAGGTGTCCCCTCATCCTCCTCTTCCCCAGACATGGGATTGTTGCAGAACCCAGTGCTTGGCCTTGTTGAACCTCATGCGGTCAGCCTCAGCACATAGATTCAGCCTCTGCAAAGTCCTCCTACCTTCAATGAGATTAGCACTCAGCTAACTTGGTGTCATCCACAAACTTACTGAGGGTGCACTCAATCCTCTTGTCCTGATCATTGATATATATATTAAAGACAACTGGCCCCAAAATTAAGCCCTGCAGAACACCACTCATGGCTAGTCACTGATTAGATTTAACTTCATTCACCACAGTTCTCTGGGCTCAGCCATCAAGCCAGTTTTCTAACCAGTGAAAAGCACACCCATCCAAGCCATGAGCTGTCAGGTTCTCCAGGAGAGTACCATGGGAAGTGGTGTCAAAGGCTTTAGTGAGGTCAAAACAAACAACATCCACACCCTCAATAAGGTTGTGGATGACACCAAGCTAGATGGGAGTGTTGATCTACTTGAGGGTAGGAAGAGTCTGCAGAGAGATCTGGACAGACTGGATTAATGGGCCAAGACCAAACATTTAACAAGGCCAAGTGCTGGATCAGACACTTGTGTCACAACAATCTCATGCAATGCTCCCAACTTGGGGGAGATTAGCTGGAAAGCTGCCTGGAGGAAAAGGACTTGGGGGTATTGGTTGATAGCCAGCTGAATATGGGCCACCAAGTGTGTCCAGGTGGCCTAGAAGGCCAACAGCATCCTTGCTTGTATCAGAAATATGGTAGCCAGAGGGACTAGGGAAGTGACTGTCCCTTTGTACTCAGCACTGGTGAGGCTCCACCTTGAGTATTATGTTCAGTTTTGGGTCCTTCGCTCCAGGAAGGACATTGAGGTGCTGGAGCATGTCCAAAGATGAGTAATGATGCTGGAGGCTGGTCTAGTGAACAAGTCATATGAGAAGTGGCTGAGGGAACTTGTCTAGTCTGGGGAAGAGGGGGCTGAGGGGAGATCTTATTTGTCTCTACAGCTATGTGAAAGGAGGTTGTAACAAGGTAAGTGTTGGTGTCCTTTCCCAAGAATTGGTATGCAAGAGGAAATGGGCTCAGGTTGTACCAGGAAAGGTTTCATTTAGACATTAGGAAACATTTCTTCATGGAAGTGTTTCTGTGGCACTGGAAGAGGCTGTCCAGGGAAGTGACTGGTCACCATCCCTGAAAGTATTTATAAGATGTGTAGATGTGGCAATTAGGGACATTGTTTAATGATGGGCTTCTCAGTGCTACATTAACAGTTGGAGTCAATGCTCTTAAAAGATCTTTTCCAACCTAAATGTTTCTATCATTCTGTGATTCTAAGAAAGTACAGAGAGCCTGTTTGCTTTCTCAGCTATAATTCCTTGCTGTGCTAGAAAGTGGATGTCCTCAGTCACCCCACTTGTGTTTTGGAAAGACACAAATATCTGAATGTTACCCTTTATCAGCAAGGTTTTTCAGCTGGATGGAGCCAAGTTATGATTTCTGGATGTCCATTCTTAACTTTAGTCAGGATCTATTTGGATAAGTTTTTTCACCACAAAAATCCCATGGGAAGGTTTTATATGAGCTCTAGTAAACCTGCCACCCCCTCACAGACAGCTGTGGTTTTGGTAGGGTCCTAAACCACATAGATAGCTTCTGAGCCAGCATAAGCTGGTTTTGTTTCCTGTGTCCACAAATACCTGCTTTTCACCAGATGGAGATAGATGACAGTCCACACTGCCCTGCTTCACACAAAAATATCAGAATAAATAAGCTTTTGCTCGAGGCTCAGGATTTGCTGTTTTGTCTTCCTTACTCCCACTTGTCCTCTTGCCAATCATGCAACTCACTGAGAAGCAGCATTTCATCACTTATCCATTTTTTCATGCTGATTCAAATGAAATTCATAGCAAGATTTGGCATAATAGAATATTATTATTAATAAAATATCACTTTCCTAATATGTACTTGTTACAACATTTTTAATGACTTCTTCCTTTTTTGTCCCTTGAGACATCTCTTCTGCTTGATTTTTTTTCTTCCAGGCAAAATAACTTGTGGGTTTTGTTTTCACAAAGGTTGTTAGGTGTCTCCACCTCTTTTCTCCTAAATTTCACAACTCACCATTGCCATCGTGTGGGAGAAGTTGTGCACCATCAGTTCTTCACAGAAAGTCAAGACAACTCACAAAAAGAGTGTGTTCTGAAAACACTGCTAGCAGTTAGTTGAAAAGTATTTCTTCATACAGAAATTATTAAGGTGCAAGATACATATATTTACCATGAAATTAAAAGATTAACATGAAATTAAAACCCAAAACCACTGATTTAAATCTTTAAAAGATTTGGTTCTCAGAGGTCTCTATTATAAATCTTTAAAGGTAGTATATTAGGTATACACTTATATACAGACACAGCACATTAATATACTCTATAAACTGAAGCAAAAGCTTCAAAAAAAAGATTTTAAAAGATTTATGAAATGCTTTGACAGAAGAAAACTGAAAATATGTTAATTTCTTGTCTTTTTTTGTCACAAAGAAGAAAATTCATTAAAAATATTTTAGTTTTTCCCAAACTACATTGTAACATGGATTTTTTTCCCCAAAAATCGTTCTAACATGTTAAAAATTGACAGGGCTACTAAGGCTATCAGAACGAAGTCATAACTTCAAACTTTGCAATGTTTCACATCAATGTATGTCATCTGTAAAAGGTAGTAGAACTGCAAACATACACCATGATGTAATCAAAATTTTCTTCCTTCTTGTCTCCTCTTCTAAAATGTGCATGATCACAGATATTTTCTAGTCCAAATAAGTAGGGAAAAGAGATCATCCTCATGTTTGCTTCAAGGTCAACAGCTGCTGTATAAAGGTCTGGCTGCCCCCCCCCCCCCCCCCACACACACATGGCAAGAGGTATTGTACCCAAGCTATGGCATAATATAGTTCTGGTTTGGGTTATATGATGTGCTGTTGTGCTTCATGAATGTTCCAGATGTGCTAACATGAACTGAAACCTTGGACAGTCTGTGTTACAATGGTGTTCACAGTGATCTTCTTTCACAATAAATTTTGATACAATAACCAACAACCTCATCAGGCTCTCTATCACTGAGCAGTATTAGGCAGCAGTCTCTTCTTAGGGACAGGCTGGATTATACTCTTTAAACACATCAGCCTTTTCATGTGTAACACACTTTCATTTTTATAGTAGTACTTTTTCTGTCTTATCAGGATGTCTCTGAATGCAAACTCATTGCTCCTACTGCAGCCTGCAATGGAAAATTCAAGTCCTTTAAGGAGACTTTAATGCCACACCCCCCAGGCAGCACAGGAGCCAAGCTTCACCTGGGGAGGCATGCCTAGGTCTTTTTAATATAGTATCCTTAGGACGCCACCTAAATTAAGGAGAATCATATTTAACATAAATCCAGAGCCCCACAAAATCAATGAAGTCCTTTTATAGTGTCTGGTCTACTGGCAAAATTGCAAGATTTGATAGCAGAACTGAGAGCACATGAAATCCTTGAACACATGCTGCTAGACACTGCAGTGCCCAGAGCAGTCACAGATAAGAGGGAAACCAGATAATTCTCCCTGCCAAAATTCTGAAAATTCTGCAAACTTATTTTCAAAATTGGTCCAGTGATGCAAGCCCTCAAATTTCTGTAGTATTAACTACAGCTGATGCCTTGTGTCTCAAAAGACAACCCAGCCTGTAGTATGAGTCTTCCCTGCCTCTTGCAGCTGAGAAGAGCGGGGTGGATCAGAAAACTACATTATGATCATAAAAGTTAAAGAAGTGTGAGATGAATTAGCTTGTGAATTCCAGAAACAGAAGCATGCAGGAATGAACAGGGAATTAGGCAGTGATTGATTCAGCTTTTCTGTCCTCAGAGTCAAGAAGCACAGGAGCACATGCTTCAGTGTGTATTTCTGGTTAGACGTTTCAGACCAGTCTCTCTTGAATGAATGAAATCATACTGAGCAGAGAAAAAAACAACCTTGAATTAACACTACTTTAGAATTACTGGAAGGATTAACCAGCCCATAAATTATCTCTTCTTATTTATGGAATTACAGGATAAACATCTCTTACAAGTCTAGCTGTACTGTTGACTTTATTGGGATGTTTGGAACCCATACTCCAGGTATCTTTCACAACACATGGCAGTAACATCAGCAAAATGAGAGGTTTGCATGAAATACTGGGACAACTGTAGTTGTGATGAACAATCATAAACATATGGTGAAAGAACAACTTGTTTTGAGGAAGGCCAGTCTCAGTGCTAACCAGAGATTGTTACTTTCTGAAATGTTCTTTTATATTTATATATGTATTTACAAAAATGTAACATTTAGAAGTCAAAGAAAAATAAACCAAAGCATAACATCCAAGCATAAAATACAACTAAACATTTTAGATAGAGCAAGGAGGGTGTTTACACTTTTTTGAAGCTTCATCACACAACTGGAAAGCTGATGTTTTGCCTGGGTTTGGAAAAGTAATACATTTAGTGTGGAACAGAATCTCTAGTGCTTGCCTGGTTCTGTTTATTTCAGAGTAGTAAGGACAGAGGGACAATAACAACAATCCCACACAAGAATGTAACCCCAAATTGTTTTGGGAACCATTCAACCCTACAGAGTGTACCTCAGCCTAGGCTTCACTTACATCAAAATGTCATTTGCTAGCTGTAGTGCCTGCTTCCACATGCCTGTGCTTCTGCTAAGAGAAGTCCAGGGGGTCTTAGCTCCAAGAGAAGACAATGTGACAACACATTGCATCTGGAGGGAACAAACAGAGAGGTATGCATCCTTAGCTAAAAGCTGCTGTCTCACCTCTTGGGACAGTTTTCAGGGAAATACCAGCGTAAGCTCTGAGCTGAACCTTTTCTGCTTCATACTTTTTAAGCTAAACATAACAGGGTCATAGTCTTTCTGCCTTGCCAGCTACATCCTAGTGTCCATTCCACAGGGAACATTGTGGAACTTTTGGGGTTTGGAAAAAGCTCTTTGCAAGTCAGGAGTGGTGAAGAGAACTTCTGGTCACTGTCACATGACTAGCAAACAGAAAAGAACATAAGGAGAGCAGCAGCTAAGCAGCATGCCACAGACACTGTTCTTTTGATAAAATCAGGGGAAGCCACTCTCTGAGAACACTGGAGGACAAAAATGATCAGAAGTGAGTAGATGTCAGCACTGGACACAGAGGTTACTGAAGGCTCTCACAGGAGGTGCAAAAGAGAGACTAGGTCCTGACAGGAGGTGACAGGCAGATGGAAAAGTTCTTCAGACCTTCATTCTGTTAACAGTGAGGTTTGGTCAGCTTAGACATCTTATGTGGTTTCAGTCCTTTTGTCCAGCTGCCAGTTGGTCTGGAGTTTGGGAGAAAGGTTGCAGCATACATTTAGGCATATGTCAAAAACAAGCTTAACAAGCTCATTGTCAGACAAATACTTTTACAGCTGTAAAAACTGTAGAACTGCTAGAAATACTACAAGCATTTCTAGAAATGCTATAAGCAGTCTATGGTGTTGCCATATGAATTTTTCCCCATTCTAGGACCAAACTAAACAGTGTTCTCTGGCTAGCTAACTCTCTGCAAAAATCTTAAACCCAGGTTAAGTAGTCTGAAAGCCTAGCTTTGCAGTTGATTGGTTTTGGCAAAATATGAGGATCTATTGCCTTAATCTTAGGTACAGCAGATCCTCTACTCATGTGATTTAGCCATGCCTAATGTGCAACAAATACATAAGTATCCAGTAGATGCACAAAGAGAAAGAAATCAAAGTGACCTTTTACCTTGACCACTATCCCTCATGCACAAAAATGAGTTTTCAGCAGCCTGTGCAGCATTTTGCAAGCTCGTCCACCTTGCAGACTAAGGCATTTCTCCTTGAGAGAAACAGCAGCATACCTAAGTCAAAAGAGGATATTCAAATATTTATGTTTGTGGTGCATTGTGGCTTTGGATGTGAATTATGTGGAGAGAAACACTAGAGGATGTAAGATTTCTGGATTTTCTGTCATGAAAACATGGTCAAAAACAAACAGAAATTTGATGGAGAGGGTGTGATTTATGGATATTCAAAGATAGGACAAGACAACAAGTGGATAAAGCAACAGTAACTCTGAGATACCTTGTATGCCTTCTGAGTCTTGAATTACACCCCTGCTGAATTTCTCTTTTTGTTGTGACTTGTACTGAGGGGTGCAGAGTAAAATTCTGCACCTACAGGAAGAAGCAGACAGGACAGGTGACCCTAGTCTGACCACCTTAATTATTCCATTCCATACATGTCATGATTGATTTAAAGCTGAGGGGCAGTTCTCTCTTCTTTCTCTCTCATTTCTTGCCCTTCTGCTTTTCAAGGGCCCACCTTTGCTGCTCCTTTCTGCCTTTCTTTCCTGAATTCAGCTCCAGGATCCAGCCCCCTGAGTCCAACTCCTGTCTGCTGCCAGAGGCCTCCTGTTGCAGTATCAGTGGGGACAGTGGCATAGTTTACCATCAAGAGGGGGTTAGTTTTTGGTACTGGCACTACATATATTTGCACATATTATCATTGTTACTATTTTCATTGAAGCAGCTGTAATGATTTTGTTTTCCAATCCACAAGTCTCTTTCTCATTTCCCTTTCCCCTCCTGTGTCAAGGGGGGAGAAAAGGGCAGTAGTGGATAGTGGCCATTGCTGGGTGGTGGTCAATCCAGCTTTAACACTCAAACTGGTCACACTGTGTAATAAGATCAGTAAAGAAAACAAGTATTCATAAGCAAATCTTCCGTCTATCTTCTTGAACATTCTTCACAAATGACCCCTACAGACACATCCTTTCTAGCCCACAGAGTATGTACTTACATAAAATGGAAAAACTCCAGGAATGTACTGGTTTAGAGCTTTAGGTTTTTATAAATTGACGATTTCTAGGAAAGAAAAATACTCAACTTTTATTTGGAAAATTGATTGTGTCAGAAATACTAACAGTGAAAGGAAGAACAGAAATACTATGAGTAAAAGGAAGAACAGAAAGAGATGTCTGCCTTCTTCCCTCTAAACTTCTGTCTTTATCTTGAATGACAAAGTAATATTCATTATCAGAAAATGAGAGAGATCATTGCATTCTGCTTATGCACAAGACAGACATAGCAGATTATTTCTGCAAGTCTCCACAGCTTCACCAGTCATTCACCAGTAACTGCTGTGGGTGTGGTACAGCATGGTGGAAGTAGCTGCCTAAAAGCCAAAGAAGTTGAATATTTAGCTAATAAAAGAGCCAGATTTCAACGACCTACCCAAGGTCAGAGGCAACTCAGACAAATGATCTGTTCACAGGCATGTATTGAAGTGTGTTTCTCTGCTCCTGGTGAATGAGCGTTCACCAACTACTCACAGCTACTAGTGGGGTGGGCTGTATGGTGGAAGACACCATGGTATTGCTAGAGCTGTAAAACAACATCACCATTGTGGCAACATGGCTGCAACTGCTTGATGTGCTCGTGCATGTATATGTTCTTTGATGTGTCCTACAAATAAGTCCACATATCAGGAGTTAGATGTTTGGAAAAAAGGTAGAGGGAACAGTGTTAACGATTAGACTTGCAAATCTCAAAGTACAAGGTGTCACTCTAGTCATGTTAAAGCATGCACTTAGAATCACTCATACAGTAACTGAAGCACATTATAGAGAAGAATCATGAATATGCAATCAGAAAACAATTTCAAAGCCTGATCACCATCTCTGTCAATTACAGCAGTCACTTTCTGTGATGTTGCCTTGTCATTTTGACAGTGATTATAACTTTACATGATGTATTGCAGATATTTTGCTTTAGTTGTTTACAAATAGAACTGTATCTTACCCTTTCAGTGTAACAGTAGGACATTTTAAGTAAGAAAAACGCTCCTCATAATAATCTGTCACCTAAGTCAGTCATGCATGACTGCAAAAGAGTTGCAGTTGAGAAAATCATTCTCTGCCAAAACTGCATGACATGATCAAGCCTAAGAAAACCATCTTATTCTGGAGGTTTGCAGTCAGTGTCCAAAATCACTGTGTGTTATTTTTCAGTTAATAATGTTCATAGCAGAACTTTTTCTCCAAGTTAGCATGTTGTTTTTAAATAAATCATTAACAACTTAATGTAAAATCAGTGCTTTTTAAATACAGCAAGCTATAAACACCAGTTGTCTGACTGAAAATCTTACAGAGGTCCTTTGTGCAATGTCTGTATTTAACGACAGATTCGTTCATGATGCTATGTGTTAACTGTTCGGTATTTCACAGTGGTCTGAGACAATATCAGACTCTTCCTTTATCATAAATCTTTGTTCAATAATTTCTTGAAGGACCTTTATGTATATTTTAATAGTAAATATATCTGTATGTCATCATCAATCATTTTGTTTGGGATGAGGATTAGACAATATGAAGGATGCACATCTCAGTTGTGAATAACAATTGCGGTGCTAACATTTTCCCAAATTCTGGTTATAACGGACTTTCAAATATCAGATTATAGGTCATACCAGCTAAGAGAAAGCAAATTCAATAAAAGATTGAAGCAGCTTTCCATGTGTTTCTTCTGCATTTGTTATCTCTCTGATATGAAACCAAGAATCTCACACTAGTGATGAGTTTAGACAGAATGAGATGTAGATACAGCAACAGACAGATTCTAGGTATTAGATTTTTAACCAAGGGTTTTAGACATCGTTCTAGTAATGATGTATTGGAGATGGTATAAGTAACTATATGATAAACATCACCATCAGAAATGCACTTATAACTCTGGATCAGCTATCTGTTTGGTGACAAATTTTAGACTTTAATCTCACATCAGAACTGCCTAGAAAGCAATTAGAGCTTCCATATAAAAATTTTGAATGGAATCATAGAAACATAAAATGTCGTGAGTAAAAAGGGACTCAGAAGTATCACCAAGTCCAAATCCTACAGTAAAAGACATTTCAGAGCATTTTGGTTTAGAATTTTTAAGTATTTTCCACAAGCATGGCTGAAGAGCAGCAGTGGAAAAAGGCAGGGAAGAAAATAAACCCTGAGTGAAATATAAATTAAATCCACTTGGAATCCACATGGTCAGTGAAACAAATCTGTCCATGCAGAACTCAAAAGAAATCACTCCAATATTTGTTATCTCTTCTGGTTTCTCCCACATGGTGCTATTTGCATGATGCCTTTCATCTAGCAGCAGTCCGAACAAAGCACAAAAAGACTCTTATTTCTGGCCTCCAAAACACTAATATCTACCTCAGTTTTGTTATACTCATTAGGAGTAAAACATTTGTATCTAAAATAAGCATCTGATTCAACAGAAATTTTAATGCTGATGGTCTTGCCAGTATTCAGGTTTATTTGTCCTGTCATTTTTCTGCACATGGTAAGGACTGTAAAACCTGTCATCAGCATTGTTGTTGCTAGCCAAAGTACTCCCAAGTATCTGGGGTAAAAGAGCTTTATAACTTCTTATCACACCTCTTTTGGGTCAATTTAATCATTTGAAGATACTTCACAAGCAGAAAATAGCCAACTTAAAAGCACAAACAATTATTTAGTGGTTATAGGACACAAAAGGCATACAGAAGGAAACACACAGTGCTCCTACTAGCTTTCCTAATTCCTCTCTCCCTGCCTACAAATGAAGTGTAGAATTATAGAATCACATTGAAGACATTTAGAGTAAGTACAGCAACAGGAGTTTGATAGTCATGGATGTCACAGGTTTCCCATGAATTGTTAAGAGGAACTTGCCTGCCACAACACAGCTCTGTCTGCTTGAATACTGTTGCCACGGCGAGCATTGCATGTTCTTTCCATGGAAAATGCCTCTTAAGATTACTTCAGATTTTTAAGTGGTTTTTTTTGTCAAATGTGGTTTCAGGTAGCTTGGCTATTTCCTTCAAAAGGTATAGTAGCAACAAATTGTTTTGGAGGAATATTTTCTTCCAATATTTGTTTTCCTGTCTGTTGAGGGCTTATTACTAGCTTTTTTTTAGGTCTGTTTGTACAGCTGCTTTTAGCTTGGCACACAGAGACTCTGCATGTAAGCTACAAAGAAGTTTAAAGCATAAAACAACTGTATAATGATCCAACATACATAAGAGACAGCTAATATGCTAATAGGGCCCATTTCCTCACCAACCTCATAAGACTGCCATAGACCAAATGGTTGCTTTGGACAAAGTTTATTAAAGAATCTCTCCTGTCAAGTCACAGGGTTCAGAAAGGAACCCCTTGCTTTCTAAACTCCTTCTCAGAGAGGAACCTAGGTGCAGCTGAGTCCAGTCCTAGCCCAGACTTGGTCAAGAGTTTATGCCTAAGAGATTGTAATCTGTATATTGCTTTGTTCCACAGGATTAGGGATGGCAAATCAAATGTATTTATAAATATTTATATTTTAGCTAGATGACTAAAAATACTAAATAACAATAGAAGAAAGGCATTAATCAGAATTATTTACTACACAGAGTAGATAGCTATGGCTTACAAATACAGTGCATGATTCATTTGAAGCACTACTCAAACTACAATATTAAAGATAGCAGAATAATTAAGCAGAGATTGATGCCACTTACCCATATCATGGACCATGGGAGAACCTTCTTTCTCCTAGACTTGAGGGGTAACCTTGGGGAGCATCTTCTCCAAGGGAGAAATATCTGCACACCTTAGATGAGATGTGTCAGAAGTTCCTGTAGTTGAGAAGTGGGACTGGGCTTTTAAAAAAAAATAAGGTGGTTGACTGTCATTCACATGTTAATGGCGTAGATGTGACAGGTCAAGAATTTAGTATCTCCAGCTTTAGGTAAGTTATCAGTGTTAATTACTTTGTCTNTGGAAGGATGACCATGAGCCAGCAGTGTGCTCTTGTGGCCAGGAGGGACAATGGGATTCTGGGGTGGATTAGAAGGGGTGTGGTTATTAGGTCAAGAGAAGTTGTTCTCCCCCTTTACTCTATCCTGGGGAGGCCCCACATGGAATATTGTGTCCAGTTCTGTGCCCCACAGTATAAGAAGGATAGGGAACTGCTTGAAAGAGTCCAGAGCAGAGCCACAAAGATGATTAAGTGGGTGGAACATCTTCCTTCTGAGGAGAGGCTGAGGGAGCTTGGAGAAGAGGAGACTAAGGGGTGATCTCGTTTATGTTTATAAATATGTGAAGGGTTGTCCTGGTTTGGGTTAGAACAGAACTAATTTTGTTCATTGATTTTACTTTTCAGTTAAAGCTCCTCTGAGAAACTGCATTTTCTGAAACTAACAACATATTTTTGCAGACACTGCCAGTTTCTAACAGTGACAAAACCTCATTTTTAGATTTATTACCAGGGATTGGTATGCAAAGCAAGATCACTGCTGAATCTTACGTTTCATGTTGGGCGCTGCAGGGTAAAGGCTGCACCATCAGGGAGGACCGGACAGGACAGGTGACCCTAAACTCACCAACTAAAGTATTCCATTCCATAGATGTCATATTTGATATATAAACTAGGGGTCAGTTCTCCCTTGGTTGTTTGTTCTTACTTTTTGCTTTGGCTCTGACTTCTTCTTCTCCTGCCCTCAGTCCTGTTCCATAGGATCCAGCCCCTGAGCCTGACTCATCTGCTGCTGAGGCCTACTGCCACAGCATCAGTGGTGACGCAGTTACCATGGNTGCTGCTGAGGCCTTGCTGCAGTGACAGTGGTGATGTAGTTACCATCAAGGGGGGGTTGGGTTCAGTATTGGGTTTTGCATATATTTGTATATAAGACTGCCTTTTGAACCCACTGTTAGTGATGTTCAGTTCTTGTATGAAGACTTGGAGGAAATCCTGTGGTCCTCATTCATGTCATGAGCTCTGTAGTCAGCTGGGGAAAATGGCACAGCAACAGTTCAAAACCACAGAGTGCCAGCTTGTCATGAAAAATGCTTCTTAGTAGGGCATGCTTTGAAAAAGACAAACTTGGTGGAAACTGAACTCTTCTAAAACCAAAGTGTATAGAAATTGCTGAGGTTCAGTAGAAGGATTGTTTTGACCCTGAGATTGTTGAGAGAAGTGGAGGCAAGCTGGAAAACAAGGGAAGGCCCAGTCAGGCTGTAAGAGTCTGAGCTCTGCAGAAATAAGAGTAGCAGCATCAGCTCTGGTGAATCCAGAAGACTCACTTCTGATTCAGCTTTCACTAGAGCTGCTTTAAAAGCAAGCAGTAGATGTAATTTTAGGCCCTGCTGTACATCCACAGTGGTGAAATGAGAAATGATGTTGCAGTTGTTAATTCATGGACTGTTTATCTTGTTTACCCTCCAACAAAATAATTGCTGCTTGATTATAGCTCCAAAAAGGTTTTACCAGCCGGTCATACAGCAGATGTTATTTTCTCCTTGAGCAACTCTCTCAGGGCTGATGCTGCACATTTCACAAATCAAATCATAATACAGCAGGCTGAATCTCAGATCCATCTAGTTACAGGATTTTATCTGTTGGAAGACCATCATATACATTTTGCTTTGGGGGACCACTTTGTTTCACTTGCATTTGTAAAAAGCAGGCTCATAACAAACAGATTTATCTTGAGTTAATGAACACACTGTGCCAGATACTCTGTTGACATCAATGGACATCTGTGAATTCAGGGTTACTTGAAAGGTTACTTTTCTGCTGGTAACAATCTGATTACATTCTTCCACTGCAAGAGGCACAGCAAAATCTTCTTGACTTAGAGCAGAGAGATGGCTTGTGTTTATTCAAGACAAAGAAAGTCCCTGAAAGCATTTGGCCACATTTCTGAAGCTTACAGAACTGCTGAACAAGGTGACATATCCTGTATGCTAACCTATGCAGGCTGACTTGATTCAGTGAGGAGACCTTTTCATCAGTTTTACCTAATGGTCAGCTTCTGCAAGGCATATTCACAACAGCAACCCCTCTGGCACAAATAAGTTCATTAATAGTGCTATGAGTATACAGTTTGCCTGATCCAGTCCTCATTTTTGTTCTCTGCTAAAGGAAATCTAAACCTTTGTTTGTGATGTAATTATGTGGCTAGAAAGTGAATCTCTGTGTATGTACAAATAAATAATGATTATTTTAATTCACTAATGACAATTTCAAACCAAATTGCATTGATTTTTAAAGTCAACTTCATTATATGGTGCACTCACCTCTTCTTGTCCCTTCCTTAAAAAAATAATTAATGGTCTTTCTTCTTTAATTTTGAAAAACACCATAATTTTTGTTTGTTCTGCAATGTTCTGCAATATGTGAAAGCCTAGTATGAATGATAACATTTTCCATATGAAATATTGTTATTTCATCACTTCTGACAATTCCTTCAATATGCCAGGTCCTAAACTGCAAAAGCTTTCCTCTCTCAAACTGCATGGAGTCTAGCAAGTGTAAAATGCAGGCATTTCAGGAGAGGAGTTAGGATAACTGTGCACTGCAAGAACGTTTCTCCAGATGTACTGGTTGCAAACTATCAGCAGCTCTTTTCTCCATGTGGGCTTCAGTCCTGACACTGGTTACAGTGGTGTGGACAACCTGGCTCACAATGGGGCCTCTTCTCAGCCAATGCTTAAAAACTGACATTTTGGGAAGGAGTTGAAGACTGGGGTGGGTATTTGGTGGTCTTTTTGACCCTGCCAGAATAGTTTGATATTCTGACAACCTGTAATTAAAAATTTCACTGAAATTTAATCAAAGCTCTGTCCTATAAGGGACTGTGTACTGGCATGGAGAACTGAACAAAAACAAAAGGAGAGAGAGAAGTGTAGTGAAATTTGCACCACACTGTGTTAGTGGAGTACCACACAGAGCAAAGGATAACAAGCAGGTCAGTGGGAATAAGCAAAGCCATGGTCACAAGAAGTCAAAGAAAAAGAATTTGATGAGAGCTAATGAAATTATACAAAACTCTAACAAGGACACAGTCAAAAGGATGGGAAACTGGTGGGCAGTAATCTCCTGTGTGAAAGAAAAATGTGTATGTGAAGGAAGCCAAGACAGAGAAACATAAGGACATGGGTGGGAAGTTCTCTCTGTATGGTGAGGGAAAGGATAGTACCTCTGAAAGCATTTGACTCGAACAAGAAAGTGTAGCTATGATTCAAGGTGAGCTGAGGTCAAGGATGACTGAGGTCTAAATGGTGAGTGGTGCCTACTACAGGTGCTCATGGTTTGGGAGATGAAGGCAGTCTTGACAAGTCTTGCTTCAGAAGAGTTTATTTTTGACCCTGCTGAGTAGTGCTGAAATGCACAAAGTGTCTGTAGAGACAGCTGACAGAGAGGATTGGTTAGGTGGTTGACAGAATTCTAAAGGGCTTTAGGTCCATCAGTGCCTGGAAAAGGACTGAGAACTGAAACCAGATTAACATCTCTGCTCAGAGACAACTCCAGGCTGTAAAAAAAGACTAGAAAAATACAGACCTTTGCTGAAAATCAGACAGAATAGGAATACATAATGAAAAATGCATTAATGGTTAGTCATTGTAATTTCTTCATTTTCTTCCTTTAGTGGGGTGAAAATTTGGCAGGCTGCACTACCTTAGCTTGCATAAGACTAGTAATTATCAATTAAAAAATTTGAATAAGCAAATTAAATTTCACATTCCTAGTTTGCTAGGTTTCAGGCAATAATTTCCTAATCAATATTTATTTGCCTAGTATTCCCAACTGGAACCAACTGTGGCAATTTACAATCACTCCAAGTACCCAAAAAACAAATAGAGGATCCTATTCTAGTAATTTTAAACTACTGTGTAAATTATTTCCCTCTTTGGGAATTCATTTGATATACTTTGATTATATTAAATTATGCTTAAAAGTATTTTGTATGAAGGCTAAATAAAACAACATCCCAAACTTGGGCCATTTATTGTGACAGTCTGACAAGTTGTTATGACAGCCATAACAGATTGAGTAGCAAAAGCTGAGCAGCAAAAGCTGGTTGACCGACTTTTTTGTTTTAGCAGGTGATACTCTTGATTGCTTACATTTTCAAGAATGAACAGAAGTAGCAAGACCATTTTCAAAGTAATTAAAATTTTGTAATATCTGCACTACTTACATTGCAGACTTGGGGGATGAGGTGAAGCCATGGCTCTACAATCCATGCAAAGCCTTAGAGAAGACATGATTTTTATTCCTCACATGCAAGGAATCTGGGATGAGGATTTCTTCCTGACTCTGTTCAGGCCAATAAGAAGCTTCATTTGGGGCTGGGCTGGAGACAATGGCATTGAAAATGCAGCTCTTAGGGACATGGCTTAGTAGTAGACTTGGCAGTTTTAGGTTTACAGTTGGATTCAATGATCTTAAAGGTCTTTTCCAATCTAAACTGTTCTATGATCCTCAGGGAAGGCTGTCAGGGATTGGTATTCTCCTTCACTGTGCTTTGAGGTATGAATCTGTAAATCCTTATCCATCTTTGCCACTCCTTCCTATGCTTATGAATGAGAATGGCCTTGTTTCCCCAGGCACTGTCCTAGCTCAGAAGCTATTTGGAAAGTAACACATAAGCATCCCTTTCTTGTATGCCAGGCCAAGTCCTAACTGTGTGGAGTGGAGGCTTAAATAGACTTAGGAAAAACAGTTTTAGTGATAGACACATATCTCTTTGGCAAGAGAAGAGGTTGGACAGCTGAAGTGCTAAGATAGATCAAGGCTATGAAAAAAAAAAAAATCAGTGTTTGGTTGAAATGGAGAGAAAAAACAAACTTGGAAACTTCTTGATGGGAAACAGAATTTCTGGCCTCTGCCCAGCTCTTCTCACAAATTCAGCAACATCAAAAGACAAATCAACCAGTAGTCATTAGTCCATGACCATAAAGACCTCAATCAAAATTTGAAGTTTTCCAAGGCTTGGAAATGTGCACATCAGTACAGTCAGAAGCACACAGAGTTGTTTGAAAGCCATCTACATTTTCCCAGACAATTTGCCAGAACTCACTAGCCATGTAACCAGACTGAACACATAATAACCATAAACAGGCTACACTGCAAAACTGTGGAAGTAAGGGGCTCATAATTACCATGGAGATCAAGCTCTCAGGTTTCTTTCTAGTTTGTGTGAAGAAAAACACAGCCAAACAGAGTAAAGATTGATACAGACTGTTTTAAAGAGCAGCTATGATAAACCCAAAGTGTGCAACACCTCTTAAAATGCTGAAGTCCCATAAACACTGTATTTACATATTGTGACAAACATGTTGAAGATAAATCAGATATGCATAAGGCTGTACTGGGACCAGGAAACATGAGCAGGTTTAAGAGAAGGAGATGGAGATGAAAACTACATACAAAGGTAGGCATACATGTGCATGTCAGTGTCCATGCAGAAGGAGGTGTAAAGATAGACTTTTATCTTGTGTTGTGCAAATGTTACACAAGATACTGAAAGAGAAGAAAATGTCCTACAAAAATGCTGTGCAATTCCACACAATTTAAAGAAAAAGGCCTTTTAAGTTTCCTTTTCAAAGGATATATATATTTAAAATAAATACAACAGCAAGAAGTCATGAAGTGCTGGGAAAAGGTGCACTGGAAGGATTTAGGGTTCTCTGCACACTCATTTCTTTTTCTGTATCTCAAAGCCAGGTAGAAGCCCAGCTGAGGCAGGCAGAGAGAAAAGGAAAATAATGCTTGACAAATGCACTTCCCAGATTTGGTAGACACCATCAAAATTTCTTGGATGATCTTCCATTACTGATGATGTCTTGGGGTTGCTGATGGTGCACAGAACATCACTGACTCTTACCCACACCCCAGAAAGGCTGAGGGCACTCTCAGTACTCACACCTTGCACAAAGACCCTCTTAAGTCCCTTCATGTTAGCAGCTGTGATTAAATCATGACATTTTCTCATTAACATGGCAGGGGAGGAGGGAGTCTGTGGTTAATAGTCTGGAACAGCTTGACAAGGAAAATGCATAAAAAAGAGAATTTCTGAGATCTCCAGAAACTGCTGAAGTTAAACAAATATCCCATAAGAAGCTGTAATTCAGAAGCTGCTTATCTAGAATCACCTCCACCCTAACTCAGGTCTTAAGAAAACTCTTATTTTAATTGGATTTTAAAGGAAATAATCTAAAGACCTTTAGAATTTATTGAAATGATGGAAGTTGAAAGTGTGTTTTGGGGAGACAGACAGTGGAAAATGTACTCACCCTTCTCAAGGTTTCTCTTCTTTTAAAATAAATGCCATTTCCTCAGATCTACAATATTTCCAGTGTGCATAGATGTATGAAACTTTAAGTGTGATCCCATAAGTTTATCATGTTCTGTGAAAACAGTGAATGATTAGCCTATAGTCTGCTTACATCTGTATGCTGTAATTTGCACAGAACACTATACATGTACAATAGGAAGAGTCTTCTGGGTATTACTGAAGTAGGTTTTAGCTTCAGACCAATTTTGCCCAGTTAATCTCTTCTCAAGATGAGTCCTGAACACCTCTGAGGATGCAAAGATCTAACAGACATGTTGGGCACCCTGTTCCAGTACTACATCACCAACATAATAAAAAAATTTGTCATTAATATCTAATTGGGATTTCCCACATTGCAGCATCTACCCATTATGCCCTCCTGTCATAATAGACTTCCAAGAAGGGTCTGGATCCCTCTTTTTATATAACCCAACCAGGCAACTGCAGGAAGCCATGCAGTCTCCCCTTTCCCTCTTCTTCACCATGATGAACACACCCAGTACTTTCCACCTATACTTGTACATCCCAGGCTTCAGCCTTGACCATCAAAAGGATCCTCTTCTGAACTCACTCTTATCTGTCCTGTGCCAGAAGCCCAGACCCAGACCTTGCATTCCTAGTGTGGTCTCACCAGAGCTGAGCAGCAGGACAGGATCAGTATCTGACCCTGCTGCTGCATCTGTACTGATGCAGACACAGGTGTGTCTCTGTTACAGCTTTGCCAACCAGCGGCACTGCTGCTTCCTGGTAACTTGCTGCCCCACAGGGCACTTCCACAGAGCTGATGCTCCTGGCCACTTGACTCCAGCATCTTCTGCTCTGGGGGTGAGCCTGTCCCAGGGGACAGGCTTTGCCTTAGCCTTTGGGAAACCCTATGGAGTTCCCATCAGTCCTTTGCTATAGCCTGTCCAAGTCTCTCTAAATAATAGTGGTGCCTTCAGGGCCACTAACCACTCCCCTGAATCTGGTATCCCCCAGTGTCTTGCTGGGAGTGCCTTGCATCATTAAAGACACAAAAGAGCACTGACAAAGGCAGTAGAGAGCTGCCTTTAGGGAGACCAGCCAGCTCCCTCCACACTCTTGGGTGCATCACACCAGATTCCACTGATCTTTGTTTGCCTTACTGGCTTAAGTCTTCTCTGACTCATTTCTCTCCTGCCTGCCGTGCCTCACTCTCCCAGACTGTCCTAGTTCATCTAAGGGACCTGGGCAGCCTAAGGACAAACCTTACCAGTAAAGATGGAATAAAAAAAAGGCACAGAGTACTTTTTCCACACCCTTTATTGTTAGGTCCCCCTCCTGGCCATAGGACTATGCTTTCCCTAGACTTCCTTTGCTGATGGTGTACTTACAGAAACCTTTTTGCTGTCCTTCACCCTGCTTACTAGTTCCAGGTCCATCTGACTTTGGATTTCTGGACTCTGCTGTTCCATGAGCTTCCAAGGAACTTGGCCCTGCTTCCACCACCTGCATACTTACTTTCTGTGTTTAAGCTCAGGCAGGAACTCCATGTTCATCCAAGCAATGGAGGATCAATAGGTTTAAGAACTTGTTCTTGGCTTCCAGGTGGTGCTTGTATGAAATGCATTTTATTTTATATAATAGAATGTACTAATATATTTCAGCAAATCGACTTGATATTTGGCTTAGAATTGGGAATTTCATAACATGCAGGATAAACAGTAGAAAGACAAGACCTGAGAACATTGACTATATTGTTTAGATGCCTCAGGGTATGCTGCCTTAGCTTACTAACACCCAAAAGGGTTTTGGTAAGAATTTTGCTTGCTAACACAGCACTTCATGTAACTATAGTGAATAGATTAGGGGGACTTGGCTTGCTAACACAGCACATCAGAATGAAACATTGGATTCTGTGGGTTGTAGAGGTGCCAAGAAGATAAAGGAGCAAATCTTCATCTTTGTTTTGTGATTGATAATGACCTGAGAGGAAGAGGAGGATGAAGTCATGACCAGCAGACACCACCAAGAAGAGCGACTGCACAATTGCCAAGGATATTAGACTGTCAAATAAGTTCTAGGAAAACATACAAACATGTAGATGAGTTCTAAGAAATCTACTGAACATGTAGTAAGTTGTGCCTATAAAATAATGGCTCATGCTCAGGGGGGTGCATGTGTGTCAGAAGGAGAGATCCTCCATGCCTCTGGCATCATTAAAGGAATGTTTTCTTTCAGAAACTCTGCTCTCTGAGAGTGTTTTTTGGCCAACTTTTATGGTATCACAAGCAGGGCTTCTGCTGTGCTTTGCTTGACTTCCCTCACATTACAGTTGCTCTTGTGCCCTAGACAAGGTCAACCTTGACAATCAGCCAGCTGTCCTTAATTCCTTTGCACCAAGGAACCCGCCTGTTGGGCTGGTAGGGTGACTATGTCCTTCCTGTGCACCATTCCACATGAACTGCCACAAAAAGTGCTTTGTCTCACTCTGTTTGCCTGCTCTGGTCACAGCTCTCCTGGTTATTGGTACTCCTCAGGTTACTTTTTATAGGCATGGAGGTGGTAGCAGGTGTTCTGGCAGGCCTAGGCCTTGTCAGCCTCTCCCACAAGAGCTACCAATCCCTGGCAGTCTCTTCTCTGCCCTGGCATTTGCCTGCCTCAGGAGAAACCCCTGTGTGCTGAGATCTGCTGACCTGCTGCAGGCTGAATCTGCAGCAGCTCCCCTCAGTGACTGACTGTATTTGCACTGTACTGAGACCACCACACTGCAGTCTCCTAGCTGGCCTACAGCATCCCCAGCAGCACACCCATGCCCCTCTGCACCCTCCAGCCCTGCTGCAACAGCCAACACCACATGCTGGCACCCTGCTTGTGGTGCCTGACCCTCCCTCGTTGGGAGGGTCAAAAGCAAAGTCCAGTATCAGCAAAGGCATTTCCAAGGGCTTTTCCAAAGGAAGGTTGGCAGCACAGATGAAATAGTGAAATGCAAACAGAGCTGCTCTGGTGTCTGAAGCAAGAAACAGAAAAGAAAGGTTGTCAGACTCATCAACTGCTCCAAGAACTGTATCTGCCAGTGCTACAGCTAAACCTTGCTACTCCCACTGAAGGTTTAGCAATACCTAAACAGCCTCTGGCAAGATACCAGCAGCCTTCTACTATTGCTTCTTTCCACAACTGAAACGTTAGGAAAAAATAAACTGAATAATCCTAAAGTTATTGTGGATCAGACTGTGGGAAGATGACTTGGAAACCTTTTATTTAACCTGTTAACGTGACACATTCCAAGCTTGCATCTCCTCCATAGAGGAAAGAAAAGTGACATGCTGTAAAAGTCATCTGCAGCTTCTTTGGATGATTCTGAGAGTGAGGCATGGGCTGTGCAGCTCACCTCAGTTAAACCCTCATGGGACAGGAAAGAATTTAGAATTAAGAATCTTCCCAAAGAATTACACTGTCTTTTGAGACTTTCTAGCTTCTATTACTCATTTGCAAGAACCTTTGTGGTGATGTCTCATAAGGTTTAAACTACTTCTTACAATACCTTTTGATTCCAGACAGGATGGAAAAAAAGTCAGATATATTTCAGAAAAAAACATCTGTTACTGTGTTGAATTCAAATTCCAGGGCCTTAAGGGAAATATTTGCTCCATCATGGTCCTCTCCACAAGTGTGAGGAGAATGCCTGATCTACCATGGTCTGTCCATGAGCTGCAGAGGAGTCTCTGGTGCAACACCTGGAGCATCTTCTCCTCAAGAAGTGCCATCAACATGGATGATGAGTTCAGCTGGGTCCTGCAGTGCACCACTGTGGAGCTGGCTGGAACCATTTCTGTCCTCTCCTCAGAGACCAGCCCTGCAACCCACCTCTGCCCTGCAGCCTGCCTCTGCCAAAGTTTGGACACTGACATCCAATACACCAGAAAATACCAGAATTTTTTGCACAAAAGCCTAAATTAATAATATTTTCTTTTAGTGCTGCAAGACAGAGGGAAAGTGCAAACCTCCAAAAATACAACCATCCTTGTAGCTTTCTCACTCTCTCTGCCAGGAGCAAACATCAATACATTTTGCTTTTGAAAAAGAAGAGCTACCACAAGATGGTAGCACAGATAGCATTAATCAGCAGCAGTATGAAATGTCATCTCTGTAAGGAAAGACACTTTATAAGGCACTGATATAGTTACTATCCAGAACTGCCTATCACCCAATATTATTGGAGTTTGCTGGATTCACTGCACTTTGTTTCAACACTTGGACCTAGAACAACAGCAGTATATTGCTTACCTAAGAATAATAGCATCAACATCCAATGCTCTGAACCAGTAAAGACATCCAAAACAGAAAGATCTGTGTTCTGTTAGCTAAGTACACAGAACACATACTTCAACCCATTTCAATAAAACAAAACAAAAAAAGTCCTTATTGCTTTATTAAAGTTTTGACAGAGCTCACTTTATGTTACTGGAAGTCTTGTGGAATTTCCTATGAACTCATCATTTTTTTCTTTGTCTAAGAAGAACAATCATCACAAAATGCATTTTCTGGCTTTTGGGTTTTGCTCATTTCTTGCTGTTTGATTTAAACAAAACATGGTGGGTATATTTTACACTGCAGGAATACAGGATGGCTTTACAAAATTACAACTTCCAAACAGTCTTCTGAGAAATTTAAGACTTAGATACTAGCAATATTCTGTCTTAAACTTTGACTTAGAAGTGCATATACATTCAAAGGTTTTACACATTTCCCAGACATTTTTAAACACACACAAATCACATCAGGTGTCTTTGTTCTCAAGGGGGAAAACATTGTTAAGATAAATCCACAATTTTCAGAAGTGTTGTGTGGAAAGCGTGCTACATTTTTTCTTCTGGGATATCCAACCAAGAGGATCTGTTGACAAGTCTCTTTGGCAGTCTTAGGATCAACGGTTGCCTCTCTGGACACTCTAGGAGAGAAGTCCTGGGGGAAGGCAGTTGACTGGAGGGTGTTGACAGTGCTTCTTGCACATAGCCGGTTTTAATCTTGACAGATGTTACGTTGAATTCTATTACAACAGAGAAAATATAACCAGTTAGGTTATTTACTGTGCTTAGTTTCAACTTCATTCTGCATCTTCAGTTTCACTGCTACTAAATATAAGGGAAGAGAATGTGACTGTAGTAGAGCAATTAAACTGTATACAGAAGAGAAAGGAATATAAGCAGCCTGAGAAAGGTGATGGAGACAAAGTACATTCTGAAGTGAGTGAGCAGTGCGTGGACACACAAGTTACAGTGAGAAAGGAAGTGGAAAAGCAAGAAACAGAAACTCACACCAACTGTGCAGAGCAGCTCACCATTGTGGAGGATTTGTTTCCCTGTTCATTTTAACAAAGGGCTGCACAGATGATGAGCAACTTGAAAGCATGGAAGGACTAAGGCAATATGACACAGTATCACAGTACCTACTGAGCTGGAAGGGACCCACTAGGATCACTCAGTCCAGCTCCTTAACCTACGCAGGACATCCCGAGTTTCACACCATGTGCCTCAGAGCATTGTCCAAACATTTTTTGAACTCTGTCAGGCTTGGTGCTGAGACTGCTTCCCTGAGCCTGTTCCAGATCCCAAACATCCTCTGGGCAAAAGAGGATTTTTCCGATCTTTAGCCTGAATCTCCCCTGACTCAACTTCGTCTTGTTTTCCCTACTCCTATCACTGTCCACCAGAGTGAGAAGATCAGTACCTGCCCCTCTGCTACTCCTTGTGAGGGTGCTGACCTGTTGGAGAGCAGTGAAAGGGAAAGGGATCTGGGGGTCTTGTTAGATGGAAGGGTGACCATGAGCCAGCAGTGTGCTCTTGTGGCCAGGAGGGCTAATGGGATTCTGGGGTGCATTAGAAGGGGTGTGGCTAGCAGGTCAAGAGAGGTTCTTGTCCCCCTTTAGTCTACCCTGGTGAGGCCACATCTAGAATATTGTGTCCAGTTCTGGGCCCTTCAGTTTAAGAAGGATAGAGAATTGCTGGAAGGAGTCCAGCACAGAGCCACAAAGATGATGAAGGGGCTGGAACATCTTCCTGATGAGGAAACGCTGAGGGAGCTGCGTCTCTTTAGCTTGGAGAAGAGGAGATTAAGGGGTGACCTCATCTATGCTTTTAATTATGTGAAGGGTGGCTGTCAGGAGGATAGGGTCAGGCTCTTCTCAGTGAAGCCCAGTGACAGCACAAGGGGCAATGGCTGTAAGCTGAAGCACTGGACGTTCTGTGTGAATACATGTAGACATTTTTTCCCCGTTGAGGCGCCAGAGCACTGGAACAGACTGTCCAGAGGGCTTGGGGAGTCTCCTTCTCTGGAGATGTTCACAACCCGTCTGAAAGAGCTTCTGTGTGACCTGGTCTAGGGAATCTTGCTCTGGCAGAGGGGTTGCACTAGACTGTCTTTCGAGGTCCCTTCCAGCTCCTAATGATCTGTGATTCTGTGACAGCAATGAGGTCTCCCCTCAGTCTTCTCAAGGCTAAACAAACCAAGTGACCTCAGCCTCTCCTCATAAGGCTTCTCCTCCAGACCCTTCACCATCTTCGTGGCCCCCGTGGGCCTCTGGACACTCTCCAACAGCTTAATGTCTTTCCCATATTGTGGAGCTGAAAACTGCACACAGTATTCAAGATGTGACCGCACCAGTGCAGAGCAGAGCAGGACAATCCCCTCTCTTGACCAGCTGACAATGTTGTTCTTGATGCACCCCAGGACACAGTTGGTCCTCCTGGCTGCCAGGACACACTACTGACTCATATTCAATCTGTTGTTGACAAGGACCCCCAGGTCTCTCTCTGTGCTGCTGCTCTTCAGACTCTCGCTTTCTAGTTTGTACACATCTGGGATTGCCCTATCCCAAGTGCAGAATCTGACACTTGCTCTTGTTAAACCAAACACAAAAATTTCCTTATGATACTATTCTAACTTCTCCTGTTAGACCATTGCTAAGCAGCACAAGCAATATAAATACTCCAGGACCTGAAATGGGACCAAGACCAAGTCAGACTCAAGGCTGGCAGCACAAACCTCAAGTAGATGGAAGATGAACCAGTTTTCACCCTCATCAAATACTGGCAGCAGCAAGAACAACATCTGTGCCCTCCTATGTACCTACACATGATCCAAATTCACTCCAGACAAGACAAAGGTTCTTCAAGTTCAGAAATCCAGCAGCCTGAAGACATGGGGTGAGGAGGAAGCATGCCCAGAAAGTATGCTAAAGATGGCAGGGATGTAGTTAAGCATGATTACTCAGAAAAATTGAGTTGCTATTAGAGAATAGCTCTGCATGGGCAAAGGTTGACCTTCATTTTCTAAATTACATTATATCACTGGAGGAACTATGTGTGGAAGTGGCAGTGATAACTATAATATCCAGATAGGGACAACGAGGCATTGTTATATAACTATAACATATAACTATGCATATAACTATGGCAGCAGTGGTTACAACATGGATAAGATGCTCTACATTCTATTGCAACATGTCTGTTCAGTGCTGTTTGGGAGATGGCATCATTATTCACCTGTTTCACCTATCTGACATGGTATGGGTCTTTTGTGACATCAGTTTGTTCTTTGGCAATCTTAAATGTGGTGCCAGATGTTAGCCTTGAATAAGGCTTTTTTCTTGTATATTGTACATCAGTCTGGTTTTCCACCACTGCCCCACAGCAATCAGTAATCCTGTGCAATAAAAAAAAAAAAAAAAAAAAAAAAAAAAAAAAGAGAAAATTGCAATTAACTTCTGGCAATAGTATAAATTTTGGCTTGTTAAAGATTATTAATCTTCCCAGGGATAATCACCCTAACCTAGTTTAGCCAACCATACACTGTAATAAAATGCAGCTACGTAAATCTGACAGCAAACACTAAAACTCATGTAAGCAACAGAAAAATTTGGAATGAAAATACAACAAACTTATGGTCTTTAATCATACTTCAGAATGCTGGAATTCTTGCATTAATTTTAAAACTAGTGACAATGCCTAGTGTGTAGTAATGATCATAATTTCTCACTCTCTGAAATGGAGAGGCCAGCACAAAAGACCTTGCCACTAAGCAACCTGAGGTTTTGCTTTGTTGTTGAATCTTCACAACTTTATTATCCCAAGGCTTTTTAGGCTTTTTTTAGGAAGGAACAACTTTAGTCAAATTGTTTACTATGAACTGCTCCATAGGAAAAGCTAAAGAGCCTTACCGAGATATATCTGCATCAAACCTGTTACTTACCATGAAAAATGAACTGTAGAGATTTCCTTATTTGTTCTTGCAAAAAAATAAACACCACAAAGGGATTGATAAAATCTATTTCCACTCATTAATGTCTCAGTCCAAAATTAATGGTTTCGTCTATAATCATCTTGGTGATGTGGTTTGGAGCACAGCTGGTCACTATGAAAAAATCATCTGTGGCTACAAGCAAAGCAATACATATCACCTGTACAGGACCAGAAAACCACCTGATTGCTAGCTTGTGATGATCCATTCTACGTTTCATCAAATACGTGATGCCTGCAGAGCTTTTGCCTGGGACAATTCAAGCAGCAGTGCTGGAAATTGCCAATCACAAAGGAACACTCCCTTAGAAAAAGAAGGAGAAAAAAAACCAACCTAAAGAGTTCAGTGCAAGCTTCATGATAACTACACATTTTGAGATTCAGCAGGCTGCTGCCTGGTTCATGCAGGAAGATGAGTGACATTTAACATTTGCTTGAACAGCTTTTTCCTTTCAGAAACCTATTTGCAATACAATAATGAGAAAAGCAGAGCTGTGAAGAGAAGCATTTTATAAGGCCGATTACCTTTCCAGGGTACATCATTGATACACACTTTGTTTATCCAGAGGGAATTCAGTGGTTAAAAAGATTAATTGAGTCTATTTTATGTTACCTGTATATGCTCTCACAAAGGAAGCAACCTGAGTTTTTTCTTACTGACTCCTGCACAAGAGCCTGCAATACAGCAGCAACAGCAAAATGACTTTTCTAAATTTAGCTGTTCATAAATCTATAGGATGCCAGCCCACACAGTGGGGGTTTTCTCTCCTTTCTTTCAGCTCTTTTCCCTATGTCCAGAAAAACTAAATGTGCTTGCAGAAGGTGCACAGTATCTGCTTTTGCTTTTCTGCTCTGCTTTTCCAGAGTTCAATAGGCATCTGATAGCTGACTCATGCCATCTCCCCAACTCCCTCTCCCTCCCTCTCCCCATAAACACATATAGGGTACAGGTGTGCAAACACATACATATATTCACACATACATTTCTTCTGTTTCTGCTAATGGAGCAGAAGAAATTACTATGATTTCAAGGCACAAAGCCCTGTGGTTTGAAGAAGTTGTGGGATTTGTTCGTATTGGTGAAAGAGGATCAAACTGTTACTGCAACAATACTCACCAGCTGAGGTCACTTGGTTTGTTTAGTCTGGAGGAGACTGAGAGGAGATCTCATTGCTGTCTTCAACACCCTCACAAAGGGTTAGGCAGAAGGGCAAGCACCAATATATTTACTCTAGTGGACAGTGATAGGACTAGAGGTAATGGTATGAAGTTGAGTCAGGGGAGATTTAGGTTAGGTATGAGGAAACAATTTTTCACACAAAGGATATTTGGGGTCTGGAACAACCTCCCCAAGGAAGTGGTCATAGCACCAAGCCTGATGAAGTTCAGGAAGCACTTTGACTCCTCATGGTGGTCTAGAGGTTAGGATTTGACACTCTCACCACCAGAGCCCAGGTTCAGTTCCTGGTTAGGGAAGAATCCTGCTCTGGCAGGGAGGTTGGACTAGATGATCTTTTGAGGTTCCTTCCAACCCCTGACACTCTGTGATTCTCTATGACATTGCTCTCAGGCACAGGGTGCCATTCTTGGGGTGTCCTATGCAGAGTTAGAAGCTGGACAGTCTATTTTGCTTTGCTTCTCTTCACAGTGCCTCTTAAACTTGGCTCTTATTCTTGGCTCTTCTCTTCATGTGGCTCTTCAGCGTTGCCAGTTTTAAACAGAGCTTGAATCAGGCAGGACTCTCTCTTCTTCCTCACTCAAAAATACCTGCTTTGACATGGTCACTAACTTTACAATGAACATGGTTTCCTCTGAAGCACACTGCCAAAAGACACCAACATTTGCATATATCATCTAGGAGAACAGTTAATTCTGGCCCTTAAGAGAAAAAGTCAAAAGAAGTAATTGCACTCAAATTAAACTGCCAGTGTCCAAGTTTTTCTGGACCTATCCTGTTCCCGCACCCTCTGCCCATGTTGTGGGCAGCGCTCACACTGGACCACACAGGACTTGTTGGACTAGATGGCCTCCAGGCGTATGTTCCAGCCTGAATTAGTGTTGTTTGGGGACTGGGGCAGGAACAGCCAGGTGTCATTCCTACACCCATACTCAGGCAAATGCTGCCTTTGTACCTTGGCAGGAATGACAGCACCTGTGCTCCTGTTCCTTCAACCAATTGCCCCAGTACGCTGAAGTGCCTTTTGAGAGCCCTTGGATTCCTTTTGGCAATCTCATCACTACTAACCAGTAAAAATAATAATGGATAATAATCAGAGGGCCATACCAGACCAGGGAGTTTCCTGGTAATGTCTCTTGATAGTTGGATGAACATGAGGCAGCAGTGTGCCCAGGTGGCCAAGAAGGCTAAGCATCCTGGCTTGGATCAGGAATAGTGTGGCCAGCAGGACCAAGAAGCTGATTGTCCCTTTGTACCGGTGGGGCTGTAACTTGCATATTGTGTTCAGCTTTGGGCCTTTCACTATAGGAAAGATACTGAGGTGCTGGCAGTGTTCAGAGAAGGGCAACAAGGCTGGTGAAGGGTTTTGGAGAATAGGTTTTATGAGGAGTGGCTTAAGGAACTGGGATTATTTAGTCTGGAGAAGGCTGAGGGGAGACCCTATTGCTCTCTACAACTACCTGAAAGGAGGTTGTAGCCAGGTGGGGGTCAGTCTTTTCACCGAGATAAGTAGTGATAGTACAAGAGATAATGTCTTCAAGTTGCAACAAGTAAGGTTTAGCTTAGATGTTAGGAAAAATTCCTTCACAGAAAGTGAAGTTAGGCATTGGCACAGGCTGCCCAGGGCAGTGGTCACCCTCCCTGGAGGTATTAAAAAAAACCGTGCTGGTGTGGCATTTGATCACATTGTTTAGTTATATGGTGGTGATAGGTTGACAGTTGGACTAGATGATCTTGGAGGTCTTTTTCAACTGTAATGATTCTGTGATTCTCTCAGGAGCTGAGCTCACCTTTAGAGATGACAGAGCTTCTGTGCCCTGCCTTCACCAACAACCGAGCCACACTCTGGGGGCTGCACTCCCAAAAGGCATGTTTTATGGGCATAGTGGCCTTGCCCTAGCTACACTCACGCCACAACTGCCTCTCTTCTCGCCAGAGACCTTTCGGCTCCCAGCTACCGTGGGCTTCTCCGCGCTACTTCCAAACTCCTCAGCCAAATTTCGGCAGTCAGCACGGGAGTTGCCCTTAGCGACCCGCGGGACACAGCCCAGTACGCGTGCAGTGAAGACGTCCCGAACGAGCAAAGGCAGGAACCTGCGGCAGTACACCGCAGGAGTTGGGGGTAGGGAGGTTTGGCCCCTAGGGCACCATCGCAGTAGCTGTCACAAGCGCACGCAGCCACGACCGGGACGGGGAAGGGGATCATGCCAACCCCCTCTCGCCCTCCCCAGCTACCCCGCCCCTGCCCGCCCGCCTCTGAGGGGGAGCTGCGCGCCCGCAGCCTCCTCCGAGCTTCTTGCGCCCTCGTTTCGGGACGCTAGCCTGGCTACTGCTGCCGCCTTCGCCGCCACCATCCCAGGTAGACACTGCGCTCCTGAAGCCTCTGTTCCGCTCCTTTCCTTCTCTGACAAGTAGCTCGGGGCGACATCCGAAAGCTTCCTGCGCAGCTTCTGCCCTCGCTCGCTTCAGCAGCCCCTGGGGCCCTCGCCTAGTGCCACCGACGGGGTGGGCTCTTACGGGTCTGGGGACAGTCCTGGGGGCCGAGGGCCCTCCTCTTTGGGAAACGCCGAGGCCCCTTTGAAGAGCGGCTCCCGCCCCGGTCTGTGGCAGCAAGCCTGCTCAGAGGCACCTGCAGATGCCACCAGCCCTGGCTTTCCTGGGGCTGCTCCTCCTGTGCACGGACAGGCACAGACTAGGGGGTAGCCAGGACACCCCCCCAACAGAGGGCAGCAGCTGACATGCTGGGTTCTTCCTCTTCCACGTTGGAGCATATAGAGCTACTGGAGGAGGCCAGCTGGAGGGCAGGAGTAACTCCTGGGAGATGGTGAGGCAGGGGCTGGCTGTTGAAAGGGTCCACTCTGACCTCAGGAGGGAAAGGACCCACCTGAGGGCAGTGGCCTCACAGACCCCTCCTGTTCATCCTGGCTATCTTCAGCTGGTCCAGGGGCCAGTGGACATCCCTGCCACACAGGCACAAGGCAATGAGCTGTTTAACAAGCATTGTCACCTTTCATCCCATGGAGATCTCCAGTGTGGGCATCAACATCTCCTCGTGCAGCCCCCAGAGGTACAGGTAGTCCACAACAATCCTCTCTGTCACAGCTGTCTGGCACAACTGATAGTCACAGATATCCCAGAGCTCCCATCACAGTCATGGCAGCAGGGGCCTGATGTGATTTGGGTGGCTATTGAAAAAGTCCATTCAGACTTCAGAAGGAAAGCCACTCACCAGATGCCCAGACAATGGCCCCACTGCCCCCTCCTGCCTGTCTTCAGATGATGGTTCTGTAGGTCCTAGGACACAGAGCATAAAAGAAGACAACTCAAACAAGACAGGTTCATCCTGACTGTCTTCAGCCGATGGCTCTGCAGGGTCTCAAACAATTCTTGTCCAACAGCACTGATAACAATATGGCTGTTGTCACCGACCTGCATGGGGGGCAATTTGGCTTCTGCTGTGCCCAGTGCAGGGCACAGCCTAAGCAGAACCGGTGGAGGCAGGGTGGCACATAGATGTCAGCTTGATTGTCCCAGCAAATGGGACAGCTCCACTTGCTCTTGGTGGCCATGCTCTGCACTGCAGTGGGCTGGGGAGCACTCAAGATGAGGAGCTGCTCCCTCTTACTGGCACCACAGCAGCGGCTGTTGAGCTGTGGCTGCAAAATGGAGAGAGGCCATGGTCACTTGCTGTCCTGGGAAGGGGAGGAAGAAATGGCCAGGCCCCTCAGGAAGGCCCCTCTGACCCTTAGTGTCTCATACTGTTCTACCCTGGAAGTCAGCCTGACAAGAGCAGCTGGAAGTGCTGACCTTCAGCAAACCGTCCTGTCAGCCCCATCGGCAGGGATCACTGGTGCTGGCATTTCCCAAACTCTTGTGGGCTGCCAAAGCTTCTCACAGGCTTCCAGAGCAGAACTTGGTACCTCTACATATCTAGCCCCAAGGAAAGGGACCTGGGGGTACTGACTTCCAGGGTGTCCTTGGCCATGTTGCTGTGGTAGGACTGCTGTCCAAAGAGCTCTTTCCTCACAGCTGCTCTCTCACGTGCCTGCTTTCACAAGCAGGCATCAGCTCCTGGAAAAAATATTTTCTTCAGTCTTCCACTAGGCAAAAATTCTGTCGTGAGGCTTGGATCCAGGACATCTTCCTGCAGCTGTCACTCAAGGGGATAACTGACCTTACACAAACCACATGAGCTTCTGTCTTAGTAAAAGCAGCTGATGGAGACGGAGGAGCAGTATGGGGAGAGCACAGGGTAAAACAGTGGAAACACCTGCATTCACACACCCTTGGGGTGCAACACTACTCACACCTGTCCTGGTATGTGGATCTTCAGCTGGCAGGACAGAGGCTGTGGAGGGATGGGGTTCCCAAAGAAGAAGTCAAACAAAGAGAAACCCTGTGTCCTTGGACAGCTCATGAGTCACCAGCCTGCCTTCCTGATGGAAACTACCAAGCCACCACCACAGTTGTCCTTTAAGTCCAAATGGCCAAGTTGAAAATGAACTGTGTAATGTGTAAAAAGATGCAAAGTGGTGAAAAATAACTTTCTTTGAGATCACTCACCCCTGGGGAGCAGATTTGCATGAAAAAGAGTTTGATGCATTGCTACCTACACGAACATGCTGCACTTCCTGCCTGGGATGTGCAAATCCCTCTTCCAGAGCTGGGGGAGGCAGGGTGATGGACACTTCCCACCCCAGGCCAGGTCTTGCTTCCTCTTCTTTCATCATCCTGAGTAGCTACTCAGTATACCCAGCAGCATATCAGCAGCTATCTACAAGGACAGCACTTCCTTCATAGCACTGGCAAGGTCCCTGATGGTGGAAAATCAGGCCTGTGTATTAGAAAAACTTTCCCCTCCTAGGTTGTGATGCCTCCAGTTCTGTGGTCAGTGGTTGGCAAGACTGGACAGACAGACATTAGCAATACACAGCTCCAAACACATCAGAAAGTCTTCTCCTCTACCAGCCCCAAAGACTCACCTTCCCTACCAGCTTGGCATTCTGTGAGAACGCTTGTCTCACAGGAGTCCTTCCATCTCTCTGCCATGGCAGCAAATGGCTCAACAGTCTTTCCAGAAATCCCAAATGCTCTAGAGAAGATAGCACCCTTGGAAGAGGAAACCCTTGAAAGCTGTGATGTTACCTTGTAACTCCAGAATGGTCATGAAATCGCCCTTGCAAGTAATGAAGACTACTCCTACATGTAGAATAACCAAATTGTCAGAGTTGGAAGGGACTTTAAAGGTCATCTAGTTCCAATCCCCCTGCCATGGGCAGGGACACCTTCCACTAGATCAGGGTGCCCAGAGTCCCACCCAGCCTGGCCTTAAAATCCAGGGATGAGGCTTCCACAGCCTCTCCAGGCAACGTGTTCCAGTGTCTCACTACCCTGCAAAGAATTTCTTCCTAATGTCTAATCTAAATCTACCCTCCTCTAGTTTGCATCTATTCCCCCTGATCCTATCAGTACCTGACATCCTAAAAAGTCCCTCACCAGCTTTCTTGTAGGCCTCCTTCAGATACTGAAAAGCCACAATCAGGCCCTCTCAAGAGCTTTCTCTTCTCCAGACTAAATAACCTCAACTCTCTGTCTGTCCTCATAGGACAGGTGCTGCAGTCCTCTGATCATTCCTGTGGCCCTTCTCTGGACATGTTCCAGCACGTCCATCTCTTTCTTGTAATAGGGGCTCCAGAACTGGATGCAGTAATCTAGGGGGGGACTCACAAGAGTGGAGCAGGAGAGGAGAATCACCTCCCTCAACATGCTGGCCACACTCTTCTTGCTGCAGCCCAGGACACAGTTGGCTCTGTGGGCTGCAAGTGCACAATGGAGCAGCTTGCTGAAATAACTCACTTTGGGCTTTAGATACTGAGTCGCCAGTGATGCCAGAGGTGGTTATCACTGACTTTGCATGCAGCAAACAGCATCTATAACATAAAAGCTGACAAGTGACATCCACATCTGTCAAGCCATGGTGTACTAGGTTCACATGGCAAGGTTTTGGTAGCAGGGGATGCTTTAGAGATGGTCTCTGTGAGACAGGACCAAGGGCTGCCCCATGCCAGACACTGGCTGTTCCAGCTGTCTCCAAACCAGAGCCACTGCAGGACACAGCTGAGCCCATCAGCCATCATGGTAGTGCTTCTGTGATCTTTTAAGAAAGGGTAAAAAATGCTGAAGGGCAGCTGTGAGAGGGGTGAAAAGAAAGAGCCCTGCAGGTGAGAGAAGAAGGAAGGGGAAGAGGACATGCTCCAGGCTCCAGAGCAGGCCATCCAGCTTTCAGAATACTCAAAACTGAACAAATCACAAGCAATCACATCAAAATTGTTCCTCCTTTCAATGAAGGACAGCACCTGATGACCTCCAGATGTCTCTTAGAACCTGCAATACTCCTAACAGCACTAGCATCCAAGAGTCTGTACCAGTAAAGACACCCAAACCAGAAAGATCAGTGTTCTGTTAGCTAAGTACACAGAACACACACTTCAACCCCTTGAAAAAAAAGCCCAACTTATTGCTTTATTCAGGTTTTGACAGAGCTCACTTTATGTTACTGGAAGTCTTGTGGAATTTCCTATGAACTCATCATTTTTTTATTTTTCTAAGAAAAGCAACCATCATAAAATGCATTTTCTGGCTTTTGGGTTTTGCTCATTTCTTGCTGTTTGATTTAAACAAAACATGGTGGGTATATTTTACACTACAGGAATACAGGATGGCTTTACAAAATTACAACTTCCAAACAGTCTTCTGAGAAATTTAAGACTTAGATACTAGCAATATTCTATCTTAAACTTTGACTTAGAAGTGCATATACATTCAAAGGTTTTACACATTTCCCAGACATTTTTAAACACACACAAATCACATCAGGTGTCTTTGTTCTCAAGGGGGAAAACATTGTTAAGATAAATCCACAATTTTCAGAAGTGTTGTGTGGAAAGCGTGCTACATTTTTTCTTCTGGGACATCCAACCAAGAGGATCTGTTGACAAGTCTCTTTGGCAGTCTTAGGATCAACGGTTGCCTCTCTGGACACTCTAGGAGAGAAGTCCTGGGGGAAGGCAGTTGACTGGAGGGTGCTGCTGGTGCTTCTTGAATGTAGCTGGTTACACTTTCTGTGTCAGGGGTGTTCCTGCTGCTGTCCGCTATGGTAAGACTCTCAGTAGCTGCTCTTTCTCCAAGTTTGACATCAGCATTTCCAACATCACCATCTGAGTCTCCCCTTACAGTAGCAATACTGTATTTATTGGCTGCTCCTCCAGTCTCCTCACCAGCTCTGTAAACAGCTTCACATCCTGTCCTTCCCTGAAAAGAAGATGGAGACTCATTTCCCCTCTCAGTCATCTGGGTGGTGCCTGTCCAAGTAATACTGCTGTCACATTCTGTACTTTCTGGCTCCTTGCTACTATCACTATCAATTGTAATCACCACTGGAGAAGAAGGTGATGAGTTACTCCTGTGGTGTTTCCGGTGTTTCTTCTTATGCTTTTTCTTCTTCTTTTTAAGATGCCTTGTTGTGTCAGTTGCTTTTCCTTCATAGACTATCTCCACACTTGGGCTCCTCATCCTTTTTTTCTTTTTCTTACGCTTTGTCTCACTGCTTCCTCGGTTGTCAGAAAGGCTATCTTCATTTTTGGAGCAGTCACTGTGTTTTGAGAAAGTTTTCTTGGGCTCATTTGCTCTTTCTAGACTTGTGCTCTCCAGTAACGTGTTCTCCAAGTGGCGAGTTTTGTACTTCCTTTTTCCACCAGGCTTTTCACTTTTCATTCTGTCTGTAGCTCCAGAAGGGGTCCTTGGCCTGTCGCTTGATCGACTCCTTGACCTGCATCTTTCATAACAGTAGTAGTGTCTCTCGTGGAGTCCCCTCTGGCCATGTGGATCTGTCCTTTCAATAAATGATCGTATCCGGTATTCTGGACTAGCAGATTGCCTTGAGTAGAGAGCAGCAGACTGAGTCCTCCTCCTGCTGGAGGATTCATAGCCACCTCTGTACACCTTTCGACTACAGAAAGCATAACCCCACTGGTATGTACTTTGATAATGGTCTCTTACATAGTAACGATCATTGTCTCTGCTCCTCGATCTCCTTTTCCCATGGCCTTTGCTACGTGATCGTGATCTGCTTACTTCTCTGGATGGAGTACTCTCATAACTTAAAGAGCCTCTCTGGCTTTTTAGAGAGACTTTGGCATCATCATGAGCCCTTGACCTCCTGCTGCTCCTTTTGCTCCGATGTTTGCTACTATCTCTGCTTCTCGATCGTCTCCTTTTAAGTTGGCTTTTGCTGTGATGCTCCCTCCTAGACCTATGCCCATGGCTACCTCCACTGTTCTGTGAACAGGATTGTGGGCTCTTGGACTTTCCCTTACGAGACAATCTATGATTCCAAGGGGAACATACTGTGTCACTTCCCGGAGAGGGGCTCCAGCTCAAGTCCTGTGGAGACAAAGCTTTTGCCTTACCTTTCTTCTTCACATCATCTTTTGGCTCCGTCTTCTCAACTGCAGGAGATAAGCAGCTCCTGCAACTACCTATATCCTCCTTATATGTAGGGGAATGTGGTGAGAAACTCTGGCTTGGTTCACTATCACTCCAGCTGCGACACTGGATTGGCTGCTGCTTCTTCCTGTCTTCCCTTTTCTCTTCCCTGGTGGAGTCCTCAGAGTCTGAGGACAGCTCAACCACTTCTGGTGTCCTCTCAGCTAATGGCTTAACATACCCGACAATAACACAGTTGTCTGAGGAAGAGTCACTGTCATTTGAGTCAGCAGTAGCTTGTAACGGAGTTGGCAGTTTGCTTCTTTGACTCCTTGTAGCAGACTCCTCATCCGAACTTCCTGATGTCTCCAGAGGAGAAGCTATAGTTGTACGAACCTCTTCAGAAATGAAATAGGAAGGCCCTGGAGTTTCATCATCCCAGGGGGCCTGACCAAGACCGGTCTCAGACAAACTGTTCTCTGGCCCTTGAGAATATGCCATATCTGGGGATATTGTAATAATTGATGAGTCTGAGTGGCTTCCTTCCTCGTATGATGGGGCAGGACAGTCGTAATTGGCATGTTGATCATATGCTTCCAAGTTAAATGGACAACGGGCAAAACTGATGAATTCATGTAAAAAATGTTCAGTCCGATTCAGCAAAAATGGCTTTAAATCATCAGCAAAGGCCTGACTCTCCAGATCATACCTAGTCACATTACTCATGATAAGGTGCTGGACAATATTAACCAAAGATCCATGGGCACCAAACAGAACTGTAAGTTCTCGCTTCAACCAAGGAACCAACCTGTGAAGGCAAGCAGGATTGTGGCGGAAAAACTCTGCTGAAATGTCTCTATAGCGGCCACCATCCTGAATGCTACGAATACGCACACCAGTGCGGTACAGAGCTCTGCGGAAGCTGATCATGTCCTCTTCCTGAATCTGCCGCATCGATCTGCCTTCTGCACTCGCCCGCCTCCTTGAGGCCAGCCTCCTCATCATCCGCTGAATCTCTCCATCTCTCTGCCACACTGCTTCACTCGTCAACCCTTCAAACAAAATCCCATTATCTGGAGGTGACAGTGTCCTTCGGGAAGGGGAACTGCCAGTGCGGCGTTCCCTTGTTAAGGTGGTACGGTAGCGAAATCTCCGGCCATCAGGGCTGGCAAAAGATCTGCTTTCAGAAGGCCTGAGTATGTACTCCTTAAAGTCGTCTTCAGCACGAATTGTATGGAAAATGGAAAAGAAGGGTTGCTTGCAGAGAGGGCATTCTGCTTTGTTCTTTGACCACTCCTGGACACAGCGGAAACAGAACTTATGCAAGCAGCGATCTAGGTAGGCAACATTGTCAAATCTGTCCAAGCAGATGGGGCACTTTGAGTCAGGAGATGCATCTGTTGGCAGCTTGCTGGTGCTGGCTTTTGGAGAAAAGTTGCCATCTTCTGAAAACTCCTTGTCTGCTGAAGTCATGATCTGCAGAAAAAAAAGACAAAACATCATTGCTATCTCAGAGAGACAAAAGACATAGAAACCCCTAACAGTCGCTTTTAAGGTTGCATAGGGCAGCACTGGCACTAAGAGAACTGAACCAAGAGGCAGCACGAGCTAATTACTTTGCTTCTGTTCACAGTGAGACTTGGCTCTTTAACGTTGCCAGTTTTAAACAGAGCTTGAATCAAGCAGGACTCTCTCTTCTTCCCTACTCAAAAATACCTGCTTTGACATGGTCACTAACTTTACAATCATAGAATGGCTCAGGTTGGAAAGGACCTCAAAGATCATCCAGTTCCAACCCCCCCGCCATGGGCAGGGACACCAATTACCAGACCAGGTCGCCTAGGGCCACATCCAGCCTGGCCTTGAACACCGCCAAGGATGGGGCATCCACAACCTCTCTGGCCAACCTGTTCCAGTGCCTAACCACCCTCCTGGTAAAGAAATTCCTCCTAATCTCTAATCTAAATTTCCCCTCTTGTAGCCATTTCCCCTTGTCTTATCACAGTTTGAGAATCTAAAAAGTCTCTCCCCTTCTATCCTGTAGTCCCCCTTTAGGTACTGGAAGGCAGCTATGAGATCCCCTCGAAGCCTTCTCTTTTTAAGGCTGAACAACCCCAACTGTTTCAGCCTTTCCTCGTAGGGGAGGTCCTCCAGTCCTTTAATCATCTTTGTGGCCCTCCTCTGGACTCGCTCCAACAGGTCCACATCTTTCTTATGTTGAGGAGCCCAGAACTGGACACAGTACTCCAGGTGGGGCCTTACAAGGGCAGAGTAGAGAGGCAGGATCACCTCCCTAGACCTGCTGGTCACACTTCTCCTGATGCAGCCCAGGATGCAGTTGGCTTTCGGGGCTGCAAATACATATTGCTGGCTCATATCCAGCTTTCCTTCTATCAGAACCCCCAAGTCCTTCTCTGCACGGCTGCTTTCAATGAGTTCCTCACCCAGTCTGTACTCATAGCCAGGATTACTCCTACCCAAGTGCAGGACCTTACATTTAGATTTATTAAACTCCATTTTATTCTCTTGGGCCCATTCTTCAAGTTTATCCAGATCCCTTTGGATGGCATCTCGCCCCTCTGGCGTATCAACCACACCACTCAGCTTTGTGTCATCTGCAAACTTGCTGAGGGTGCAGTTGATACCCATGTCCAGGTCATTAATGAAGATGTTGAAGAGCACCGGTCCCAAGATGGAGCCCTGGGGGACACCACTCATCACTGCTCTCCACCCAGACAAAGAGCCATTAACCATGACTCTGTGATAGCGTCATGAACATGACAATGAACATGGTATCCTCTGAAGCACACTGCCAAAAGACACCTGCATTTGCATATATCATCTAGGAGAACAGTTAATTCTGGCCCTTAAGAGAAAAAGTCAAAAGAAGTAATTGCACTCAAATTAAACTGCCAGTGTCCAAGTTTTTCTGGACCTATCCTGTTCCCGCACCCTCTGCCCATGTTGTGGGCAGCGCTCACACTGGACCACACAGGACTTGTTGGACTAGATGGCCTCCAGGCATATGTTCCAGCCTGAATTAGTGTTGTTTGGGGACTGAGGCAGGAACAGCCAGGTGTTATTCCTACACCCACAGTCAGGCACATGCTGCCTTTGTACCTTGTCAGCAGTGGCTAGCAAGAAATTCATCTCTTCTGAAGTGATCTGGGGTATCGGCATCATCCTGAGGCATTAGAATTCAGTGGAAAGAAGTTACTATGCAACTCTCAAACTCCTCATCCCACCTTCTCCAGCCAGCAGAGGAACTACTCCAAACGGCTCGAGCAGAATGTGTGTGGTACAGACATCCCAGACACGCACACGCGGACTCACACGATCAGGCACAAGCGAACGAGCGCCGCGCACTCACACACCGACGTTGTCTCTAGGGCACCCTCGCAGTGTGTGTCATGAACGCACGCAGCCACGTCCGGGGCGGGGATTATGCTACACCCCCCC
>VWZX01001188.1:738109-775048 GCA_013399015.1 Galbula dea | reverse complement strand
CCGCTGCTCACCGCCCGTCCTCAGTTGAGGGACGCCTCCCCGCCCGTAGCCTCCTCCCCCGTCGTTTCGGGACGCTGGCCTGGCTGCAGCTGCCGTGAGCACACCGAAAGGGCCCGGCCCTACTCTTGCTCCGCACCTCCGCACTCACCGGTGCCGGGCCCTGGCTTCCCGTGCGAGCTGAGTTCGTTGCCGCCTTCAGCTTATGGCGCGTCCGGCAGCGTCCTGTGCCGGCGATCTCTCGCCGTTCCTCCCCCGGCGGGCGGCGCCGGCGGCGGGTACCTTCTACGAGTCGCCGTAGCGGGTCTGCCATGGGTGGCAGCGGCGGGGACAGCGACGTTCCCTCCAGAACAGCGGTCCCCTGCCACTAACGGAAGAGCCCTAAGCCTCCGCTCTGCCCGTCGGGAGCGGAAGGGTGGCGCCGTTATTTGTCGTCGTTTCCGGTTTGTAGGACGGTATCTTTCCGGCGGGCGGAAGTGCTGTGGAGTGGAGGTTGGGGCACGCATGGCTCAGTCAGGGTGGCGGAACCCTTTGCCGCTGTGCCGCTTGGTGTGTGCCGAGGCGGGGTGCGCGGCCTGGGAAGGGCTGGTGGGAACCACGGTGGGAGTTAGGCCGGGATCAGCGAAATAAGGCCTGGGTGTGCTGTCGAGGGGGATTAGGCCTGAGGCTGCCCGGCCTGGAGGGTGGGTTTACAGCTCGAGAGCAGGGGTGAGCTGGGCTGTGTGCACTTTTTTGGTGAAGGTAGCGGACACCGGGATCTGGGAGTAACCGTGAGGCTGGGGGGTCTCGGTGTTGCTGTCGCCAATGTGCAGCGTTTTGTCCCACAGGTGCTTGCTGCCGTGCTGCTGCTTTCGTGGGGCTTTGTCCTCTATGGGGCACGCGTGACCTCCCAGAGGCTGGTAGAGAGCGGCCTCCTGGTCCGGGGACTGCCCTAGGTAATGTCAGAGCCTCTGGGATGCCACCAGGAACTTCGTGGTGTCTCGGAGGGTTATGGAGGAATCCATCAGAAGGCTGGAAGCCATCTAGACAGTTGGACCTAAATAGATCTTAGGAAAGAAAAAGTAAAGCATAAAATTACTAGGAAAGAGAAAAAGGTCTCTCCATACTGGTTTGTACTAGTGTATATCCACAAGACACACAATACCCATATGTGCAAAAAAGAAAAAGACACAGCCAGAATTACAGGTGGCTACAGGCAAGGTGCTACCTTCACCAGCACCTGCATGTAGTACTATTGGGACTTGTATAAAACATGAGCACAGCCAGATATGTCCATTTTCCTTCTCTACAACTGGGAAGAATTGTAGTTCAATGGTGAAAGCATGCATGGATTCACGGATACCGTGAGTGGGGAAGAGGGCAGAGCCCTTCTGTCCATCTTATATTCTGAGCCCTCTTACTCGGTCTTACACAGCAGCTGTTCTATGCTCCTGCTCGCTAGCAAACGCACATGCACGCACTATCACACTCAACAGGCACTCCACACCCAGAGATTTACTCAGGTACAGGCATGGCCTGATAGTTTGCCTGGGTCCAGCGTCTCCTAGTTGCCAGTTAGCCTACTTGAAGTTTGTGAAGGAGATCCGTCCCTACATCCAGGGCTTTTCACTGGTTTTGGGTGGATATGCAGCTACTTCAGATCCCCAGCAGGCAGCACCTGGTGTGTGGGCTGTGACCTGCAGTCCTGCTTTGTGTGCTAGTGCTAAGTCTCACTTGGTTTACTTATGCCAGTTACACCAGTAGCTGCAACTGGGGCACACGTACCAGTCTTGTCATGGCAGCTGGAGCTGAGATCCTCACTGTCAGCTGTGTCCTTTGCTGGGATTGAGGCCCTTGCCAACTCCCATTGCTGGCAAGATAGGAGGCATCTATACACAGAATGGTCCTACTTGATCAAGTTGGTAAATGCTATGTGCATGTGTCAGCTTCTAGGCAAGGAGGGATCCGCTTGGATAGTCCATCTCTGCAACTCTCTGAGTCACCAAAATGGGAGGTGGGAGACAGATGTTGCCTCAGGCACTTCACATGGGGTTTTTCATTTATGAGCTGAAAAGCAATTCTGGAAGTTAAAATGGATGCGTTTTGCAGTGCTGGTTTTCTACACAGCTGAGAATAGCAGAAGCCTTGTGGCTTCTCTCCCACAGCCTGAACAGTTTCGTAACATCTCATCCCACACCAAGGCCTCTTAAAGCCAAGAAAAAGCCTTCCCCTGGGGAGGCTTCTACCTGCTTCTGGGGCCATCGGGTCTTCGGGGGTCCCTTAGTCAGTGACAGGGGTTTTCCCCACCAGCAGCTTTATAGAAGTAAGAGTGTGAAGGGGCCTCAGCTTTGTGTCCTCCTCAGTAGCAGCCACAGCATTGACAGCGCCCAAGCTGTTGACAGTGGGATCCACAGTTTCTGGGAGGGGAACAACCCCCAGCCATCTCTCTGCCTCACCCTGGCAGCAGGGACAATGCCCTTTCATGCAGGGCAGCAATAGCTCCTCTAGAAAAAGAGGTCAGCAGGAAGTTAAGGCTATTCAGTTCCTCAATTTTTAGGACCTCTTGTCAGCTGCATCACCCCGAAAGTACATGTAAGTTGTCACAGACTCCAGAAGTGCCCTTACAGAATTTTCTGATGAGAGGCTTTCTGCTGCCCCATGGACTTTTTCTGCGAGCCAAAGCTGCATGGCTGTTGTGATGGTTTGGACCTGGCTCCCTGACAAATGCCCAAACTCACAGCAAAAAGCCTTCTTCCCTCCCTCCCTTCCTTCTCAGAGTAATAGAGAAAAAAATATAGGAAAACCAAAGAGTCTGAAATAACTCAAATTATATTAAAGACTAATACATTTATCTGTATAGGAGTTATATACCAGCAGATACCATATATAAAGGAGATGGAACCCCCAAGCACCCCCTGAAAATGGGAAGGGGAAAGGGAGAGGGAAAGGGAAGAAAGGACAAAAAACAAAGAGGAAAAACCAAAACAGATGTGTAAACTTAAAGAAATAAATCTCACAACTCTCCTAGGCCTACAAGGCCTCACTCCCCCACACGGGCAGCACCGATAGCAGAGAACCTGCGTCTTTGTGTTCAATGGAAGGAAGAGAGCGAGCAGGCTTCTGCCCTTCTTATTGATACTCCCAGTTACGTAAAAATCGCATGGAATACTGGGAACCTCTGACCACTTGCCTGGTTACAAGCTGGTTACCAGGCAAAAGGCCTGGGCCAAACCATCACAGCTGTGCATTCAGTAACAGCTCAGCTTCAGTGCACACTTTTCACTGTGGTGTTCACACAGTCTCCAAGTGCCCTTGAACTAGTGCTTAGCCTGGTTAGCTTTAGCTCTGGTATTTGTAAAAGTACAGATAGATTTAAGTACACTTAAACAAAGATGTTGTTATGGACAGAATGTGTTTGTGAAGTCTTTTCTAAAGGGAGCCAAAGGCCTTTCTCAGGGAGCCAGTGGCCCTGAAAGAGGAACTGAGAATGATAAAGCCCCATTGGAAGCGGGAGAAGGCCCCACCATCTGGATGAGCCGGATGATGTTTTCAAAACCAGGAGAAAGTTTACAGAACCAGGAGAGAGGTCAGAGGTCAGCATTGAGGAAAATCTGGAGCCTTCGAGAACAACCACCAGAGGGCAATGTGCACATGCCAGAAGGAGGGGATTTGGGATAATGAACTCTTAAAAATAATTAGAATGATCCTGTCTATACTATAAATATGTATGTACAAATTCTATGTTAAGTGCTGAAACTTTGCTTATACAGGGCACGCCTTACGTGGAGTTATCCCCCATGTGTCTAGCGCTGCATTAAAGAATACCTTGCCTAATAGTCATCCCAGCAATTGAGTTCTGCTTTGTTTGGCATGGTTTCACTCTTGTCTTCTTCCCCCAGCCAGTGGTGCACTTCTAGCAGCACAGCACCAAGGGCATATGTGATTAGCACGGTGCTGGCCGGCCTTCTTAAAAACTGTCTCTGAGTAGCAGCCTGCCCCAGGCTGCGCCTTCTCACTGTTAAGTTCTCCACCTTTCTTTCAGGTGCCACCACAGCCATGCACCGATAGCTGCTGGTAGCCAGGGGTCCGCTCACTGCAGGGTTTCAAGTTGCACTGCTCAGCTGCAAACTTTCTAAATGCCATTTTGTAGCCACCGAGACCGAAATCACCCATTCTGGCTTGCCCCTTTTAAGTAGCGAGCGTTCGTGATCGCACAGACCTGGTTTATCTGCGAGCTGCCACGAGATGGCAAAATAGTCCCCAGCATCGCTCGGAAGCCTGTTTGCCAACACGGCAAGCTGAAGCCCTGCTGGGCTTCAGGGAAGCTGCAGCACTGGCTGAAGGTCTCTCCCCTTGGGTTAACTGCTGCTTGGCCTATTCAGGGATACCTGTTCAGCAGACTCCGGAGGAACAAGAACCGCCCGTGGTCTCTGGTTTGTTGGAGTCAAAGTAGCTCACAACAGCTCTGAAACACCCGAAATTGTTCCTGACTAGGACCTTGCACTGCAACAGCAAGGAGGCAGAAAAAGAAGTTGCTTTTTTCTATAGCTTAGCTAACTGAGAACATTTTGTGATGTTGCTGCATATATTAAAAGAACTGAGAGTCTCAAGAACAACTTTCTCTGTCCTGCCCTCACTATTCTCCCTCTTCTCTTTCGTGTGCTGCTATCACAGCACCGTGCCAGAGACACTATTGAGGGTCTAAGAAATGTCCTTAGCTTCACATTCTGATGTTTGTGTGAAACCATGTCAGGATGATGGCAGCAGCAAGGAGCAACCTTTTTCTCCCAGGTAACATGGGAGTGAGATCAAAATCTCCACAGAGGCTGGGAAATACCTCCTTCGAGTCTAGTTGGGATGACACAGCTTGCAGCTTCTTGCCCAGTGACAGTAGCTCTTTCACAAAAGCATGAATTAAAATCATGTGCACCCCAAGGATATGAAACTTCCATCTCAGCAAGAAAAGTCTCAGTGTTTTATCACGAAAATAATCATAGAACATATACTGGAGGGAAAGCTCCAGGTAACCAGGGAAATCCCAGACACTTGAGTTTTAAATACAGCTCAGTTTCCCCACACTAAAGTAAATCTTCTTTCTGATTTTGCATTGTCTTCAAGACAAAGTTATAAGGATCATTGTCCAGGATCAAACTCCTGAGACAGGGATTGAAAGTAATTTAAAAACATCTCTAGTAAGTATCTAGTAATTAGAAATAAGAATATATAAGCTCAGCATATTATCAATAGCAGTATTAAAAATTCACTTCCTATGCAGTTTTGATGCCAGTTTCTTAATATGCTTAATAACCATTTCTTAATACACTGAGCTCCCTCTGCAGAAGCTGTTTCTTAAGCTGCTACCTCACAGTGTTACCACTTATATTGTATGTTCCACTGCCCCTTCCCCTTCAAACTCTGTTCACCTTGTGCTCATGTGCTTGTTCTGGGAAGTCAAGAAGCACATGCAAACACCCTCAGCTTGCTTCTGGGATGTCACAAGAAGCCCTTGGACCCACTGCTCAGCATCCCTTATTCTCTCCTCATCCACAAAGGTGCAGTACAGAGCAGTGTGTTCCCTGTCATGTTCAAAACAGTATAGCATGTTTAGGCAGCATTAACCATTCAGATGAGGTCACCAGAGAGGGCTATTTTGCCAGTGCTGTAATCCCTAAAGGAATATATTCATAATGCTGATGAAATCTGTCTCAGATCTATTTTTATTCCTTTTTAATAAAACATAGCTTATTTATCAGAGCAAAGCTGGTTTATTAGTCTTGAAGTGTTTTGTTTGTTTGTTTAGGTTTCAGGGGGTTGTTTGGAAAAAATTGTGATCAGTATGCTTTTGATTAGCATACCTAAGAGGACTTCTGTATAATGAAATGATTAATTGATTCAGCCAGGTATGCAGCAATATTAACAGCTGCTTCAACAGATACAAAAGATTTTCCTTCCAATACAACCTTACCTCGCTAACACAAGGCAGTACCCATGGATACATGTTAATCATAAGGTTGATAAAAACATGTAAGAATAGCTAATGTTGTAGCTGAGTTATTTAATTAAGACTATTCAAAACAGTCAAAACTGGAAACAAAATCATTAGCCAGGCAACTGTGGGCTAAATTTGGCTTTAAATCACTTCAACATGCTGATGATAATCAATTTCTCCCAAATCACCTCAGCGAGGAAGTTGGAACATAATTGCTTCATTCCTGCATTACAGGCTGTTTGAAAGTGGAGGAATTACAGAAGTTCAAACCAGAGTTTAATAGAATCCTCACTCTGCTTAATAATAATCATATGCTTTTATTACCCTCTCTATTATTTATGCAACACTGCCTGTAACCTAAAAGCTGTATAAAACCAGATTTTGGTCAATACACATAAGCTTTTGGTAAATGGAAAGCTAACACTCTTTTAAAATCGCAATGGTGATGAGACACAAGATGCATATGAGCCAGAAGACAGTACTTCAGACTACAGGTAGCTCTCAGGGCACCACAAAGTAAGAATTAAAAGCTACAAAATTTGTGGTGAAAGAGGGAAAAAGATGTGCACATTGTGTGAGACGCAGAAGGATAAGAGTGAGAGAGATACAAGAAAGCAGAAGCCAACACTGAGCACAAAAGAGGGTAACGTCAGAGGACCCTGTCCAGGGACATTACCAGTGCTTTGTGATTAGAAATCCTGAGCAGACCTCAGACCAGTTTGTAAGAGTTGTGATGTTGCCAAAAATCCTGTAAGAGTTTGGAAAGACAGGTTTCAGTTCCCTGTCTGGAAATACAGGCTGGGAGTTTTCTTTCTGCATTACACTTTGGGTCTCCTCTACTGTTTGCTGCAGCCATATGCCATTACTTATCTTGCGCTGTGACCACTTCAAACATTTCTACAGAAAGGAACACGTGGATCTGAACAGAAGCCGATGCTACAGGACATTGACATGCAAATGGCTCAATAAAGCTGTGTAACACATGTGAACAATTGAAGTGAAGCGTAATGAAACCTTTACAGAAGCTAGACGGCACTGTTGTCACATGCTCTAAGGCACAGGAAAGCTACTGCTCATGTTTTGTGCAGTGAGCTCTATTTCTGGGTCCTTCATTTACAGGAATCGGTTTTGGACCTCCTTTCTTTGTCATCTAAAGAAAAAATGGTTTAGCATCTCTGAAACTTCATCCTCAAGACCAACAACCAGAAAAGAAACAATGGCCAAGAAGACTCAAGCAGAGTTCCCGAAGCAGAAAGAACATAGCCTTTTTAGCAGTAAAAATGCCTTTCTCTTCCCCACCTTCCTCTAAAATTCACATTTCCTCACATCAGTAGATCATCTGATTTAACAGTGACACATCAACAAATGAGCTTTTCAGTGAAAGGAAGTAGCAGTTTTTGAAATGGCTGTTTACATTCCAAGCAGAGGAAAATAGGTTTGGAGGGCTCCGCCACAGACTCTGGAAAAGACGAACAGTTAAAAAGATAAAGACCTTCAAAGACCATATGTTGCCCCAAGCAGCCTCTAATGAATTTTGTTGTGGTTCAGTGAATCTGGTTTGCTGTTAACAGTTCATTTGGCAAGTTGTTGTGGTAGCGATTTCTAATAATAGTGTCCCAATATTTCCAAACGAGTACAGCTCTGTGTCTCTACAGGGTTGCTTTGAAAGCAATTTCTGGACCTGGTAAGATGGAAAAACATAGGCAGTAAGTTCCTTTAGTTCCTTCCTCCATGGCACACATCACACTGAAGAACAGGAGAACAGTCACCCTGAGGAAAAGTAGAAGGAATTCTCTTCCACTCAGATGAAGTTTATCTTGAAACGGTAAGAGAAGCTGAGAGCACAACGTTGCTAGCAGATAGGGACAGTGTTTACTTCCTTCACACTTTGGGTATTACAGATTACAGTCAATATGACAACATATTTTTACCCAACACACTAGGGGTTTTTTTGGTAGAGCTAGTCCTCAATTCCAAATGATATTTTGATGCTATCCTTGTGCTAATTCACTTAGCCAAATAATAGAAATTACTAAAATAATGAAGTAATGAACTGTATTTAGATTAAATATGTTGTTTCTCATCGTGAACCAAAAGCTCAGTACCAGCAATAAAGCCCAAAAGGAAAGAAGATTTAAACCCAAACTATTCAAATAATTTGCTAGCTATGTAGCTGGATAACCATACCTTATCTTTTTTCATCAGCTGCAAGCATTCTGTTGTCACTCCACATTTCTACAGAGGTTGTCAAGCACAGGATAGTCTTCTCTACTGTCATTTTTTCAGATGTAACTGTGGGTGGACAATACCTTTCACAGCAGACAGAAATGCCTTATGCAAGAAGGAGCACAGGAAAATGAGAAGGAATTGAAAAGGAGACTTGCCCTAGGAGATTAAATCCCAGATCCATACAAAAAACTTACCATGACTTGGGACAAATAAAATCCTACCAAAGTCATTGAAAGCATGCAAATAAAAAAGTGTGCTCTGCTTAATTGTCTGCAGTAGGCTTCTGATCAGTGGCAGACATGAAGCTTGATAACACCTTGTCAGTTTTTCCCAGTGATTTCATGAAGACTGTTCACATACAAAAGTGCATGCTAAACTTCCAGATCAGGATGTAAAGCAAATTAATTCAGTCTAGCAACAAACAAGCTCCAGACTAAATTCCTTGCAGGGATGTGATTTATCATTTGTGGTACCTTCTAACTGAGTATCTTAAATTCACACATCATACCTGTTTGCAGGATCAGACCATTGGGATGACTTACCCAAAAGCCGTTATCTCTTCAAGAAGGACTAGTACTCTAACACAGAGTATTGCAGATAGCAGTGGTCTCCAAGGTCCTGACAGTGTGCAGAGGTCAACTGGTCTCTGCTGGCAGCAAACCTGCTTCTGATTGTATTTTTACAGTATTTGTATTCCAAAGGCTTGTGGGCAATGTATTGTGTGAGATTTGCAGCTGAATGCATTTCTTCATCAGCACCCCATTGCTGATTAGAAGAATAAAGTCCATGACTTCAGATCAACAGCCTCTGCCTTGGTAATGCCAAGCTCTCTCCTGCATAGAGAGAAGCTGTTTGGGTGTTTCCCCTTGATAGAACTAAATTAAGCAATGTCACATTTCACTCCATGTTTCTGTTTCTGTGCTGATAGGTGGCACCTATTAGGAGTTCCCTAACAATTCAGAAGTAGTCAGTTAAACTATAAAGTTTTGCTTCAGGCATGCAGCACCCAGCCACAGCCTACAGATTTTACTGACCACAGGCAGGAGGGTTTTGCTTCAGTAAAGAAACAAGAGATTTGGTCTAGTGATAAAGGTGTCAGCTTAATAATAACCCCCTTCTCAGATAATTGCAGTTCATTAGGCCTTGGTCAAAAGCATGGCACAAGTACTCTCTTCAAAAAGGTCTGTCATCACTGCTGTGTTGGGGGCATGTATAAGTGTAACACTGAGATAAACAAATTTTTGTGTGAGTGTAGAAGATAGCACACATCCCATGGAGTTTACTGTTTTATGTAGAACTGCTGCAAAAAGAACAAGTGAAGTGAAATGTAGTCATGCCTGTTTCCCTGAGAAGAAGCTGAGAAGAGCTGGTAAGAAAGTTGTCTGTGCCCATAAGCAAGCTAACAGCTAGCAATTGGTTGCAGTCATCCTGAGAGCCACCATGCCAGAACACCTTTCCAGGCCAGACAGGGTTTTAAAGAGCCTTTAAAAAAACAGCTAACAAGTACTTTGTACAAAAGCCTTCTGAAACTCTACTAAAACAGCCACAGCTGTGATGGGAATGGTGAGCTACAAATAGATGACAATGGAGGAATGTAGAGATTAACAGAAAAAAAACCCTGAAGTGCCCCCGATGGAAATGTGATGAGTCTGATGTTTAAACACCCAAGGCAATATTTATTTGAGGGCTACTACTGCAAGAAACTGGAAGCACAAAGAAATAAATTTGCTGCCTTGAAATCTGCAGTCAACCTCCTCTTTCTGCAGAAGAGCTCTTTGCATCACACGTGTCCAGGAGACAAATACTCGTGATCGTGCCATCCAGCTGACAGGACTGGACTCAACAGAAGTGGAGCAGGATCAGCTTATCATGGCTTACCAATTTCTACTTTTCTTTTTTTTTTTTTTTTTAACAACTGCCAGCTCACCTGCACTTCAGGGAGAAAAGAGCAAATTTCACCTTTGGCAAGTACCTGCTCTGCATTTCTTTTAAGTAGCCTGTGAGTCATAGGTGGTTACTACACCTACTGACATTTCTGCCGGACTCTTATCTTTCTAGGTGCTCTCTGTATCCCTAGTGAGCTTTTTCTTCTAGCATTTTCCTTGCCATTTATTCTGAGCCTAGAGTACTCTGGACAGCAAGACAGACAGAGGGACCATTCCAGTCTGAGGTGTGGGATAGGAGGGAAGACAACTCCACACAGCAAGCAATGGGAAACTGCCTTCCTCAGGATAAAGCAGGTCAGCACAGAGAGGTATTCTTCAATTCCCCGTAGCTACTCAGCACAAGAGACTGTGTGGGGGCCATCAGCCACTCACAGATGATTGACTTACATCTTTCCTTGCAGAGATTATTTCTTTCTGAATGGTCCATTAATTCTTCCTTCCAGGGGAAAGAGAAAAAATAAAACATAGAAAGAGAGAAAGGGGAAAAAAATACTGTCCAGGGAATTTTGTTTCTGGATAAATGTTTTACAACACAAGTTAGCACAGAGTTGGAAATTGAGAAAAAAATTATTTAATTACTTCTCCTAGGGTATATTAATATGTGTTGGGATGAAGTCTATGTACAAATACGTAATTTAATATGCTTTACAAATTGGTTGTGTCTCAGATCATTAACTCTTCATCTGAATAAATAATAAATATAATTTCCAATTTTCTCAAAATAATAAAAGCTCAGAAAAGTACAATTTCTTATCACAGATCTCCGTACACTTTGGTATAAACTCCTGGATGTATTCTTCTGTGCAAGATTCACTGACATTTAGTTTGTGAATAAGTATATTGACTGCTCTGTCAATTTTTCATTAGATAAATTCTAATTAGGAAGTCTTTATCCAGCAGGAAGAAAGATACATAAAAACATCTTAAAACTACTTTGGACATAGTGTCCAAGTAGTAATGTTCATACTGTCATTGGCCAATATATCTCAGTCACATTAAAGTTGATAATAAATATTACCTAGCTCCTTCTGGGAGAAGAGTATCTGATGCATACTTCTAGTTTTGAAATAGCTTAGTAGGATTCCTCCATTATTGTTTAAGAGGCATATTTTCTGTTATTGTTTCTTTTCAGTTAAACATAGCTCAGCTATGTTGGGTTTTTTTGCTGTTGAAGTCAAATAATTAAACTGTAAGTGATGGTTTAGAAACCTGTATAAAACTTCAGTGCTGAATTAAATGGACAATGTCATGTGCTAAATAATAGTGAATTACAATTAGTTTTAAAAGAAAGCAAACTATGCCTCACATAGTTTTCACAATCACAGTTTTCACTAGAATAAATGTGTCTTTCCCTGTTAGTGCTGTGTAAAAAGCCCAAATGAGGAAAGACTAAGATTTATGATGTGCATATGAATACAGACGACTGTCAGCATTAAATCAGGGGACTAAGTGCATCAGCAGAGACTTCTGAAATGACTTGAGAAAATGAGGCCACCTCCACCAGCTGAATTTGACTCTCTTTCCTGATCTGCTCAGCATACACAAAGTCATGACTTTGAAAAGAATCAGAAAAAAACCTGCTCCTTTTTTTTTTTTTTGCTGCGTTTGTAATAAGTTTAAATACATCTTGTCACAAATTTAAGTTTAAAAATCCAAATTGAAGTCAGGTTTTTCCTAAGTTCACACAATGTTCCTTTGAAAATAGTAAAGTAAAAATTTTGAAGTGCAAGTAAGGACAGAGGCCGCAAACTCTTACTCTACAAGAAAGCAGTCATCATATTTAGCCTCACTTTACAGAGCTGATGATGCCTTTTACTGCTGTTAAAAGCCTTGAATGAAGCATTGAAGCAGCACACAGAACTAACACTGCAATTAAAAGCCACTAGATAGCACCTATTTTATATTCCATTTTTACAAATCTTTAACTACTTGAAGATGTCATTCTCCTTTCACACCTGCATGAATAAGTTGAATTACTCTGGCATGAGACTGATTAATCCAGCATATGTGAACCAAGACAGGCATTGTGTCTTATGAGGTAAGCCATACAAGAGTTGAGTATCTAGATTAAATTAGCCAGCTTGTGTCTCACCACATCCCAGGCCATCTAATTTTCACTAGATGATCTGGTGTCTTGGTTTTCACCCATGAGTCTGCCTCAGCTGGCTTATAGCAGGCAATGAATTGCTGCATTCTTCTTTAATATCTTGGAAATGCCTTAAAAATGAGAGTCAGGCATAAATCATCAGTGAATTTACATCTGCATGAGAGTACAGACATTCAAGGGCAAAGGCTATACAGGGCTCTTGATGCACTAAAGCAAAGCTAACTTCAAAATCTATCAGTGATTTCAGTTTAAACAGCAGTGGGGGAACATGTGTTAAGCACTGTCTGAGTCTGGGACATCACCTGTGCTTCTTCCCCTTAAACTGTCCAGCACTACACACACAAGGACTACATGGCAAGAGGTTTATGTTGTCACAGGCACAGATCATGGACTTCTCCTTGCACAGGATCGATGCAGAGGTTTTTTGACTTCTGCAACAAATGTTTTTACCAAGAAAGTGGCTTGAGTTAGCTTTTTTTTCAGAAGGAACATAAGGCAGAGATGTTACTGAGATGGGGCAACCTGAATGCAGAAATAGAAAGTGAGCTTCTCCTGACTACCACATCTGTTTGCTCATCTTTCTGTGGCTTCCAAGATGTGTGAGAAACTAATCTAATTAATCTTAAACAATGGCCTTTTTAAAACAGAATATGTGAAGAGGAAGACACCAAAACAGAATTCAACCTGTACATGATATGACAGTACATTTTTCCTGTTCATGTCTAATGCCCTCTGTTTTTGAGAAGTACATTTGACATATGAAGTATAGTCAACAACTTAGCTCTCCAGTTTGCCTTCTTGACTTGCTTCTGGTTCCTCAGCCTGAGAGTTATGCATCAGTCAATGCACTTCAATCTTCCCATTGACCTTGAAAAAAGACAACTAGCAGCAAAGCTGTCTAAATGCTGCAAAACTGTCTAGTGAGCTTCATTGTTCAATCATGTTGTAATGAGAACAAAGATAATCAAAGAATCAAGAAGGTATTTTGAAGGCTAACCAAGACAAACATATTCCAATACGATTAGTAGCTGCACAGGCATATTTCACAAAATATCTTCCATTTCCTGAACAAATTCCAAACTGACAGTGCAAAAATCAACCCCCTTGCTTTTTTTTATCCTTCCATCAGAGTCTACTGATGCTATAGTAGGACTGTATGTTGAACAAAAAGGCATGTCCTTAGCTTTTTGGTCTCATCCCACACTTCTCCTTTCCAACAGTGGCTCCCTCCACTCCTGAACCCATCTCTGCCTTCAATAGGTGCCACATTTGGCTTTTCCTGTGCGAGGACAGAGCTAGCCTAAGAAGGAAATATCAGGAGTGCTTATCTGGTGTGAGTTTCATTTGCCACTAACCTTTTGCAAGGGACAGCTGGCATGTGAATTGTATGTCTCTAAATAAATCTTGTGAGGACAAAGGAGTGAGGAGGTGGGCAAACTCCATATGAGGTGGGGCTTTTCTTTGTTGTTTTTTTTTTTTTTCTCTGTTTTTCCACCCAGAGGAGACCAACACTATAATAAACTCTGATTTTGCTTGTCTCTGAAAACTGGGCAACATTCTCATACACACCCATGAATTAGAGAAAGAATGAGCAGATTAGTATTTAAGCAGCAAGTAAGACCACATCTTTGCCTAGGAAAAGGTGTTCTCCAACAACTTAGCCTTGATTGCTGAGCTGACCTTACAGGTTGCACCATCTGCCAGACCAGACAACATGACTTCTAATAACAAGATCCAGTGCAGTGAAGAAATTACTTTGCCACAGTTATAATACCTACTGAAGCAACTCATTAAATCAGCCAGGTTGTGCCATCCAGCACATCCAGTGGGCTTAATCTGACGTCTGATTCCTGAGGTTATCAGTGGGCATCTGTAACTATAAGTGATTGAAAAGACATGTTCCCAGGGGAGTTTCTGTCTCCTGGAACTCAGCCATTGCTGATTATTTCCCCCCTGTTGCCCATTCTAATTATTCCTTTCCAATCTTCTTAAATCCTAGAGGGCAGCTTTTTAGTAACCTGAAATCAAGGTGTGAAATCAGCGATATTTTTATTACAGGCAAGCTCTGACCGCAACATTTATGGGCTTGTAATGGTGTCATGTTAACCCTGTCATTCTATAAATCTGATAGTTCCTCTGGAAATGTGAGAGCTGATTCACTTCAGAGGTGAAATTTTCTCTCCTTCTTCCTGCAAAGCCTTGAAGAGTGTTACATCTGGAAGACCTAAGGATTTTCAGGAGTGCTAAAGTAATGCCATACATTTTTGCAGAAATTACAGACTTCTTTAAACTTGAGGCTTTTCAAAGAAAACTGAGCTACCAGGTACATGTCTCTCCACAAACAGAAAGCACTCAACACCAACCACATTTTAAGATTACCATTTGGCTAGTTAGGTCATCCCTGCTGAGAAGCAACTTGGAAGATGAGTCACATCCTGACCTGTGAAGGATGTGGTGAATTTACTTACTGAGACAAGGAAGCTTCCCAGGCAGAAAGCACTACATGTGTATCTCCCACCTCTGCTCTTGGCACTCAGCCAAGGGTGCCCACAGGGCCACGACGTGCAGGAGAAGTTGGAGGGGTTTATTAGTGTTGATTTCCTGTGGTTTTCCTTCAGCACTGAGGACTTAACTTGAATCACCATCTCATTTTGACCTGAGCTGCAGGCAGATGTCGGATGGCAACATTGCTTACTATATGGGAATGGGAATTGAGTCAGCAACTTGGAAAGCAAAGGTTTAGCTCCCATTAACTGCTCCTATAAGCTGGCCAGTCCTTAGAATCTAGGGAGCTATTTTACCTTTAAAAACAATCGTGTTCTGGTGGGAGAAGGGTAAAATTAAGTAGATTTAAATGCAGAATTATTCTTTAACTTTAGAAATTACTATTCCTTAAGAAAAAACCACACAGATTCAGTCTCCTGGACATGAAAGGAGATGTACAGACTAAACCAGTCTAAACCGTAATCAAAAAGACGTCTACAGCATGCAAGTGACTTACAGAAGGGATTGAATGTTTGTATAATTACATGTTGGCTTTGAGGAGTTCTCTAGGTAACAACTGGAAGGAAAGATACAAATATCTTTCAGCATGATAGTATCTGCAGAGTTTTATTTCTGGACGTGGAGTAACATTTAACAGTCCCTGCTATCCTAAGCAAGGCCTTCAAGCTCTCTGAGATCAGCCACCTTCTACCAATAAGCTGCTCAACCTCCTGTCATTCCTCCTGCTGCTGCAGGGATGCACATACACTGGCTGAACAGTGCCCATATTAGCAGCCTGATGCCTTAAACATATTCAACAACTGCTCTTTGGCCAGCTCATCACAAAGAAGCAAGAGAAAGTGGAAAGATCAAGCAGAAATGACTGAACAGGGCAAGCTGTACAACAAACACCAAGTAAAGCAGGCAATGAGTTCACAAGCCTTGGAAGAAACTGGGTCAGAAGGGTCTGCAACAGAAGCTGCTAAGCAAAGTGAGAAAGCAAGGCTTTTATTCCAAAGCTGTTCCATGAGGGAATATTGTTCTGTGGCCATGATGTGCTTTGTTTTCAGTTGTGCTCTGCTTAAGACTGAAGGCTGTTTTNTATCCTGATAAGGGGAAGAAATCACAGATAGGCAAGGACAGCTCTGAAAACATTCCACACTTCCTAGCAGGTAAAACCACACATATAGAACTTTTCACCTTCAAGAATTTAATGCATTTTATCCTTTTAGGTCACAACATTTCAGCTACCCACACAATGACTGCACTTAATCTCTCAAAAGGAGAGGAATAAAAGCAGTGATGACTCCATCCTCCTCAGAGAGAGATGCTAGCAGAATGGCACTTGGAAGGCTCCTTGCGGTACCCTTTGGGAGGGCATTTCAAAACTTACAAGGCATCATTTTGTGTCATCCTGGGCAGCATCAGGTGCTTAAAAGCAATGTGTTCAGAGACCACAGCCCTGGGTGCAGAAACCCAAGGTCTTGAAATAGGAGCTGCATGGCAGGTGTGAACACCACTGAAACACCCATGCTTTCCCTGGTGGGGTGAAGTTAGAAAAAGCATCCCATGCCTGGGACTGCAGGAGCTGGAGTAAGATCCTGAAACAAGAGGAGGAGTCTGCATGGAAGAATTTACCTGGAAATTTGCACAGAAATACAAAGGGCAGAATGATTTTACCAGAAACCTTAGCCAGAGTCATCCTAAAATCATCTGTCATGTCTTCACAGAATCACAGAATCATAGATGCCTCTATTATTTTACAGCAAAAAAACCCAACCAATAATGATGAAATAACACCTGTGAACAGGGATTGAGTTGACATCCTACTGTAATAGTTGCTCCTTATTAAGAGGGTGTGCCAGGTCCAGCAGAGACTACAAAGGAGAGAAAACCAGAGGTGTATGGTCACTCACTTCCTGGCTTGCTTCGACAACAGCTGAGCCCTGTGCACCCGAGCCCTGTGCACTGTTAGGCCTTTGGAGCTCTCCCCATGTTACTGGTATGCAGGAGAAATGCAGGGTTTGCTGCTTGTCACCTCACAGGATGGAAAAAGACCTTAATTTTCTTATCTATCTGTGAACAGTTAGGCCATGACAGAAATAAATCACAAGGAATTATGAGGTCCCACTCGAACTGCAGCTTTCTATCAGCACAGAGAATTTCCAGGGAAGCAACAGAGATCTACCACTTACCCGTGTAATTCTTGGGTTGCTTATTTTTGTTTGTTTTTTTGTTTGAATTTATTTTATTTTTCTTTTATTTGTGGGGTTTGGGTTTGGTTTAGGGGTTTTGTTTGTTGGTTGGTTTTGATTTTTTGGGGCTTTGTTTGTTTACTTGGGGTTTTTTGTTGCTTTGGTTTTTTTTTAAGGAATTGTATTTTAGACATCTAAACATCTAATCTGGAATAGCCCTGTTTTGGAATCCAGGATGCTCTGCAGCAGTGGCAAGTTCTCAGAGTCAGGCTGATGATGCAAGACATGAACTGTGTTGATTATATATGTTTAGGTTATGTAAGCAATATAAACTGGAGAATATCTTTTTAGGAGCTTAGATAGTGGTAGAACCAGGGGAAATGGGTGTAAGCTAGAGGAGGGTAGATTTAGATTAGACATTAGAAGTTCTTCACTATGAGGGTGGTTAGACAGTGGAACAGGTTGCCCAGAGAGGTTGTGGAAGCCTCATCCCTGGAAGCTTTTAAGACAAGGCTTGATGGGGTCCTGGGCAACCTGATCTAGTGGGAGGTGTCCCTGCAGGCAGGGGGGTTGGAACTAGATGATTTTTAAGGTCCCTTCCAACTCTGACAATTCTATGATTCTATGATATATTAAATGCCCACATCTGCTTCTATGCCTTACTTTGCTCTGCTTCAGAGTTTGAACATCCAAATGAAAAACTGCTGCAAAACTGATTTTTTTCAGTTGTACCACTAAAATCTATATGCTTTGACCTTTAGACTTTTGAGAAGATAAGAAAACTTTTCAAGGTGAAACTTGGAGACTTATGAAAGTCTCAAAGTTTGATTTTTATTTCATTTCAAATTTTAATTTTACAAGTCCTGTAATTTGGAAATCTGGGTGTCCAGCTGTATCTTTTTATTCTTAGGCAAAATAACTTATTTTGACATTTGGAACAATGCAATTTGTAAGTGGCTTTCTTGAAGCCACATGTACTTCCAAGAGGAAGTGCTGGACCTTCAGTGCCTACAATGGACACGTGATTAAACTGGCTGCCATTGGAACAGCTGGTAATTGCTGTGAAGGTTTGCCTGCAAGGTGAAACAAACTACATGTCCCACAATTTATATGGCAAAGTACTATATAAATGGATATAATTAGGCAGAAAAGCAACCACATTAAATTAAGACAGTAAGTACTTGCTTACCTAGCCATTAAATAAGGAAAATAAAATCTAGATTGAAGGAGACAAAAATGGAGGTTTCTTTTTTCTTTCTTTTTTTTATGACAGAAACTCTTATCAGAGTTTAACTTAGAAAAAGCCATTTGAGCAAGAAGAACTTAAAATGCGCTAGGAGGAGAGCACTAACACGCTTGTCTTGTACCACATCAAATTCATAGTGTCATAAAGCAAGTGATCTAACTTCTTGCAGTGCTTGCAACAGCAGAAGGAGAAAAAAATACACGAGGGTGAAGGAAGAATGGAATTTGGAACTACAGGAACAGAATGAAACCCCATACTGTTCTTTAGATTTCCTGGCATCTTTGTTTCCATATGCATACCTGAAAATACATGTTTCCTTCTACCCTTATTAGATGCAATATTGTTACGAATTTGTAACGGGCCCACAGACAAGACCTAGAGTCCAAGCCATCTCTGAAGCACAAGCAGGATGATACTTGTACAGGGAGAGAGTAGGCAAGATCAGTACACAACAGCAAGTCAGACCTCCTCAGCTTGGTCTGAGGTGCCTGTGGTTCAGAGAGGTTAAAACCAGAAGTTTTTAAGAAAGCATCAGCCTTTTGTAGTGCTTCAGGTTAATGATATTCTGCTAAAGCCATATGGACCTGTGTCAAGCAGATGCTAAAGAGATAGGAGAAGAGTATAGCGAGATGAAGAAAACTAAAACAACAGAATAGGAAATCTGAAGAAGATGAGGGAAGCTGTATCTCCACTGGACTCTTCTGATTGTTACATAAAGGCAGGAGGCCATCCTGAAAATGTCAATTTAACATCCTCATATGCTTGCCCCGGGGAAAGACTGGTCCCAGTGTCTGCTCCACACAGGGATTCCCTATCTAGCACAAGGCAAAGTGCAAATTAAGCTCTGGCTGAGCAGCCTGTAACCCCAAACTAAGCTCTCAGCAGCTTCTCTGGGCACCAGACACCTTCTGAGGCTTGAGAACATCCAATCCTTGTCATCAACCCCAAGCATGGAAGTACTGCAGATTCAGCCCTTTATGTCCCTTCTGTTTTGCAGAGGAAGACCCCAGCTTAACCCCGACCAAGTGGGTGCTGGTGTGGGGAGGAGGGCAGCAGGCACAGCCTTGCAGCCCACCTTTAACCAGGTGCATACCCATATGAGGTACTGGTTAAGACCAGCACCTGCACTCAGGTGAGGCACCCCCTCTAAAAAGGTTTGAAGTTATGCACAAAACTTTGTCATCATTTACGCAGGTGTCTAACAGCAATGCAAAGAAGACAGCCTGTGTGCTGGTTTTGGCTGAGATAATTTTCTCCATAGTAGTTAGTATGGGGCTATGTTTTGGATTAGTAGTAAAAAACATGTTGAGTACAGGGATGTTTTAGTTATTGCTGAGCACTGCGTATACAGAGTCAAAGCCTTTTCTGCTCCTCATCCTCTCCTGCCAGCAAGTAGACTGGAGATACACAAGAGGTTGGAAGTGAACACAGACAGGACAGCTGACCCCAACTGACCAAAGGGATATGCCATATGCTGTACTGTATGACATCTTGCTCAGCATATAAAGCTGGAGGAAGAAGAAGGAAGGTGAGATGTTCAGAGTGAAGGTGTTTTTCTGGCCCAGAAAGTGTTACATGTGATGGAGCCCTGCACTCTTGGAGATGGCTGAACACCTGCCTGCCAATGAGAAGTGATAAATAAATTGTTTTACTCTGCTTGTGTGTACAGCTTTTGCTTTACCTGTTAAACTGTCAATATCTTAACCTATGAGTTTTCTCACTTTACCCTTCACCCAGGGCTGAGTGAGTAAGGGGCTGTGTGGGACTTGCTGTCTGGGGTTAAATAATGCCAACCTGTCACAGAGACCCAGTAAAAGTCCCAGGATGCTCGAGAATGACCAGGTTGCCACCATAACAACAGAATTCCACAAGGCTCTGGGAGTCTGTGTTGGCAGAAATCAGACCTATGGTTCAGGTGTGGAAGAAATAGGAGCTGAGAAGCAGGGAGGCCTTTGCTCCCTGTGGATGTAGGTGAGCAGGGAGCAGTGTGCAGTAGCAGAGCAAACATGAGCAGAGACCTCACTAGCAGGTGCCAGGATGCATACCAGCAAGCATGGGTCAGGGTTGGTGTGCAAGGCAGAGGTCAGAGCCAGAACTGGGATCAAGGAGGTATGAGACAGGGTAGAGATATATTTACCTGCAACTGTGAGGCAATGTGGTGGGTGTCTGGTAGAGCTCAGCTTCAGACCATCTCCCCAGGGAAAGGAGAGGCAGATCCTTGCTTCCAGTTTCCTTCACAACTAATTCTATAGGGAAAAGACCTGATCAGTACCTGAGGATGGCAGCAGCCAGTCAAACTTCAACTTGGCTAATTTGCCTTCTGGCAGGGAAATGCACTCCTGGCCCTGGGAAATGCTTGTGCCACACCTTGTGGGTGCTGAAGCAAAGCTCTCCAAGAGCAAACTGCATCCTTAGCTCCAAGAAAAAAGAAGCTTATCAACTTTGAAACATCACACTACCCAAACACCATTCAGGTGTGTTTATGAAGACAGGCAGATGAAGGAAAAGATGGGCTGATTCCACTTCTGTGCATAAGGAACCCTGGAAAGAGTACATTTGGACAGTCATGCGTGTGAAATTGTCCTGGTTTGCGTTAGAATAGAACTAATTCTGTTCAGAGGTTTTACTTTTCAGTTAAAGCTCCTTGGAGAAACTGCACTTTCTGAAACTAACAACATGTTTCTGCAGACAGTGCCTGCTTCTAGCTGTGATAAGACCTCATGTTTAGATTTACTACTAGGGATTGGTGTGCAAAGAACGGTCACTGCTAAATCTTGTGTCTCACGTTGCGGGTGCAGGGTAAAGGCTGCACCTCCAGGAAGGAGAGAACAGGACAGGTGACCCTAAACTGACCATGTACATCATATTCAATATATAATCTAAGCTTAAGTCCCCCCTTGCTAGATGGTTCTTCCCTTTTTGGTTACTTCTTCTGCGCTTTGGTGGTTGGCATCTCAGTAGAACTCTGTTCTGCACTCGATCCTGATCCATAAGTTCCTGCATCCAGTACCAGGATCCAGCCCCTGAGCCTGGCTCTCATCTGCTGCTGAGGCCTTCTGCCACAGTATCAGTGATGATGTAGTTACCATCAAGGGGGCGCTGGGTTTGGAATTGGGTTTTGTACATATTTGTATATATTTCATTTATCATTGTTATTATTATTAAAGTAGTTTTAGTTTTATTTTCCAATCCACAAGTCTCTCTGCTTCTCTTAACTCCTTTCCCTTCCCTTGAGGGGGAAGAGGGGATAATAGGAAGCATCTGTCCTTGGGTTGGTGGTTGGCCCAGCCTTGACCCTTGACATAAATGCAACTTGTTTTCCTAAGGGCTTTAACTAGCTCTCTACTCTTGGCTCAGTTGCTCCACATCATGCCTTGAAATTCAATGGTCTTGCAGGAAGCAAAGTCTCAGGGCTGACAAAGTTTTTGCAGGAAGAAGGTGTGCTGAATGTGTCCACCTCCAGACTGAACTCAGATGAAATGTGAGCTGGTTGATGCCAGCAATACCCACACAGGAATGGCAGGCTCTCCAGTGGCCAGGCACATGCCACCCCTGTGGCTGCAGCCCACGGCCAGCTCTTTGTGCTGTTGCTAGAGGGTGTTGGTGTCACTGTCAGAAAAGACTTCTGGTAGGATGACACCTACCCCTCCCAGCCATACAGGAAGGAAGCTGTAAACTAGCACTGAGTGGAACCCCAATGGACATCAGAGACAAACTGACACAGGATGCTCTGCACTGAACCATCTTCTCTCATAGCTGCTCCATCTGCTGAAACCAGCCTGACACAGAAGCTGCCAGCCGAAATCCTACCCCTCAAGCAATGCAAGAAGGAGCAGAGAGCTTCTCATGGCCTGAAAGATAAATGCATCCACAGGTACAGAAGAGACAGAAGTGTGGATTGTCCTGTCCGACTGCAGCTCCATAAACCAACCTGACCCCACTGCGTCTTGCAGATTTGAGTGTAGTTGCAGGGGGTTGACACTCACAACTGGAAATCCTATAGCAAGTCTAACAGGATCCCTAAAGGCCAAATGGCAAAACACATGATAGAGAAACTTCCACCCCTCTGATCCTTCTAATAACCAGCTTTATTTTCTTGAGACTCTCTCTCATTGAGGTGCTGCCCCAGTAGTGCACAGGTCCCACCAGGTATCTGGTGCAGCCTGGGGGTTACCTTTGGGCAGCACATAACTTTTCAGCTGTTCAAACTACAAAGACAAGAGCCTCTGCCTTTCAATCCTGATGTTGAAATAGCTTCTCTACCACAGTGGTTATAATAAGGGCAAGCTTTCCAAAGCTGGACAAGGTCTGGAAACCCCTCCCTCCACAATCTCTGAGCCCCTGATGAGACAGCTGACTCCAGCCTGCCAACAAAGGTCAGGCATGAGCACTGCAGCTAGTTTTACAGACCACGGGAGTCACACCAGATGATTAGAGTTGGGAACCGGTGGGGATCAAAGCAGCATTGCTGGTGCTGCAATGGCTGCACCAAGATCTGGCTAAAAAAGCAGAGGTAAAAACACTTTTAAAAGAAAAAGCAGAACAGACACTACAGCAGCTGTAGGCTTCTCATCTCCACTAACTCTGGGTTTTTAAAGCCCTCTTTCACCACAGATGGACAACCGACAACACGTTGGTGTCACAGGTACATTAAGCAACCCGGATGTAACTAATTACTTCAGAAAAGGGTGCCCTCCCAGGTATTCAGAACAACATGTGCCTTCTGAGTAAAGCCTCCCAGTGCACTCAGCACCTCTGGCAACACGCCACTTTTTGCTCTAAGACTTTCCCTATCTTTGGTAATTCGAGATCCAGAGGCAAATTTAACCAGCAGGACTTCTGTGTCTTCTCCTCTTCTGAATGAGAAAGGCTGTGAAGGATGAGCAAGACCAGGAGGACTAGGAAGACATGATAAAAGTATGAGTAACCAGTGTGCTCTTTCTTGGAGGACTAGAAGCATTGAAATCATTCGGGGAAGCCATAGCAGAGTGATGGGAGGGAATAAGTTCACACACCACTGAGATGTATTTGTTGTCAGGGGAAGTACAACAGCTGTTTAGCTATGTACAGTAGCCTCATGTAACAACTTTCTGCTAAGAATGCCTGAATTAATTGGACCTTTAGGGGAATTGAGGAAGACAAAGTGTAATTACTTGAGCCTGAATTTGTCCAGCATGAAGGAGAAAAAAAAAAAGTTTATTCCTGGACAAAAATGATTATGGGAACTTCCATAATGAAACCAACTGTCCAAAAGAACTCAGAATGTTGGGCTGAAATTTGCCATTAAAAGCTATCCAGTGTTCCAAAGAAGTAGGCCAAATTCAGTTTTGGAAGGGAAGATAATTTCTAGGGGTTAACCTCATGGAGGCAGATCTGATCAGTGAAAGATGGAAATGAAGATACACCAATGGACTTTAGGAGAGGAATAAAGCTGCTTCTACTGATTTATAAATCCACAGCTGTCTAAGGTATGTTTGTTTGTTTATAACAGGAGATGGTTATTTAAAATAAAATAAATACACATTAACTTCTGCATTCCCTTGGTTACCCTAAAGGCAGCTGTCATGTTGTGGATGATCAGATGCTTAATGAGAAGTGACCTAGAGCTAATGTCAGACCATGAGCTACTGAGCTGGCCCACAACTCAATTGCTCAGCAAATTTTGTACCAGATGAAGTTGGTTTATTATTTAAATTGAGTCAGTTAAAGAAATACTAAGGTAAAGGATGAAATTTAGGCACAATTAGGCCAAAAGAAGAATATTGTACCAAAAATTAACTAGTACAAGCCAAGTAAATGAAGGAAGCTGAATTGATTATGCTTTTGTGTTTAGACAAAGAGAAATATGCCCAAACTCAGTCCTGAGACTTCATTTTCAGTAGCAGAGTCCCTGCAGATGACTCATCTGAAGCACATGTTTCAGTGATCTAGCTGCTATGCAAACCTATGTAAATCATGAGCTGTCTGAGCTCCACATAATGTTCAGCAGCCCATCAGCCACCTGGCACGTGCAAACAAGACAGGCTGATGCTCTGATCCTCCTAGAAGAAGCCACCTGAGATCTGACACAGCTTGTGTGATGCTGACCTACCAACCCTGGGGTCTTGTCACCTTGTTCATAAATGAATTCAATTGCTAAGAGCAATTTAGGGCATGCCCTCGCTGGAGGAGGCTCTGCTGTTAGGTAACAAGAGGCCATCTTCCAGGACACAGTGTCCCACATTGAAGATGAGTGAGACATTTTTATTATTAGAAAGCTACAATGTGTGTCTGCAAGCTTCCACGAGGCTTTTTTACACTTGCCCTGTTGAACTGAAACCCTTATATTATTCATTCCAGTCTTTTTGTGACATGCTTTTCACAAGCATGAACTAGACAACTAACAAGCTTTGTTAAAAAATAAAGCAAAATTTGCAAAGAGAATATTTACATTTTTCTTACTCACTCACACCCATTCATATACAGACCAAGGTCAGCATGGGACCTTGTACAGAGATCATGTACCTATGGGTAGCTGAAACTCATGGAAACTTTCAGTTTACAACAATGAATTGAAGTTTTGTTTGGCTAATGAAAGTTGGGTCTCCCCTTTGCCACTTCAAATCTCGGATGTACATTTAAGAATTTGATCCAGTTAATGTGCATTTAAGCTTTGATCCAGTAAAAATCTCCCTGGGACAGATGGATTGAAAAAGCTGATGACACTGTCCCAAAAATTGGCTCTGTAGTGACAGTGGGCAGCTGTTACACAACTCAGCACTGAAAGCTGATCTTGTTTCATCTGCAGGCAGCCAAGGAATTGACTGCCCTCCAGATATTTCAGCAGAATGAAAGAGGGATCCCAGCCAAAGGAAATTAGAAGGTGTTAGGCATCAAAAGAGGAATCAGCTCAAATGCCATGGAGGGTGATGGGATGAGTCTAAACAGAGGCACAGCTTTGCTCTTATAAGAGGCTTAGTGCTTTCTTTCCAAAGCTAACTTTCACACAAGCGACCACCTCAGCTCACTCTAAAGAGGAAATGAATGGTTATAGGCATTTCAGGAATACCAGAACAAATTCAGTGCTAACCATGAAGGGGGAAAGAGCTACCACTAGCAAAACAGTTGCTGTATTAGTACAGTCATAATGCTGAATTTCATTTCTTATCCCTAAGTACCTTTGAGACATATTCCAGAAATATAAACATTGGGAGAAGACAGAGAAATCATCTCAATACCCTTTTCTCTCCCAAGTCTGCTGTGAAAGAATAATAAAAAAAAAATAAAGTGGAAGTTCAAAGCCAGGTTCTGCAGCACTAGTGACTGCACAAACTAGAAATGCATGGCTACAGTCATGGAGGTAACCTTAGCTCAGCTCTCTCTTATATGTGCCATCTTACAGACTCTGGGCTAAATATATGATGATGAGAGAAACTGTCACAGCATGGTCCTCTGACACATACTACACCAGTTACTGTCTCAGTTGCGAGAACAAGCATCATCCAAAGAGGAATCATGACACATGCTTTTTGCCCACACCCAAAGAGTAGAGGAAGGGATTTTATTTTACCTAAAGCTATAATGAATTTGTCCACAAATCAGGGAGAGTAAGATCCTAGTCTCCTGAAGCCATAAGCTAAATGTTGATGGATGAATCTGTCAAATAAACATTGCTGAGGGTTTGGTTTTTTTTTTAATCCAGTCTTTGTCCCACAGCCTAATTACATGTGTTGCAGCTAACACTTGGATAGGAACACTGGAAAGGGCCCTGACAGGGACACATGCTCTGTATGAATGCTAAAACACCAGTGGAAACATCTTTTGCTGAAAGCAGAGACATTGAGACAAGCCATGGGATAACATGGCAGCTGGTGGCTTCCTTCAGGCACAATAGGGTGGGATTTAGGACAAGGCATTTATAACAGGAACCAGTACCCTTAATAGAGAAATAGGAACATACTCCCTAGTTCAAGCCCAAGGACTGCATGCCTCATAGCCAATGTTTCTAACATGTTTAGCAGAAGACCTTACTTTCCCTGAGATAGTCTTGCTCCTGAAGGGAGAGAGGAATACAGAACAAACTGAATGCAACTGTCTGGGACCTGGAGGCAAGATAGTACCTAGCAATCAAAGAGGTATATTTGTTTGGAAATCCTGAAAGCCTGAAGATGAGAAAGCTACATAATTAGGTACAATGTTCAGTGTTTCTGCTGTGGCTGAGCAAGCCTGTGCAGAGAAATACGTAGTGCAGTGGATTGTGGTCACTTGGAGTTTAGACCTAATCCACTTACAAGACCTTGCCTAGACTCACAGTCACATGAAGGTTTTCTGCTCTGGAAAACCAGCAGCAGACATCAGGTCTGCTTCAGAGGTCACACAGGCTCTGAGGTACTGTATCATGCCCAGGTACCCCGTCTGTTTACATCCCAAAGCACAAAGGACATATGAGTTTTCAGCTTGGGGGAGTGGGGGATGGATCTGATGCACACAGAATCCTTGGAAACCATTCAATATTCTTGGAAAGAGCTATTTAAATACGACAAAAGAAAACCAACTTGTTGATGGTTTTGAAATGAGTGACAATTGCAGCTCTGCCAGTCACACCCAGCAGTTGACATCAGTGCCCCTGGTAGACAAATTTACCATTTTGGCTGGCTGAGCTCAGCAGAGGAGGAACACACCAGGTAGGAGCTAACTCAGCAGCACCAGTGACCTCAGGAGGCTACAACGAAATCCTCAGAGGATGGCCCAGAAAAGGACAACAGCACAAATTGGATCAATGTGGCAGAAGCTGCTTGCATAATGCTCCTCCTCAGAAAAGAAGGTCTAGAAGCCCCTCACTTAATAGGGCCTTCAGAGGTTTCACAGAGTGCAGGGTTAGCTCCTTGGCAGAATGAAATCAAAGCTGGCAGTGCTGAGCCACTTTACACCTGCAAGGAGTCTGGCCTTGTGACTGGAGAGAACATTTTCTCACACAGCTATGGTAGAAGCATCTGCTGGGGAGAAGTGTGCAGTGTGCTTTTCAGAAGCAATTCTGTTCAACCCTTGCTGCCTCCTGGCTTTCAGCATGCAGCTTTCACGGAGGTGCTGGGTGCTGCAGCTACCCTATGCTTCGTGATGCCTTCAGACTTGGGAAGTGCTTCACCAGCAACCCAGTGTCCAGGAGGAAATCAAATGCAGCCTTAAAGGTTAGGAGGGGGAGAGCAGATAGCTGCAGCAGACAAGGTCAAGTTTCATGTTAGTTGTAGCTGCTTGCATCCAAAAAGGATCAGAGAGGATTGGGAAAGAAAAGCTTAGATACCATCAGCTTGCAACAGGGGATAAATGTTGTAATGCATATGGCTTTGTGGAGCCTCCTCAGCATAGCTCTGTTGCCATGAAACAGGGGAAATATTCCCATTTCTGCTCACGTACAATTGCTGGGGGGGAGTGGAGGAGTGAGACAAAAATCACACACAATTAATTGCTAGGAAATGCATATTGATAATCCCACCAATGTTTTGAGTTTTCACTTCCTATGTGTTAACCTAGACAAAATGTAGGGATTCTAGTTTGGGACAGTGTTTTAGGAGGAAAGGCATAAGAACACTCCCCTTCATCAACAAACAATGTTGGGCAGGTGGCTCTGAGCAGACACAAGTAGTGAGGCGTCCCCAGGTTTAGCAATTTCTCCAATAAAATTGTTCTGTAGGCACATCCACAAACAGATGTGGAAGAAAAATTAAACTCTGAGGCTTTAACCTAAGTTTCTACCAGTGTTTGGAAATAGGGAACTGGCTAGTATCCCCACAGAGGAAAAAAAAAATATAAATTAGATGTTCAAACATTCATTTCAAAGATACCTTTCCAATTAGTTCTAGTGCTGATGAAAGTACCAGATCTCAGTTGCCTGGAGAACTGCACCCTGCTGAAAACCACGCAGAGAATTTTGTTGCTGCTGCACTTTTGTTCTATTCCCCTAGCAAGACTGGTGTCTTCATTCTCCTCTCCTGTCCAAAGCTTTGATTAGCTTTCCAAGCTGCATGATCCTTTGTTACAATCTGCTGTCTTTGATGTCACCCATTCACTCTTGATTTGGGGTCAAACTTAAACATTTCACCCTCACAACTGTACTTTGTAAACATGAGGCACTGCAACATCAGTAAGGGGGAAAGATCAAGTCCTCCTGCACATGTTTTCCCACATAGATAGATCCTGGAGTGGAGGCAAGCAGGTTGCTTCTGGGTTCACTGTATACCCATGTACCTTCTCTAGTCCAGACAACGTCTGAGACTTCTGCAACTTCCCAAACAAAAACTTTGTTTGTTCAGTTGTTATGCAGGGTCAAGTTTAACATTTGAAAGCAAACTATGTGGAAAGGAAGGACACTTCTGCCTGTCATCTGAGGGACATAGGGCCCTTTTCTGATTCTCTTAGGCTTTGTGGGGGATCACGTGCATCAGTACTTCCTGTGGTTACAGATGCAGGGATCATAGGGGTAGCATGAAGTTTAGTTCCACTACCTCCTGAGATGCCATAACAGGTGACACAGACAACAGGGTGCACTTAGCACTCTCAGTGCTTGATCTGAAATCACCTCAAATAACACTGCTGGACAAGGCATGTACAAGGATGCTGGGACATCAATATGTTCCTAAGAACCAGCACTCAACAAGGTCACCTTCAGTGTTCAAAGCCTCTGGACTTGGACTAAGGTGATGTCTGAGAACAATTGACATAACACAAAAAAAAACCAGAAAGAAGCAAGTGTTTTGCCTTGATAAAACTAGAGCACTCTTTAGCAAAGTTGTCTGGGCTTTTGGTGGCTGGGAACTCAAACTGTCTATTCGAGTTCCTGCTACTTGTGCCATAAATTAATCTAATGACTTGCCTGTGAAACAAACCATTAGAAAAGCCTCTTCTAATTTGTACCAAAGTAAACGGTTATCTAAAATAGACACCACAGGGAGGTTCCTAATTAGTCTGTTGTCAGCTGGGACTGGAAATGCTTGTGGCAGCACGAGGCTAATTAATTACTCATCTTGCCACATTGTAGCTTCCTGTCAAAACACAAGGTACTTCTCAGCATACACTGATGGCTGGTTGCTGCTTTTCAGAGGCCGTGAGAGCAGCAGACCAGGGTTTGAGACTGACCTGTACTTTCCACAGAGAGGTGGGCTGGGGTGGTGTCCAAGACAAGTGTCTCTGCGTGGGATAAGGCATCTCTCTAGACAAGGAGTCTTTGCTGCCAACATCCTGTGGCTTCAGCTGAAGGTTACTTCCTGAATGAAAAATGAAAACAAGTCTTGGGAAGTGGATTTTTGGGATCCACTTGAAGCCCAAGGATGGGTTTACCTAAGGGTCCTTACCCTGGGTCAGAGTGACACTGCATGAGCTGCATCTGTCTGCTTGTGGTGTGGCAGCTGGGGAAGTGAGGCTTCTCCTTTAACCATGTCTTCACCTGCAGGTTTTGGGGCCAGACCTCTGATAGCTGTCCTGCTGTAACAGGGCTTCTGGGAATGAGGATATGAAAGCACAGCTGAAGAGACAATGCCCACAGGTGCTGTACACTGGGGACCAAGAGTGCTACCAGAGCCTGGGGAAAAGCCTGCACATGAAGAGAGAAAAAGCCTGTTATGAAACTTCTACTGTACCTTTCCTACCACTGCACCAAGATGAAAGATGTATTCTTTCGTAGAAGTAAATTAAAAAATCTTGCACACATGCATTGCACCATATCTTGCAGAAGCCTACAGAGTAAGAAAGGAGCCTGCCTCATGGCCCAAGCACCTTCCTTGTATTCTAGAGATCTCTCAATGGAGGACGTAGGGCAGCTCACACCTGATACTGGATGTAAAGCACTTGGCTGGCTTGTGGTGGGCTAGGAAGGGCCAGTAATAACAAACACACCAGGTAAATGTCCACTGATGCCCTCTAAACCCAGCAGGAAGGTTAAGACCATCTGTGGAAATGGTAAGTATCATCTGTGTCCAAAGGGATCTATCCTGGGTGGTCTGGGCTGCCTTCACATCAGGCAGAGTGCAAAGGAGGTGAGGGTGAGCAGGGGGACAGATTTGGACATTTTGAACCTGTACTCAGAGGCTTGGTTTGCACCAAACCCTCTCTTCAAAAGGGCTGGCTAGGAGACCTTCACGTGCTCGAATCCTCCTCCACAACATATGTAGATGTTTTTACAGCATCCTTCCTATTTCTTCTGAGACAATGGTCTGTTCTACAGAAAGGGAGTGAAGTAGCAGCATATTTACACCCACTCTTGCAATCAGGAGCCATTTGATATCCCCTGATATTAGCAACCAAGTTTTTTACCATCCTCAAGTGCTGCAATCAGCCTAAATGTACAGCAATAAAAACTTCAACTCCTCTTCTCCACCCCCGACCTCCAGGGCACGGAATGCTTTGGAAATACAAGAACAGACCCTTGCATTGAAAGGTGTGTAACACTAGCAAAGTCCTCTCCCATCACCATCGTTTTCCTTTTGTGGTTAAACATCTTCTTATCTAGTACACACCACAATGCATTTTCTGCCTAAAGCATTCACACAGCTGTGCTCCCAGAACAATAAACACAGAACACTACCCTGCTCCCTGACACAGGGCAGCACCATGGCTGGCTCATGGTCATTGTCATTTCACCATCTGTGGTGGCTTAGTTAGTTAATGGATACTGTGCGTGCAGCTTCAGGAGAAGTCAGTGACTCCAGAGAAAGGAAATCCTAAAATCTGTGAAAGGAAATATTAACATTTGTCCCCCTAAATTAGTTGGAAAGGCACTAAAATCAATTAGGTGCACGTTTGAGGTGCCATTACTGAGGCAGCAAGAGCTCTTAGGAGTGGTGCCTGTACTGGTCAGCTGTGTTTTAGACAGCTGGTGCTGTGCAAGGGCTGTGGTGATGTGCAGACAATTTCTTTTAGATAACAGAATATGTCCTGATTCTTCACCACCCCACCACAGAGACCTTACAGCTACTACTTCTTCCCACCCCACTGGTGCATTAACCATGAAGGAAAACAGACATTTCCTCCCCTCCTTCCCCGAAAACTTCTCATGTGGGTACAAACTCAAGCAGTGTTTCCTCTGCAGGGAGTCTTCAGCAGCTCACAGTGTGGGAGGAAGGCCTGGGCAGACTTGTGTCACTCCCTGACCCCAGTCTCTGGTGCACCTGAAGGCCAAACACAAGAAGGGGAATTGCACAGCACATACACACTGTTGGTTTGATCTCTGGCTGCCCTGACTGCTGGCTTTGGGTATAACTCACCAACTGATACCTGTCTCATAGCACATCAATCTTCTCTGGGACTTCAGAGAAGGCCTGAAAGCTCTTCACAGTGGCCACCACCAGCAGCTAGCTCATTTGAGGTGAGACATGTCCTCTAAGGAGCCTCTGCCCTGCAGCTGCTGGCATTGATGTAAGACATCCCTCTGAGTTACTTGGCTGGTGGGATAATAGTAGGTAAGAAGTGGTAGGTATCCTCCAAAAGCAGCAGGAAAAGGAGCTGCCAGAGAAGTGCCCAGGAGATGGGGATCCACCATGAGACTGCAGCAAGCAGCTCCGGTGCCTCCAACCATGTGACAGTAGACTGTGCTGGTGGAGCAGATGAGGAGGGTTGGCCATCAGCATTTGATGGGGATCAGACAGGCTGCCTCCTGGAAAAAAAAGATTTCACATAATTCAGGGACACAGCTGCCCTGTGCCTTGTTTTATGTTGCACTGCTCCCCCCAAAGAACTCCTAGTACACTGAGCAGGTTTCACTCCCTTCAAAGAGAACTGCTTGCACCCCTTCTCCTCCACCCAGTGCCCCTGCACACAGTGATAGGGGCCACTCAGCTCATGCACACACACACACTGACACTCATCCTTCATTTTTCTTGACATTACAGAATCACAGAGTGGTGCACATTGGAAGAGACCTCTGGAGGTCATCTCATCCAACTCACCTGCTCAGGCAAGTTTACCTACAGCAGGTTGTTCAGGACCATGTCCTGGCAGCTTTTTTCCAAGGATGGAAACTATACAACCTCTCTGGGCAACCTGTGCCAATGCTTGGTCACCCTCACAGCAAAAAAATATTTGCTGAAGTTCAGGGAGAACCTCCTCTGTTTCTGTTTGTACTCACTGCCTCTGATCCTGTCAGTGGTCAACATGGGAAAGACCTTTGCTCTGTCCTCTTTGCACTCTTCCTGCAGGTATTTCTACATATTGGTGAGTTCCCCCTGAGCCTTCTCTTCTTCAGGCTGAACAGTCCCAGCTCTCTTAGCCTTTCCTCATAGAAGAGGTGCTCCAGTTCCTGAATCATCTTAATGACCTTTCAATGGAGTCTTTCCAGTATGTGCATGTCTCAACTGTACTGAGGAGCCCAGAACTGGACACAGTACTGCAGGTGTAGCCTCACCAGCTCTGAGTAGACGGGAAGGATCACCTCCCTCAAACATCTGGCAACACTTCTCCTAGTGCAGCCCAAGAATACCGTTCACCTTCTTTGCCACAGAAGCACACTGCTGGCTCGTGTTCAACTTGGTGTCCACCAGGACCCTCAGTCCTATTCCACCAAGGTACTTTCCAGTGGGGCAGCCCCAGCATATGTATTGGTGTCTGGAGTTGTGCCTCCCCAGGTGCAGGAGATTGCACTTCCCCTTATTGAATTTCATCAGCTTCCTGTCAGACTGTTTCTTTAGCCTGTCAAGGTCCCTCTGGATGGCCACATGACCCTCTGTTATCATCCATTCCTCCCAGTTTTGTGTGAGGATGTGCCCTGCCTCATCATGTAGGTCATTAATGAAGATGTTGAAGGACTTGGTATTGAACCCAGGGTACTCTGCTTGTCATTAGTGTCCAACTAGTTGTTCTGCCACTGATCACCACCACACTTGGCATCTGCCCATCCAGCCAGTTTTCAATCCACCTCACTCTATGCCTATCCAACCAATACATCTACAGTTCATCTATGAGGATCTTATGGGAGATAGTGTCAAAGGCCTTACTGAAGTCCAGGTAGACAATACCCAGTGCTCTACCCTCACCTACCAGTCCAGTCATTTCACTGTAGAAGGTTAGCAGGCTGGTCAAGCATGACTTAACCTTCACGAATCCATGCTGAGTGCTACCTATTATTTTCTTGTCATTCATATACCTAGAAATGGTTTCCAGGATTAGCTTCTACATCTTGGCAAACATGCAAGTGTGGCACAGAGTGATCAGTAGTCAAGCAACCAGGACTCTTATGACAAAGTTTTTGCTGTTTCTTCCATATTCACAGAATGGCATGATTTTTTGAAAAGGGATGTTTGCACTGTTTAAATGACCTATAGACTAGGGATTTGATGATATTATCCATCCCCATTTCCATTTGTTTCAGGTTTAGTTGGCTTGGGAAATTCCAGTCTTCCAGAGGCTGCAAGTAACATGAATTGCTAGTACTCTTTTGATCAGTTCACTTGCTTTGTTACTAACTTTCCCTGAATAAACAGGAAGGTTGTCAGCAAGCTTTGCAGAGAGAATTAGTCATTTCGAGTGCCCTAATATATGGTAATTTCTACATGATCATGCTTAAAACTCTTTTAAATTTGTTTCAGCAAACCCAAAATCATTAACTTCTAACTGTGGAGTTAGGTCAAGACAACCTGACATGTGTTATTTTCCCTCTCTCTCCATAGACAAGGGACTCCAATTAAAGACTCCTTTTAAGAAGTGTGGGCTCCAGTTTGCTGTGTTCTTTGAGACAAAGCAAAATACCTACTACTCACCATTAAGCATAACACAGAGTACCTGTTGGTACCTCTGACATTATTGCATCTTTTGTCTGAGTCCTTCAAGACTGAAGAAATAAAATATATTTTATCAGAAGCTTCCTGAAGGGAAAAAGCACACCAGGCAGAATGATGCAGGTACACAAAGTTCTCATTAAATTATATGGGCAGGGGCTTGCTCCTATGGTGCAAATTTACTGTCTGATGCTGTGACTCATACAACAGCTTGTACCTGCTGAAGCCCCCGAGGTCACCTCAACCCTGATGCATTACTCATTACCAGGATTTCTCAATGTTAGTCCTGGTCAGATGGCTTGGTGGCAAAGCACAAGGCCTTTGGTCATCTGCTACCTCCCTCTTGCCACTTGTTTCTCATCAGAAGAGTCCTTCCACATCTGACCTACAGCCAGTTGGCCAGCAAGCAGCAGTCAAGCACAAATGATTTTCTGTAAAGATCAAGATCTAGGGGCATTACTGAACAGCCGGAGACCAAAAACTCTCACTCAGGTGAAAGTCTTGTGCTTAAGGGAATGAAGACAGAACTGCCTGGAGATTTGAGAGGGGTTAGTAGGAATGAAGTTAGTAGCCATAGGATCTGGCTAGGTAGACCTCCTAAGAAATCTAAATAAGGTAATCTTTATATGTGCAGCTGGGTAAATGACAATGTTTTCATTGGGAAAAAAATGTTGTAAATCAAGGCATAGGAGGAACCTCAGCACACATTTGCGCAGCACGAAGAAATCAACAAATATTTCCATTTGTGGATGTGGGCAAGAAAACACAACATTAAAGAAGGCTTGGAGATAGATGTGGCATTCAGAACCCACTTTCAGCAGGCAGTACTTGCTATAAATAGCAAACTGGAAGGACTTTGTGAAGTAGTTCTTGAGCAGGCTTGAAGTGCCAGTGACCTCAGCAGAATGACATAGCCTACTCAAGCTAATGGAGCAGCTCAAATGTGTGCACAAGAGTATTGCTGTAAAAGCTTAAAAGCTGAGCATCCCAATCCACACAGAACTTCTCAGAAAAACAAGCCCTGTGTTTCATATCAAAATTATAGGTAGGACTTAGAAAAAATGTCAAGTTGTGTCAAGTTTTAGCACTGCTACAGAGCTTGGAAAGTGGAAAGGAGACTCTAACTTTACGTGTGGTGTTACTAAGGACTTGTGGCTGACATATTATAGATAAGCCAGCTGCTAGTTGTAATGTATTAATTTGAAACTCTACCTCCTAGATCCATCTTCCCTTAGGATGTTAACAGATATGATAGACACATTTTAACATGGGTTCCATGGTACCACCTGTTCAGAGAAAGGTTTTGTTTTTACACAAAGTCATTGGCTGAAGTGGACAATCAGATCTGTGAAACAAAAGTTTGAGAGAACAGTTTAAGAAAACAGTGCCAGAAAAATGTATCTAAGTATCACTCCACTGTTACCCTTTTCACCACATCTATCTTGGTCCATTCTTTTCTGATCCATACTGTAACAACTTTCATAAAAATAGAAATTATGTAGTATGTCTAAAGTTGTTTATCTAAATAGCTGTTTTGGTTGTTCCACTGTAATTAAGAAAGATCACAGAAAGTGCACCCTCCCTGGTGAGCAACACCAGCAAACTGGTAACAACAGATGAGGAGAAGGCTGAGGTACTCAACAAGTTATTTGCCTCAGACTTCACTGACAACCTCTCTTCCCACACCTTCTGAGTGGATGGACCACAGGACATGGACTGGGGAAGCGAAGTCCCTCCCACTGTAATAGAAGCTGCTTTTTGTGACCACCTGAGGAAACTGAACATACATAAGGCTATTGGGCCTGATGAGAAACATCCCAGAGTCCTGAGGAAATTGGCTATTGGAGTTGCCATGTCACTGTCTGTGATATTTGAAAAGTCCTGACAGTCAGAAGAACTCCCTGGTGACTGGAAAAAGGGAAACAGTGCACCCATTTTTAAAAATGGTAGCAAGGAGGACCCTGCAAACTACTGACCTCTCAGCCTCACCTCTGTGCCAGAGAAGATATGGAAGAGATCCTCCTAGAAGCTGTGGAAAGGGACACGAAGGACACAAAATATTCAAGACAGACAGCATGGCTTCACCAAGGGCAAGTCCTGCCTTACCAGGATAATGGCCTTCTGTGATGGAGTGACTACATCAGTGGACAAGGGAAGGGCTATGGATGTCATCTGTCTGGACTTCTGTAAGACCCTTAACACAGTCCCCCTCAACATCCATCTCTCTAAACCACTGTTTGGTAGATAAGGAGTGTGGTTTCATGGGTGGTTGCATCCAGAGGGCAGTGGTCAAAAGCTCAATGTCTGCATGGAGATTAGTGATGAGTGCTGTCCCTCAGAGGTCCATACTGGGACCAGTACAGCTTATTATCTTCATCAATGATCTAAACAGAGGGATCAAGTACAGCCTCAGCAACTTTGAAGAAAACGCCAAACTGAGTGGCGTTGTTGACATGCCAGAAGGATGTGATGCCATCCACAGGGACCTGGGCAAGCTCAAGGAGTAGGCCCATGTGAACCTCATGAGGTTCAACAAGGTCAAATACAAGGTCCTGAAGTCAGGGCAACCTCCAGTATCAATACAGGCTTGGGGATGAATGGATTTAGAGCAGCCCTGTGGAGAATCATAGAATCATAGAATTATCAGGCTTGGAAGGGACCTTAGAGGTCATCTAGTCCAACCCCCTACAGTGAGTAGGCAATCTCCAACTAAACCAGGTTGCCAAGCACCCTGTCCAGCCTCACCTTGAACACCTCCAGGTACGGGGCCTCAACCACCTGCCTGGGCAACCTGTTCCAATGTTCCACCACCCTCATGGTAAGGAACTTTTTCCTAATATCCAATCTAAACCTGCTCTTCCCTAATTTAAACCCATTACCCTTGTCCTATCACTACAGGCCTTTGTAAACAGGCCCTCCCCAGCCTTTCTATATGACCCCTTTAGGTACTGGAGAGTGACTATTAGGTCCCCCCGAAGCCTTCTCTTCTCCAGACTGAACAATCCCAGCTCCCTCAGCCTATCCTCA
>VWZX01001188.1:593108-736863 GCA_013399015.1 Galbula dea | reverse complement strand
TGCAGACTGAACAACCCCAATTCTCTCAGTCTGTGCTCGTAGGAGAGGTGCTCCAGTCCTCTGATCATTCTCGTGGCCTTTTTCTGGACTCGCTCCAGCACCCCCATATCCCTCTTGTAATAGGGGCTCCAGAACTGGATGCAATATTCCAGGTGAGGTCTCACAAGAGCAGAGTAGAGGGGGAGAATCACCTCCTTCCACCTGCTGGCCACACTTCTCTTGATGCAGCCTAGGATACAGTTGGCCCTCTGGGCTGCTAGTGCACACTGGCAGCTCATGTTGAGCTTCTCATCCACCAACATCCCCAAGTCTCTTTCTGCAGGGCTGCTCTCAAGCCAGTCCTCGCCCAGCCTGTATTGGTACTTGGGATTGCCCCGACCCAGGGGTAGGACCTTGCACTTCAGGTTGAAACAGTAATAACCTGATTGGCTGGTTTTCTGTATTTTAGCATCAATACAACTAGTCAGCAAATACAGGCTAGAAGACATTTGCATTGTTGAGGTGAAAAGTGCTAAAAGTAGTGGAGATAAAAAAGAAGATGAGGTCATCCCTATCTGAGGCATCCAACCCTTTTGGAAGGACAAGCTGTTCCTATATAGATGGACTGGGCTCAGACTGTTGCATGAGACCAGGGCCGCTGAAGACTTTCAGATCTTTGACATGTTATAGTTACCACCTTCCTAGCTAATGTTCAGCAGTGCTTTACTTATCTGGGGCCATTCAAATGTACATGCTCTACATTTGATGGATCAAGATGACATAAAAGATGGTTGAGCAGTTTTGGGCACCTGCAATATTTAACATGACAAACACCACAATAGTCACTGCATCTTGCATTAGCTCTTTATTTTAAATCCCTTATTTTCAATTTTAACATAGCTCTAATTTGCAGTTTTCCAGATTCCACATCATGACTATAATGTAGGTAACATCCCTGTAAGGGTTTTTAACCATTACCTGAGTAATGCTTACATATTTTATCAACAATGGCTACTACTTTCAGTTATGAATTTCAAACAGTGGATGACAGGCACTAACTGATTATCAGTTACACTAAAGTGTTACGTGGGACAGGAAAAGGATTTTGTATTTGACTGAGTATGTAGGGAAAATGCATGATGAGCAAGCTGGCACTAGTGTCCCAGTTCAGAACATACCAGCTCACCACTAATATCCTTATTTACATATGACATGTGACCTGTGTCCGGTAACAGCTTCCTGCCCTGGTATGGGATGTCTGTTCTCAATCTTTTCTTAATGAATCCTAGATCTTCTCAAAAGTCTGTTCCAGAGATTATCCAATTAGACCAGTCCTAAAAGAGCTGATAAAATCACAGTGTAAAATAATACATTTTTCTTTCCCCTAAATTCAGCTCCAATTTTTTTTTTTTTTTTTTTTGAGTGAACAATCTGAGTTACAGGTAATAGCAATAAAAGATTGTTAGTCACCATCTCCCTCTGTTCAATTGATACCTTTGGATTTTCAGTCATTGTGCTGCCTAAACCAAACCTTTTGTGTAAGGCACAACAACAGAAACATGCTTCACCTCACAGGAGCAATATTGTTTTTTTCTCTAATTTTGAACAGGATAGAGAATTGAACCATTTGCATTGTTGCTCAGTTCTGCAAATGGGCACTTGCTGATCTCTTGATTGTTACCTTGCAAAGACAATTTTAACCATTTAACAGGCATGCTTTCCTGAAGCTGAGTAGTCGATTTCCCTTTTCTACCCTACCCAGGAAGCACATAATGTTAGTCTTGGAAAGCACTCACAAAGGAACAAATTGGAGGCATTTAGTTCCACCTTTGTCCTGACATTTTCTGTAAGGTTTTTTCTGCTCACTAACAGATTTCTGTTCTGAAGTAGATGTTCTCTCTTCCATCTCAGTAACCCTGTCATTTAAATTTGAAGGGCCATTTTTATTTCTGTTAGATCTTCTGACATGTACTGCAGTTCCTACAGTATTTTTTCCTCCTACACTGATGCAACCAAAGATATTTACATTTCTGCGTCATCTACTGATGCACTTTTCCTTTCTCTGAAGGACCGTTGATGAATATAGCTACAGCTAATTGCTATTCCCAAGCAACATAGTTTGTTTTTTTCTGCAATTTTCTGCCCAACAGGAAATCCTGAAGACCATTCAGATCTACAAGGGGAGGAGAAGGAAGTTTAGGAAGGCAGAACAGTTAGTATCATGGCATGAGTTACCAACAAAAGCCTGCTCATAGCATAACCTTTACAACATTTTAGATATGTGGGACAGACTTGATGTTTATAATTTCCCTTCATCTAGAATTTAGATGGTATTATTCATTGTAATGTGAGGACATAAAAGCTGCACGTCTGAATAACAGCAGATGGAAACAAGCAGCAAAATCATGCTCCAGAAAATACAAACCAAGATCCTACAGTAGTTTCTCACCCTGATAAGTCCTGCACCATGACAAAAGCAGAAATTAACTTGTGCTGAAATCTCACTGGAAGATTTTTAAGTCAAGGCAGAGGGTATTCCTGACAGAGTCTAAATTATTTCTATTTCAGCCCATTCAGCAGCAGGTGAAAGGCTCAACAAGGATTTTACTGGACAACTTTCTAGAGGGTAAGTTAAAACAATGATCATCATTCCTTACAAACCTTTATAAACCAGGCCGTCGTCACTGACTTGAACACCTCTCCCCAGTATGTGTACTTCTGCTCCCACCCTTTACTCTTCCTTCAAATTCAGACAATGAAGTCTACCCCTGTGCACCTCATTTACGAAGAAAGTGCCCTGTGAGGCAGGAGTTGTGCCATTTAATGAGAGGATGTTCTCAGGTTTGCACTCAGCCAGACAACTTGGATATCTACAACACAGAAGTGCACTGTTCATGTTGTATTGTAGGGAAGATGAATAAAACCCAGGCCTTTCCTTGGCTGAAAGATAAGGGATGTTTGGCTCATTCCTAACATGGCTTCTCTGAGCTTTCCAAATTTCTAATATGAGGAAAAGGAATCAAGTTAATGGGAAAACTCACAGATACCACAGTTTCACAATTTAGCTCAAAAAGCCCTTTTTTTAAAAAAATTATATTAATTCCCTTGGAGGCTTTCTCATATCATCACTCTGTTTTATCTCCCAGTATTTCTGCCCCAGGTGAAAACCTTTACTCCTTTATATTGCTGGCACATTAAATGTTGAAGCAACCTGCCAGGAAATGCTGCTGCTCATAAGGCTTCTCTTGTCTTCTCACATTCCCACACATTTCAGATCCTTTCCTATATTCTTTCACTTGGTGGGATTTACTTTGAAGTACCATGACCCATGTGGATCAAAACACAGAGACTGAACACCACCATCACAGCCTTGGACACCGAGGGAAACCCTGCGAGTTGAATCCCTACTGTAAAGTTACACCCTTGGGGTCTTGGGGATGGGAGATAACAGCAGGAGATGCTTTATCTGTAAGGGATTCCTGTGGGATGAAATTCAGCAGCAGCACAGCATTTCCTAAAGCCTTACTCTTTAGTTGCACTTAATTCGGGAAAGGAGAGTTTGGAGCAGTGCTGTTCTCTGTCTGGAGAAGAATTTACTCTGCAAATCCAAGCCCCACAGTTGTAGGGACTTTGAGGTGGGGGGATTTTGAGGTGGGGGCTTTGAGGTCCTGGTTTTCCGGAGCAGGTGCCGGTGCACTCCGGGGAGAGCTGCCTGTCGCAGGATGCGGCGAGGACTTCCCAGACCCAGTCCCCTGAGCGGGGATCAGCAGCCAGCAAACCCTCGAACGGAACCCGTTCGAGCTTACCCACCAAAATGCCTCCCCCTTCTCCTCCATCCCCCAGCCCCGCAGCACCCGTGGGCGGTGCACGTACTCACGGCTGCTGCGGGGCTCCGGCGGGGCTGGGGGAGGAGGAGGAGAAGGAGGAAAGGTAGGTGTCCCCTGCGGTCACTTCCAGACTCCTTCCTCCTCCCCAGCCTCTAGCAGGGTTTGATGTCCCACCCCTGTGCCCGCCGTGAGAGGGCGTCACGACAGAGCCGCTCCCACCCTCACCGGAGTTTTCTGCGGAGCGCGGCTCGGAGCGGAGCACGGCTCGGAGCAGAGCACGTCTCGGACTGGAGCGGTTCTGGGAAGGAAGAGGCAAGACGGCTCCCACACGCCAGCCCCAGCCTCGGGCCCGGCCCTCCCTGCGGCCGAGGAGAAGCCCAGCGGTAGCGGCCGTCTTGGGTTTCCGCTCTTGGCTGACCAGGAAACTTCATCCAGCCTCCAGGGAGCATCCACCCTCTGCTTCGGTGAAGGAAAGTGGTTCCTTGTTCGCCGGCAGGATGGGGAGGACCATGAGACCCGACGACATCAACCCCCGGACGGGGCTGGTGGTGGCTCTGGTCAGCGTCTTCCTGGTGTTTGGCTTCATGTTCACGGTGTCTGGCATCAAGGGAGAGACCCTAGGAGACATCCCGCTGCTGGCCATAGGTCCGGCCATCTGCCTGCCGGGCATCGCCGCCATCGCCCTCGCCAGAAAGACCGACGGCTGCACCAAATGGCCCAAGAACAAGTGTCCATGCTGCAAAGAAGCCACGGATCGGGATGTCACGGAGCTGCTGAGGACCCCCTCGGACCTGGAGTCTGGCAAAGGGAGTTGTGACGAGCTGGCTAAGAAAGCATACCAGGACAGAAGAGTGCAGCGGGGAGAGGACTCCGTGTCCATCTGCACCACCACCACCACCACTACGGGAGAGTCCAAGAGCCTCATCAGAAAGGTGGAGCAGGAGGAGATGCTGAGATATCTGGAGACCTGTTATCCAGAGATGCCGGGGAATGTGTTCGTGGGAGATGTCTCCCTGTACAGTGCCTTGGAGAAGAAGAGCTCTTCTCCCACTAGGGACAGTGATGCTGGCCCTGACATTGAAGACAACATTTTTGTTGCTCCTAAAGACAGTATAATTGTCTGTTCTTACAAGGAGAACAGCCCTTATGACAGATACTGTTGTTACATAAACCCTACTGGAGTCAATTCAGATCAGGAGACCATAGTGTGAAAGATGCACAGTTTATATATGTGTATGTGTAAAAAAACTTCAACTTCTTGATAGGGGATAATATAGCTTACTGCACTGCATGGGACAATCCTGATACTATTACAGTTTAACCTGCTATGTGACTGATACTCAAACCTTTTGTGCCTGAAATACTTTCTGTAAGTAAACAAGCATGTTTAGAAGGTTAAAGAATTCATATCTTCATTTTGGAAAAAAAAAAAGTAATTGTATTCTTATTTTGTTTTCTTCCTTTCCCTCCCTTATGTTGTCCTGCTTCCTCTTGTACCCAAACCTGTAGACACACTGACAGGAGGGCAGCAGTGTATATCAGCTAGATCAAGAGCTGAATCAAAACTCTGGATGTGTCTGTAGGAAAGAATGTGGTGCTCTACGGCTGAATGGGTGTTAGCAAAAGTGTCACTTCGTTTGGGGAGAGATTAAGAGATGTCAGCATGCACTCCAATAGCTGGCTGATGCTAGGGAGTGTAGAAGTGATTTGTCTCTCATCTGTCTCCTTCCTGGCAGGATTTTCCTTTTAACTCTGCTTCGAGGAATTGATGTGCTGACCCTAGGGGCTCTTCTGAAAGTCTCCTAGAAGTTAGGTAGGCTCAGAGGAGTATTCAAAACCTAATCCATCATTAATAGCATGCCAGGCACAGGTTTTAGCCTCACTCCCCAGTGGTATTGAGTTCACTGGAATGTTTCTAACACTTTCAGATTTTATAGGCAGACCTGATAAGGAGATTACAACATGATCATGACACATTTCTTGCAGAGACTAGAAGCAGGTGTCAGTGGGCTCAGGGTCTAAAAAATATGTCAGTACCTCTAAAGTCACTTAGGGAACAGACTTCTATGGGTTGTGTTCAGAGCCAAATCTGACTCTTCTGAAAATGTCATTTTCATGTGCCTTTTCTAAAATGCCAGGTGTCTCTTGGTGTGTGATGAATGGTTACAGTCCAGTCAGAAGTCTCAAATCCATGCTTCACTGTGGAACAGAACAGAGGACCTGGTGGGAGATGATTTGTTCACAGCTTATTGATACATACCAAGAGAAATATGAAGGAACTAATGAGGTTTAACCATTTGAAATCTGACCCTGCAGCTTAGATGCAGGAACATGAATCTTGGCTATTCTGTTCAACAGTAAATTGCATGTCCCATGCTGTGTATAAAAATCTTCTCTGGACTCCACAGTGTAGGTAGTAGAGATGGGGTCTGACAAGATGTACATGCTAAACAGCTACTCTAAGTGCAAAGGTCTTAGGGAAATGGTTATTAAAGCACGGAATAATTTGCTAACATCTCACAAAGTCACAGTTCCTATAACTAAACTCTTATCAATCAAAAAAGTCCTCTGCAAGCCTTAATAACTGTTCTTAGGGGTTTTTTTATGGACCATGAGTTATACTAGACAAATGTGTTGAAGTACCAGGGTAGGAAAGAAGAAAACCAGCCTTTCTTTTGTAGCAACCTGAGATGAGTAGAAAGTTGCAAGGAATTTTCCATTGAAATCACCCATTCTTCACTGCCTGTGGAATTGTTTGGAAAGTGAATGTAAACTTTATGCATCCATTAGTTTGTTTGTTTGTGAACATGTCTAATTGTTACAAAAATCCTGTCTCTGAAGACTTTTCTGGAAGGAGGTAATAGGTTTTTTTAAATAAGAGAGTTTGGTTTCTCTCAGACCAAACAAGATGTTACCACTTTGTCCAGGCTTTGGTAGGGCATCAGGATGCTATTAGGGTAAATTAAAAAAATCCTAGCTAATTTGAGTCAGGTAAAGCCTCTCAATAGGTAGTTATAGGCAGCTTTGCTGCTCTGGCATGCCACAACAGTACTGTGGGAATAAACAAACGCTTTGTACAGCCCAGGTGTATGTTTTGTCCCCTGAGCAAAGGAGTTCTGCAAAAACAGACCCTCTCCCTGACATGTTCAACTCCCAATTCCACATAAAAGTGCTCTGTTGTTGTCAGGCAGACAGTCTCCTGCTGGCTTCATCACTGCAGGACCTTATTCTGCAATGTACAGAGCAGTTTTTTGGTGGCACTGGGAAGTCTTATTTCATGATCTCTGAAGCCAGCAGCTGAAAATACTGCTGATGAACATGATGAGGAATGGGGTCTTTCATTGCTTTCTGTTCCCAAGAGAAAACAGGTGAGGGTCTCACTGTGTGCTCAGTATCCTTGAAGATCACTACCTTGTAAAAACAGGCTTCCAGGGAGCTGCATACTGCCTTTTGCTGGGGTTGTGAACAATATCGCTTGCCTTGCATAAGAGACCAAAGCATCAGCCCGCTGGGAACCTATATTTGTACAGTACCACAAATATATATAGGAAGAGGTCAAGTTTTTCCATTTTCCTAGGATTAGATGTTCTCTGTCAAAAGTTATATGGGTTTTTACAAGGCAAGGCAGGAAACTCTAGTGACAAATGGAATGGCAAATATATAACTTGAGATACAGCCATACAGATGAGTCATGTGCTTTATCCCATTCCTACTGTAAAAAAGAAAAAAATAAAATGTTTATATTAAAGCAAAGCTTAATGGGAGTGAAAATATCTTACAATAGAGAAAGTTACATAAAAAAGTATCTTTAACACATTCTATTTAGAGGCAATGTCCTTCCTCCATTAGCTGACGTAAGATTCCATAACAAAAATCAAGTTTAAGCAATATTTCTAGGCTAATCCATCATAATCCACTGAAGTTTTTTGTTGAACATGTGGGAATTTGAAGTTAAAGAAATATCTTACTGTTGCCCCTAAATTGTCTTTCTCTATGATTTTTCCTTTCTTTTCTGATAGTTAAACAGTGAGTGAAATGGAAATGGATTAATGGATATTTCTTATTATAAAAACAGAATTTGTCCATTTAAAAATCAAATTTATCTGGTTTTGTTTTGTTTTGTTTTGTTTTTTAAACAAAGTGAGCTTTTTTTCATACACTATAGTTTTATCAGTAGAAACATACTGCTTATTTGATCAAAGATGTCATGACAGCAGCTTCAAGCTTTTTGTGCAGATACCATGCCCAGGCCAGAGGATTGCTGGGGCTTTATTTCATTCAGAACTTGTGGTCTCTTCTGATGGCCACCAAAACTTGTAGGACCAGTGCTGACCTTAGAACAATCAGGAATAATCGTATTACTTTTCCTGTCCAGGAGCTGAATTTGGCTTCAGGATTCTGCTCTTAGGGTGTGATTCTTTTCAGATGATCCAGACATTAGAGCTTCTTTCTGTCCCTGCCACCTTTAAAAAATTTCTGGATCAAAATCCCACTTCTCTCCTCACTGCTATCCTCCAAAAAATGCATGTATTTGAAGTGCAGCTCTGTTTATGGGTTGAACACCTGGTCTCATTGAGGTCTGTTGCCACGTATTTCTTAGTCCTACAGTATCAGTGGCAGAGCATATATTAGTGTTTGAAGAAAACCAGTGATTTTTAGATTCAGAGCAGGTTTCCAAGATATAAAAGATTCATTTTCAGAACAGTACTTGTCACAGTGCTACAGTGGAGTTCATATTCTTTTAAGAAACAATGTGATACACAGATCAACTGTACACAGGGCAATTTTGTGTTGCTTTACATTTCTATTGTCATAAATATTTTTACAGTCATACAGCTGATTATTGCAAAACCTCTAACAGAAAATTGTGAGTTTTAATCAATGTGCAATTTGTCTTCTTGAAGCACTAAACAGTAGTTGGTCCTTTCTGCCTGAAAGTAAATGAGTAGGAGGCAAGCTTGCTCAGGCTGTGTGTCCCTCCAGACTGGTATTGTATTCTTGGTCTGTGTTCTGCAGAACTGTGGTGCTTTTCCACAGGCACTTCATCCCCATTTGATCCAACTACTCCACAGTCCTGGCTCCAGCAACTATTTATGATGTTGGATGTTGTAACTATCAAAGTAACAGTCCCTCTTAGAGTTTCTCATGGTACATACCAGAGCGTTTGAAGACTGAGTTCCTGCTTTTGACTAGGGTGGTAGAGTCTGACCCTATATCATCCACCCTACATAAGCTGCCATGCTGAGACAACCAAATAAATTGTCCTTACAGCACTGTCCTGGGATTTTCCATCTCTGTGTAATACCTTTCACACTAAGAGTGCTGTAGAGATGGGTTAGAGATGGGTGGCTGTCAGGCCTCAAAGACACTTCCAGCCTGATTTTCATGAGGGACTAATCTATTTATATGCAGAGCACAGTCTGCACTCAGAAACTTGAATCTCAGCACGTGGACAGTAAAGCCATATTGCTAGAGAATGCAAGTCTGACATGGCAGATTTTCTGAGTCTTGAAAGGTTTCTGTGTAAGTTTTTAAGATCAATAATATTAGAACTCATAGAGGAGTTTCCTAGTATGTAAACTAGAAGAGTTTTCTTGGCACATTCTTAACACACAGTATGGGGGACATCAGCTGCAAAGCAGCTCATGCTGAGCCTACCTCTACTCAGCAGGTTGTCTGAACATGCAGGGGGATGACTGTCAGCAGGTTTGTTCTTTCTCTGGTACTATGGGCCCTTTTATGTCTGGTCTTTGGAAAAACACAGAGAACAGATATAGAAAATGCCTTCTGGCAAAATTTCATGGGGAAGCATTACCTTTCATTTATCAGTCCTCTCAGTGGACTCTCAGTGTTGACAGCTGGTTGCAGACCCTGTAATCTTTGCAATCTAAGGAGATCCAGTTATCTTTGGCTTTTAAATCATGGTTTATCTCCTATTCAGTTGCATGTACTAGCTATCCTCTTGTCAGATGCCTGCAGAAATGTTTAATGTTTAAATGCTTTACGTTTTTGTTTACAAACACTGCACCCTGCATAGGTGTATATACATTACACATTTGTTTGCAAAAGCAGGTCACAAAATGCACAAAAATGTCAATATATTATTTTGGGATCTGCTCAGAGGACCTCTCTTTCTTTCTCTCATCTCGGTCAAATTTTATTCCTCAAGCTTATTTGCAGTTGCAGTTTAAAATTCTCCCTGTCCTTCAGGAGAAGAGAGTTTTTCTAAGAACAGCTCTGTTTTGACTATTTAAGGACACACAGATCTTCTAACAGGTTACAAGGAGTTTAGATGTCTCAGGACTGTGTTTCATTATAACCCCTGTGAAATCCTCATTTCATTACCAGTTAACAAACTGAACATTCAGTTACAAACTGAATTTTTTTCAGTTCTTTGCATTCATCATTTTCACAAATCTTTGGTAAAATCCTTGAATCCTTGCTCAATTCTGACAGATTCAGTACTAGTATTTCTTCACACTACAGTTTCATTACTTAGGGAGTGGAAAAGTGTTAAAGACTTTGAAAATCTGTCTCTGCATTGGGTATTAGCAAGGCAAAAATAGAAAAAGAGGTATTTATTCATGAAAGCAAAGGAGATGAAAAAAGCCTCACAGACAGTATTCCATTAATTTGTTCAATTAACTCTGTTATATTCTGATCACATAGACAATGTATTTACAACATTCTTCCATAAATGAAACTTTTTTTTGGCAGTATAACCTGAACAGGCTCCTCAGGTAGGGACAGAGAGAGCCTTTCTGCCTGAAGGCAGAATGCAGGAGCTACAGAAAAAAAAATGGTAGCTAGTAAAGATGTGATTCATTTTCATATTTCATCAAAACATTTATTTACATACCATTGTATTTTCCTATTAAATGCAGTGGTAATCATTAGCAATTATGCACACTCATGAATATAATGATGCTACTACAGTAGCTTCTTGACAGTCATCCCCTGGCTAGGAAGTACCTATTCTATTGCAGTTGAAATCCAAGGCAAAATTCAAGAAGGTGTAACAGGAAAAAAATTAAAGTGGAGCTTCAAGGTCAAATTTAATGTTGTAGAAAAACTGTTAAATCTAGCATTAAAAGTTGGCTCCAGAAAGACATTGTGCAGTGCAAAGGTGAGGAACAGAGAAGATGGGGTAGCAAACTCTCTGTCTGAACTGTAGGACTGTGGCTAATACAGTACAGAACACTAACAACGTCATGTAGACTCATGCATGGCCCTTGGAATGCCCCAGTCATTAGTGTTCCCACATTATCAAATTCTACAAAACCCACTCTCTCACATTTCAATCTGGTTTGTTTTGTCCACATCAGAAAGTGTATTTTAGGAAACTGTACATTAGGAAGACAGAACATTGAATTACAAACGATTTTACCTTTGAATTCCAATTTCGAACATAATAATATACAGTCTAATATTTTACACTGGCTGGTGTGAAGTAGGAGAATATTCAGGCAGGAATTAGGAGGACAGAGTGCTCATTAGCTGAAAAGCAGATGGTAGCCAGCTGGTGAATAATCAGAATAATCTTGCATAGCCTTGTCTTTTTACTGGTCTGAAAGGGCAGCCCCAGAAAGACACTCTTAAAAAAATATACTCTTACTATTGAGGTCAGTTCAGATGGAAGGGCTATTAATAACTTTGGAGGTCTGAGTGGAGTAGGAAACAGAGATGTTTTACATACTGAGGAACCTCATATCTCTTCTTTAAACATCTTCAAGAGACCCTGCATGTTCTGACTGCAGAATTAGACTCAACTCTTAGGGTATGCCCTTGCACCTTTTGCAAAGAAAACCTGATTTCATTCCACTTTTCTTCAAATAAATGTATTTTTTTCCTGGTTTGGCTGATTAGCTGTAAGAAGAAGCAGATAACTTTTCTGTTCACTCAAAAAGAACCATGGAACTAGAGACCCTCTGCATTTATCGATAACACACTAAATAAAAGATGTTTGCTACCTAATCTAGGGGATAAAGTCTAACTTTTTGGTAGCAAAAGAGAGTCTTTTTCCAATGTTAACAATTTGAATAAAATCTAGGAAGTTTTACACCTAGAAATGTATTATTCATTTTCTTATTTGTTGGGATTTTTAAAAATATTGTGGTTATTCAGTGTATTCGTCAAGATTCAAACTGAACTAACATGGTGAAGATTTATCAATGTAATTAAAGACTTTCATAAGTCAGTTGTTGCACTGTGTGATTTATTTAATGTACATGCCTGCATCCTCACATGTAGGTAGATGGAGCTCCACTAAAGAATAACCCAAATGCACAATCTTTACATAAAATCATCACATCATGAATATGATATTATTTATCCTTTGCACTATTTTCCATGACCGCAGATAATGAATGGTCACTGAGTAAAGAACAGAAGTGATCTGTAAAGTATGTATCACCTTACACTCTTCAGCTCTGTTAGTGCATGACATGGACAGTAGGTTGCATTGTCCATGTCTGTTAATTAGGTGAGGGACAGGATGCCTTCTAGAAGGACCTGGACAAGCTCAAGAAAAGGTTCAACAAGGCCAAGTGCAATGTCCTGTACCCGGGTCAAGGCAGCCCCCAGTATGAATACAGGTAGGGGGATGATGAGATTGAGAGCAGCCCTGTGGAGGAGGACTTGGGAATGTTGGTTGATGAGAATCTCAGCATAACCTGTCAATGTGTGCTTGCAGGCCAGAAAGTCAACCATATCCTGGGCAGTATCAAAAGAAACATGGCCAGCAGATCAAGAGAGGTGATTCTCCCTCTTTACTCCAGTCTCATGTGACTCCAGCTGGACTACTGCATCCAGTTCTGGAACTGCCAAAATCAGAAGAATGTAGACCTGTTGGAGCCAGGCCAGCAAAGGGCCATGAAGATGGTCAGAGGACTGGAGCACCTCTCCCAGGAAGACAGGCTGAGAGAGTTGGGGTTGTTGAGTCTGAAGAAGAGAAGGTTCTGGGAAGATCTTGCAGCAGACTTTTAAAGTCTAAGGAGGGCCTACAGGAGAGATAGGGAGGCACTTTTCACAAGGGCATGTAGTGGTAGCACAGGAAGTAATGGCTTCAAACTGAAAGAGGGTATATTTAGATCAGAGGAAAGGAAGAAGTTCTTTACTGTGAAGGAATTGAGGCATTGAAACAGGTTGCCTAGAGAGGCTGTGGCTGCCCCATCCATGAAAGTGTTCAAGACCAGGTTGGATGGGGCTTTGAGCAACCTTATCTCTTGAAAGGTGTCCCTGCTCATGGCAAGTGAGTTGGAATGAGCAGATTTTTAAGGCCCATTCCAATCCAAGCCATTATATGATAATTATAATTGTCTTCTTATTTTGTGGTAGGGAAGTAATATCCTAGGAAAGGAGGAACATATCACATATTTATCTGTATAGAGTGCCAATTTAGAAAAGAATATTTGCTAGATTAGTGACTAACTCCACACTTGATATTTGAGTCTCTGTCAACTTAAAGCACCTCACAAATGAGCACTCTCTTGGTTATCATATTTCAGATTCACCAGCTGGTAAATACTTTCCTGCATTGCTAAGATCATCAGGAATTCAGTCAGCAGCTACAGTGTTATCCAGAACAAGCTTCCTTGCTATGTTTCCTGGACAGTGAGAGATAATAGGAGCTAAAACAGGTCTCATAGATGCGTCTTTTTCTCTTAAAGTAAAATGGGTATATTATTTTACATATCTGCTCTATAATTCCAGTGTTTAAGGCCAACAGATGTGATGGCAAATACCACAAAAAGGACTTGAAAATATTAATAATCTTACAATTCTTGCACAATTTTGATAAACTGGGTTAAAAGGATCATATGGACGTGCTTCTGTGTGACCTGGTCTAGGGTATCCTGGTTTGACAGGGGGCTTGGACTAGATGATCTTTTGAGGTCCCTACCAACTCCTAACATTCTGTGATTCTGTGTGATTCTCTAGAGATCTAAATTTGCAATGAGATCAGCCACAACTGCTGCCCCTGACAAGCATACAGAATGATAGTGGTGAAATGGGTCAGCATTTTGGTTGCAGGTGCTCTAAAGACCACTTTCTCTTGTATATGAAGTTCTGTGCAGAGCACCAGCGTGTGTTCCCTTGGTGGGTTCAAAAACTGATGCTTGCTGCATTCAAAGCTAAGGCAACAAGAGTCAAAAATTTCATATCCTTATAGTGGCTATTGATTTTCACTAACCTCTCCCTGTACAGTTATATTTAGAGCCAGACTTGTTTTACACTCCTAAGAATATAAAATCCTCTATCACACATATTCTGTAGATATATTATTACATGTGCTTATGCTTGTGTGGCCACAACAATACAGAAAAAATCACCTCAACAGCTATGCCATCCTCAGAAGGTAAAAGCAAAGTACATCTCACAGTCTTTATTCTTCAGCTACCTATGCTGAAATTTCTGTGTCATACAGTCTGTAATGATTGCTGCATTGTTCCTAACTTCTTGTAAAAATCTGTGTAACCAAACAGAGCTCATATTCCTGAACCTGGCCTGTTGTTTTGGTAGCTGATAATGAAATATAGCTGTAGTGGTTGACCATATCTGTCAAAATGCCTGAGATAAATCTTGTATACTTATTAGTTGACTGAAGACACTTCCATTTGTATCTACAACATTCATTACTCTGTACTTCTAGCTTCTGGAGGAAGAACAGCCATATCACTCCAATCACTATACAAAGTGACATCAGCAAGGACTACTGCTTGAAGTCTCAGAAGAGGTATCACAGATTCACCAGCCCTTTGAAAATAATCTAGTTCTTATTCTGGAGACGTTTTATTCAAGGAGAGGATCAAGAGATAACAACAAAACATAGAGGTGGGCTGACACATGTTGTCTTCAAGCTGTACCTCTTTTGTAAATAATCATCAGACTCTAATCCTCTTGAAGTCATCAAGACTCTTCCTGCTATCTTCAGCAGAATTTGACTACTACCCAAGTATATGTCAGTGGTGAAGGCTGTCAATGGGACAAGCTTGCTAACAATCACTCACCACTCATTTCAATTTAGAAGACTCTGAAGTCAGAACACTCTCATTTTAAAGCTGCTAGTTCTAAACCAACACTAAAATAAAGCAGAAGAGGTAAAAATGAAGCACTGCTAGAAATGAACACATAATGAAGAACATGCTCTCACATTGACACTCGAGAGAAGATCCTATGATATGTTTCTTTCTCCTAAAAATGTAAAAAATGCTAACTCATTGAAAGAATAATGTAAACTATCTTGTACATTGTGCAGCACTGTAATAGAGCAGAGAGTTTCACAGTATGTAGGTGGCATTTCAATAAAGGAAATGGTTGCATTAAAGGACATTTCTGAGTTCTGGATAGCTGAAAGGCTTATGTTTTCAAGATTACAAATTAGGCAACTGTACTGTACCATACCCTAACATGAAATGTTAAACAAAAAAAAAGAAAAGAAAAAAAAAAAAAAGAAGAAAAAAAACACAGAAAAATGAATCTTTTAAGTTTATGGGAAAAAGCTAAACCAATTACATTTTTTGATTCTTAAAAACATGGCTGGACTCTTTGTTGAGTCTCCTGTGACAAGATCAGCTACATATATTTCCCTTGCTGAGATTCTGGTTCCATTCTGCTGGTTGTGTCCCCACAGAATTTCACCCAGAACATTCTATATTTTTCTGTGGATTTCAAATAAATCTTCCATAATCTGGAAAGATTCTGCTTTCTATCTCTTTTAGGCATCTCTGAAAAATCTAATGTTACTATTGTATTTGCTTGCCATAGAAGCCAAAGAAGGACTCTCCTGTTGCTATCTCCTATAGAAGTTTGACTCTCCAGTTACTATCACACAGCACATATTCAGCATTAAAAGTATGCTAGCTACATGTGAACATGGACAAATAGTCATCTCTTGCTTAAGTTATGCAAATATATATCAGAAAATTTGCATCTAAGTGTGGTTTTGTACTGGTGCCTAGGGTTGGGGAGAGACTGGAGAGTAAGTGAGCAGAATAAGGAGGACTAAATGGTGCTATGTCACATGTAGTCCTCCCTTTCCGCCTTTTCCTAGGTAGATTTGGCATGTCCAGTTCACCTTTTGGTGGAACTGCTGTGACTTTTAGTATCCTTCCTTCCTCTGTTTCGTGTGTCTGATTCTGTTAGACTGTTAAACAGTTCAGCTGGAACTGGCCAAGCTCTTCAAAACAAATTACCCCTGAAAGGCAATTTGTTGCCATAAATAAAACCCTAAAAAGTATAAGCAGGGTCTACCACACATATGCTTTATCTTTAAAGAAAGTCAACACTAGCAGTGCTTACAGAACCATGCTCATCGACATACTAATCCTCTTATAGTGACAGGTCTCCTTACAGGAAATTCTTGCTCAGGAATGACCTTTCCTAAACTGTGTCCTAAATTACACAGTGACTCAGAAGGCTGCCTCATTTCACAATCAGATAGCTAGTCAGCAATACTGGTTCACTGCTACTTTACTCAAAGCAACTCCAGAAAGTAAGTTAATGTTAAGAGCAGTTTTTCAGAGGTATCCCAGAGTAGACAAAGACAAGGACAGATGTGATGGACTCTCTTCTGTTTACAAACAGCATGCAATTTTACTATTTATCTCCCAAGATTTTCAGACTTCTGTACCAAGATGACAGAAATACTCTACAGAAATATCCTCAACTTTCTTCTTAACTCTTCTTTCTATACTCCAGGCAATTAAGTTGAAGCAGTAACAGGAGGACAAATTCTTGTTCTGGTTTGTATCCACAAAGATTGCCCTGCTTCATCATCCTCCTTCAATGGGCCTTGCTTTCTAACACAATGCAGAACTTATTATTCCCTTTCACAGGACAAAACCAAGCACACCCACAAGGTTTATCATGCCACTAAAGAGCAACATTATACTGTCTTCTTCTTTCCTGTAGGAGCAGTTTACAGGTTGGACATTTTGAACTGAGAAAGGCTGCTGCGAGGAGATTACGCAGGAAACTAAACAGAGTAACACTGGGAGCTACTTTCTGCCTTAGCTGCTGAGCATGTCTTATGTATCATCCCTCAAGATGAGATTTTGCTTTTTAGTATTTTTCCTGCCACTGGTGGGAGAGAGATTCCTTTGAATAAACTCTGAGCTAATACATCCACAAGGCCAAAGTGGCATGCTATCTCTTTTCTTAAATTCTAATTCAGCAGGATGACCTAACAGACTGAAAGCAGGATGGATGCTGCAATTAGTCAGCAGCTAGTAAGCAGGACTTGAGAGAGGATCACTAGGAAGGACACCTGGTATTAAACCAAATGAAGCCCTGTTGGGGTCTTGAAGAGTCACGGAAGTGCTGGTGATGGTCTTCTGGGCGTCAGAGACTTTCTTGCCTTCAAGCCAGTATGTTACCATCTCTCCTTTTCCCTAAGGAAGAAAATGAATCATGAGGTTTATAGTACCACTCATCATTTGTGTAATAATCTTCTTACTACAACTCAAAGCAAGTCCCAAAAGAAGACTGATGTGCCTGTCAGCCATTTCACATACAGGGAAACTGAGGTATAAAACTTTTCTTTAAAAGATAGTGGCAGCACTACCAATTAAAACAGTTCTTTGAAATCCCTTCCAAATGTGGGTCCAGATTAGTTCTCTTATGGAACTCATGATAATTTATGATGTGTCTGAATGACCTTTTTTGGATTTCAAGCAGTTATGACAAAATGAGGTGCCATGTACTACTTCCACGTTTGGATAAGTCCTTCATCTCTGGGTTAGCAGAGTTATCCCATGAACAAGCCCATGGAATTGGTCCTGTTTTAAAGTTTAAACCTGATGTCTTCAGACAAGAACTAGTCTAACTACAGGACTCTGAGGTGTAAAGGACTGAATGGGTTAAAATTCAGGGACTCCAAGAGTGCTTTCATACTCTCCTATCTGAAAAGCTGAGCATAAACGTTACATACACACCTTGACTTGTAAATTCCCACGACATACTAATACATACTCTCCAATCCGCTCCAACAGCTGGTATGCACTTGAACTGCATTGTATTTTAAGAGCTGGAAAGAGAGACAGCTGTCATATTATCATAGTCATTTAAATATCTAAGACAGACCCATCCCCTGTGCCAAAGACTTCAGGACTCGTTAATTAACTCCCCCCTGCTTTTTCCATGTCTTAGTTGTCATTCCACTGTTATTTGAAATATGTGCACACAAGCTCCAATATCCTGGCTTCTTTTTCAGAGCACCCCAGGACAAATACATGGCTGTCAACAAATGCTACTCGTTGCATCCTGTATCTGAGGTTCTTTGTCTGCTCTTCATAGCTGCCTGCCTGCAGTTACTGAGGAATACCCAAAACCATGCATGATTCTACCTCCTGGTCAATAAAAAGCCAGTACTTATTTTGCACATACAGTATTCAGCAAAGTCTAAACAAGAAAGAAAATGCCATCCTTGTTCTGCCTCCAAACCTGTAAATAAAAGAAGGAGGAAGAGAAAAATTTACCATATTTCCACTATTTTTTTTACCACCTGATTTTTCCTTTGTTGAGAATTTGTCTTCAAGTAAACCTTGGCTGTCTTGCCTTTTTGCAAGTGATGGAGGAAAGGCCAAGGGGAAGGACAGACAGAAGAAATTCTGAATTCTCCTTTTTTTGCCAGAAAGCAGAATTTTGGCAAAATTTTGAAAATTACCAAAAAATCCCTTGGGTTTGTGTTGGTTTTGTTTGGTTTGTTTNAAAAAGATCTCAGATAAGAGCAGGACTAGCTAAGATTGTCTCAATAATTTGTCTTATATCAGAATATGGCAGTTTTGTAATATCTACTTTGTTGTTTAAAATTTTTTTATTGAAGCCTCAAAACATTCCCTGTAGAAGAGGAAATATATATTACAACATATCCAGATACATATCTCTAAAATATTATTTCTAGTAAATATGTGATATTTCAACTGCTTGGGAAGAAGACATGATCACTTAAGATTCCACCTGATAATTTTAATTTACATTGCTAGCAATGAATTAATCTATTTTAAAGTGATCCTTTTAGGATTAAAACATATTAATGCAGTTAACAAAAGATGAAATATGATGATGGAAGGCATTAATTTTAAAGTAGTTCAGATGAGATGACACATGGAGCCTGAAAGAAGGAGGAGAAGAAAGGAGTTATTTGGAAGACTGAGAGAGGAAAATGAAGTTACATCTGTTCTACCCAGGCTAGCATTTGCTTTGATAAAAAGGTACAGAGTGGTGGGTAGGAATGAACCCCTGCTGTTTTTCAAATCCCCAGGCTGAAATGTCAAAGTGATTTTGTAGGACCACTTCTCTGCCTTTCTGCCTTGTTTCTAGTGGAAAGTGGTAGATGTTGAAAGCATCACTCGCAATTAAACTTGAAAGCACCTTGGGTTTTGCCTAATTCAAATCTATTTAGAAAGAATTACATTATGAGTCATAAAACTACTTAGCTTCATCTCATGGATTAAAAAAAAAAAGCAAAAACAAAACCCAAAACAAAAAAACCCTCATAAACAAACCATCAAGGTTGTTTCAACCTGAATCATTCCCTCTTTTACTGGTTCTTGCAGACCAGGCTGAAATATTTCAGAAGTTGAGGTTCAAATGCTCGTGATGGCTAAAGATGAAGCTTGCTAACTAAACATAAAGCTCTGTTACCTCCTGTAAATAAATGATTTCTGTGTATTAATCTTAGAGATTTCTGTCTAATGTCTTTGTTGGAAAACACATGTAATCTCTTATACTGGTTAAAGACAGATGCAGCTCCCCTGGTGCCCTACCATCTCTTGTGTTCTCCTTTAGAGGAAGTTGTCAGTGAAAAAGAGGAGTTATGAAAATATTTGAAAATTCAAGCAGGTGCCAGGAAGTAATATAAACACTGAATATATCCACTGACCTCTCATTTTACCTGGTTCTTACCCCTTTTTTATTGAAGATAACTTCAAAGTCATGAAATAGCTTTGCTAGGACTTAGGGAATGAGGAGATCTTTCTACAAAGAGGATATTACTGGCATCATTTGGCCATAGGCAGATTGGACTCAGAAATCAACAGGATTTGGAGTCATTTAAGCAAGACAGGACTCAAAACTCAACATAACTCATTTTTTTCAGAACTCATTAAGGGATGGCCAAAACCACATCTGCACTTTGTTCCTTGTTACCTTCACTAGTAGATTCCATCCTGGAAGCTGTGTTCACAGTATCTCCAAATAAACAATACCGTGGCATTTTGGTCCCAACAACTCCAGCTACAACTGCCCCTGTCAAAGAAAACAAAATATTTGGTGTTTTTAAATCACATAATCAGTCATACAGCCTCAGGGCTGCTTCCTACATTATCTTTTATCTCATTCATTAACAAGATAAAGATTGTCAGTTCTGTCTTATATAGGTTATACATCTGACTTACAGATGGCTTCCAGATTCATGGAGGGAATTGCAAAAGAGCCCCAAAGTAGACAGGTGGGTGAAGTGATGATGGGATGGAGGTAGTGAGCATGAATTATGGCACCTGCAGAATCTTGTTTCAACAAGACAACAGAATATTTTGAGGGGCAGTGAGCTAGGAATGCTGCCAATAGGAGTTGTGCACACAACATTCACTAGTCACATGGAAAAGCAGGAATAGGAAGGAACCTGCTCTTGCTGAAGGCAGAAAAATAAACGTGGTATTTTTTTCCCTTCATGTCAGCCCCAGGAGACTTAAAATATAGAAGATACTGCCTGTTGCTGAGACAATGTAAGCTGCTTTATTTGCAGATGCTGGGTTGCACAGTACCTGTCTAATTGTCAAGAAGGAACTGCAATCACATAACCAGGAAGCTGGGAGTCTGACAGTGAAGGCTAGATCGAAGAGTCAAGAAGTAACTCACAGTTTTGGGAAGACAACAGCTGAAGAAAACAAGTAACAGACAGATAATGGCAGTCCTCACTTAGATCAGCAAAGGCACTGGGTCCACATGGTATTTTCAATGTTTTATTCTGCATTGTGTTCTCAATATTCCAATTACCTAATAATTTATTCTGTTGGGATGACCTCTATGAGGAGTTCCATCCCATGTCAAGAAATTAACTTCATGTTTAATGGAGAGGAAATGCCACTACAGAAACATTTGTTAAACCAGAAGAGGACTCTTTTGCAGCCCTCCCAACAAACCTGAGTGTATTCCTGCTCTTATCTTTAGGAGAGTGTTGGGCTTGTGTGGAATCTTAAAAGTCTTGCAGACGTTCAGAAGGTCTAAAGCCATGCTTGCGATCTCACCGGCGTGACGGATCCCATTCTCTTTGGGTACTCCTGACACCACCATATCTTAACACAACAATAGAATTATATTAACCTCTGGCATCATATACAGACTTACCAGAGGATGTGGCCTAAATTATGAAAGAATAAAGCCCCTATTCATTCCTATCATGTAGCATAGTTGTGCCTGCTGAGCAGAAAAAGACAGAAAAAGAATGAATGGTGGGGTAACAGCTCGTGTAATCAACCTAGCTCTGAAAAATGTTGTATTTCCTTCTTATTTTTCCATAAGATTTATTCCATCTTACCCTCTCTCCCTCCCTCCATTGAGGATGCTTGAAGTAGGACAGGTAGTGGGAAAATGACTGTTCAATACCTTTTGTCTTTGGGCAGGTATTATAAAGACAAGGATTTCCACCAAGCATTGCCCTATGCTTCCTGCACTGACTCTTACTGTGTAGGACAAGAGACAAATCTCTTCAGGATGCCTCGAGTGCATTTATTCAGGAAGTTCATGCTCCAGAATGTGCTCAAAAATGCATATGTTAAAAAAAAAAAAAGTGATATTTTTTACTTTGTTTTGGTTTTGTTTTTCCACATATCTTATAGCATTTCATGTCTGTCTCATCCAAAAATCCTGCCATGTTTTTGATGGAACTCAGTTTTGATAGTAGTCAATGCCCAGCAGATTCCCATGGTAGCAAATAGGAAGTAATTTTCCTAAAAATCCAAAAAGAAGAGGCAGCCAAGTCTCTACAGTATTGAGAGGGGGAAGGTTGTCATAGTCTTTGCAAAAAGGATGGAGGTAATAAAGCTTATGGAATGGTATCTGTGTTCCCATGTAGAAGGTAAGTTTTTCAATTGTCTTCCTGTGAAACAGAAATTGCCAGCTGGGATTAAACTGTTGCCAAGGTTTAAAGTCAGACTTTACAGGTCATAGGAACAAAATGAACAGCAGGGCTAGTTTACTCAACCCATTTGTCCCATCTATAACATTCATCACTTGTAGAAATGCTGAAAGGTATGCAAGAAATTGTTCCTAGTTTGCTAGGGCTCTGCTAGAACTTCTCCCCTAATTGCTTTGTATGGTCTTTTCAGTGGTAATAAGTGCTCCAAATGTCCTTCTTTTTATCTTGTCATCAAATCAGTCTCTGTCCTGATGAAATACCCATGCCCCACCAGTGTCCACAGCCCAAGGAACTTACAGGCATCTCCTATTGTCTCCACCTTATAGACATCATAGTTATCTATGATTTCATCAAAAGTGGTATAAAGCTTGTTCAGGAGATCTACCACTTGGTAAGGTGTGCTGTTGCTGGATAGCTGAGTGAAGCCAACAATGTCACTGTTAAAACACAACAAAAAGAACATACATATCCACTCTCTTAAACATTGCAGACTGGTAATCCTAAACACACAGTAATGATTTTTCAGTGGAATTACCTCAACCTTCTCTTTTCAGTATATCTCTCTTTAAAGATCTTACAGAATATTTTTGTCTTCAAATATTTACTTAAACTGAAAACAGAATTCTTCAATATAAAAGGACTGAGTGACCTAAGTCTTTTTACTCACCAACACAGTGAACCATTTTTTACAGCTAGACTTTAATATGGGATAGACTAAGTAGTCTTCACTTTTGGGGGTTATGTACAAATGAAGAAAGGGAAGTTAAGATCTGCCCATGTTTTGCTTCATAACAAGTCAAAGACTGTAAACCCATGTGGGTTCTAAGGACAGACAGTTTTCCTTTACTCAGTTAAATGCTGGAACCTTTACTTAGGCCTGTATTATGAAACATATATGCATGTGTGTAAAACACACATAAAGTGATATGTTGTTGTGTGTTAGAGCTCCACAGTAATCTTATTTGTTATTTAAGTAGTTGTAATGAAAAATGGAGAGGTGTGAGAAAAAAAGACACTAGTTTTCAGTGTTACATGTTGCATCCTGGTATGATAAATAACAGTTTACATGGAAATTCTGCACTTAGTTAGGAGCTTCACCTCCACTAGGAACATAGAAGTTTCTTCAGTAGGAGTCAGTTCTAGTCCTAGCTTTCGTTTTTGTTTACCTGAAAAAGATGGTGGCACTTAAGTAACTTTGAGCTTGTGCAGGTTTTCCCTGCCTGAGATCATCTGCTACTTGCTTCGGCAACATACCTGTTGTAGAAAGTAGAGGACTGTTATTCTTTTTGACATGGATAAAAGCACACAATGAACAAAAAATGCTTGTTTAAAGGTATTAAAGAGATATTTGTAAGTGTGAAATATTCTGGAGGTGAAAGCACTCTTTATTATCAAATCTGGTCTGCTGAAACTCAAGATTTCACAGTAAATCTCACAGATAACAAGTTCAGATTCTTCAGGTGAACCATAACTCCTAGTTCAGACAAAACATTATCTATGCATTCTGAGTTAGAGTAAGGTTACATTCTAATAGTGTGACTTGGGATATTTCTACCTATTTGTTTGTCAGCTGTATGCCAGTGTTTTTCTCCTGCATGAGGTTTGTTTACTGTATCTTCTTGGATTTTTTTTAACCTTCTTTACTTCTCCTATCCTGCACTTTCACACCCTTTTCCTTTTTCTCTTCTATGTGTTATTCTGTTCTTTTATCCCTTTTTTTTTTGTGGAATTCCAGAAGATACTCTGCCAGCAAAAACAGCCTCAGTCCAAAAGCAGTTCCCCAATACTTGTAGCTACACAGAAGGAATACCAAGGAAGATCAAAGTAAGAACACTATGGTTTCTGCAGTCATAGCTCTCAAATGAGTGTACTGATTTTTAGAGGGAAAATATAACAGTAGCTAAATATCTTTCCATCTGTGCGAGGAACAAGTATATTAATTGTCATCTAAGTGTTATCTATTAAATAATGACCTATCAAAGGATTTCTGTTTGCAATTAGGTAATTAAAATCAAATTATTATTGAGAAGAACATCCAGTATTTTTGTTATGTAACTTACTGTACAACAGACGATCAGTTTTCTGTTTTTCATGCATTAAATCCTGGGTTCTCTCAGAAACTAGTATCTCCAGATGTTTGCTGTATTTCTCCATCTAAATAACACAGAGAATTGAAAAAATAATCCTTTTACTGAAACAGATTCATGGTTGGATAGGATTTAAGCAGGGGAATGATTCTGTTTTGAAAGCATTCAGCTAAGCAGAAGGTCTGAGATAGTTAATATTTTTCTTAAAAAATCCAAAGATCAGATTTCTCCCTGGGTAAATTTATGATTTTAGATCTGAGATTTTTGCTTACATGTAAGAGGGCAGAAGCCAACTCCAGGGTTTTCAAAGCCCATGTAAACTTGGGGGATCAAATCCAATGCAGAGACCAAGCTGCAGACAAGTATTAAGCTATTACCAAAACCGAAACTTTCTCAATCTCAGCTTTTTATCCTAAGATCACAATGATGTTCCTTCCAGAAACTATCCTGTTATGCTATGCTGTTTTTACATCCTTGCTCTGCATGATGCAGCAGACTTTGGAGGTAGGACTCTCTTTTCTCTGCTGATTGGGTTAAGATACTCTGCTCAAAATTCATCCGTAAACATGTATTTCGTGGCATGCAGGGATTTTATGCCCCCAGCATATTAAGACTGCCACCAAGCCACTGGAAAAGGGAAATATGTGAGTGCATTAATAAGCAAAAAAGATTTGACTGAAGAAACAAAAGTATTCAGCTCCAAAGTTTGAGAGAATTAAGAAAAGCTGTCAGAAATGGAATGAGAAAGAAAGCTGGGCCTGAAGCAGAACTGCAGCTACAATGAGCCTACTGGAGGTGAATGACTGACTATGGATTTTTTCATCAAACTAGGGGTATGAGATGGAAAAACAAAGTTGAAGGATGGGTGTGAAAGTTATTGCAAGTGAGAAGATTGACTTGACTTAGATTCAAAAACTAAATTTACCAGAGTCATCATCATGTCAACAGGGCTAACTTTATTAGGATTCATCTTGTACAACATTTTCTTGACTTGCTCAAATGTAGGCCTTTGGGCTGGATTATTTTTTCTGCACCTTCTGATTAACTGCAGGAGGTAAAGAGAGTAAGACAAACAAAAGGTATTTTGTCATTCCAAGCACAGGCAGCATTTTAATTAATACTAGTATATTCTCAGTTCAAACTGGACACTTGAAGCCTTCTCTGCTGCTTGTGAAAGGTGGCAGAGCTATGTAGAGTTCCACAGATCTATGCTGAACGAAGGAAATTAGCCAATGAAAATGCTGCTGTGGGAAATCATGAATGAGATGCTTACATTCCTTCTGCCAGACACTGCTTAAGCTCTTGTCTTGTGTTTTAAGACAGTGTTATGCTGTTGGAGTCACATACTGTTTTCAGGGGACTTGTCTGTCTACAAAATTCACAAAAAAGTAAACCCCTAATTTTTAAGAATGTTAACTCCTGACTAAAATCTAATGATGTTTATGAAGAGTTTGTTGTATTTAGATTGTTACAAACAACCAAAGGTGAATTATATAGCTCTTTAGCTGAAACAAGGATACCACAATCTTGTTCTGATTTAATTGAAGTGGAAAGGGCTGTACATATTATCAGGCACTCTGAGGCCACTGAATACATAGACTTTTTGCATGACCATCAAACCAAACTCATACTGTGCCTGAGACACATACTTCACCTGAGACACATACTTCACTCTCTGAAAGTCCCTTGTCAGCAAGATAAATAGGTATTACTGTCATAAAATATGTATGGAACTCAACACTTTATAATAAAAAGAAAATGCAAAAAAAATCAATGTTTGAATATTTAAACCATCATTTATTACAATGACACTATGAGGGGACAACTGAAACTTTCAGTTTGTCAGAATGACTGGTTTATTGTTAAGAATATTAAAGCATTTCATTGTGCCTTGTTTGACATGTAATTCTTGACTTCTGGGGTAGTTACATTTCTCAAAGGTAATACTGCCATAAAACTTCTGTGACATGACTTAAATTTGCTTCAGTAAAGATTTTTTGTGCACAATATCGTATCTTACTCACCTGTATGTAGTCTGTGGGACACGGGCAAGAATTCTCAGCCTTTCCTGAAATTAATTCTGCCAAAGGTGGGCACCAAGAATGTTCAACTGAATGCACATCATCTTTCTGGAGAAAAAGGAATCAAACAATGTTGAAACAAGTGGTGTGTTTTTCATTCCACACATTGAAAATATATCACTAGGATCATCATTACTTTTATGACATTTTCCCTAACACTTCCAGATCAGATTTTTTATAAGAGAGTGCAATAAAAAAATGAATTATACAATATAGTGTAACATGGGGTGGCCTTATCTGAAAGCTTTTTCATACTGAAAGACTTTAGTTTCAGTGTCTGTACAAGGTAAACAACTTTGAAAGAAATTAACACCTGGGAAGGTATTGGGAAACTTTGGGGAAACTACAAGGCCTACGGTGGTCTATCATCACAAACTGTCAGGAGTGGAAGAATGGTAGTTTGATGTCTTGGCTGTTAGAATTCTTGTGAAACAACTTATTTCAGACAGAACGTGGTTAGACATCCAGAACATCTGGCTTCAATTTCAAGGAGCATTTTTTGTGTTTGTCATTTAGCATTGATCACAAGACACATGGTTTCCCAGCATAGTCTTACCACTGCTAAACTCCACTGAAAGAGCCTATGCATGCCAGAAAAGGGAAGGAACAATAAGAGAAAAATGAAGATGTTATGGCAAAAGTTCCTCCTTCACTCTCCTGCCTCACAGAGCTAACCAAAAGGCAATTTTGAAGCTACATAATTTTGTAATACACTCTTCAAAGTCCTGAAGGGAAGACTGCTGGATGCATATTCCATTAGAAATTAATTTGCACCCTCAAAATCAAGAAGAAAATGCATGTATAAAAAGAAAAATCAAAGGTGCAGACTTTCTTTTGTATCTTCAACTAAAATAGAATTAAGTTGGTCATCGGGCAGTTGTTCAAAATGTATCTTTACTTACTGGCATAGGGTCACTTCTTGTGGCTATTTCTAGTAAAATGATGGCATAACTGCAGGAGAAAAACAAACCAACCTCTTAATGAAATAACATTTAATATAGTCAGTAATTTCTTCTTTTCATGATTTATTATTCTTCCTTAATTTATGACTGAAAGCCCAGTATCTCTAAAGGATGGCAACAGTGCTACAACCTGTTACTGTTCTGTGTTTTCAGACATCAGTTACCAAACATTTCAAAGCAATCTCCTCTCACAGTTGTCAGTCTCAGAGGTGATGCACTTCAGTCTGATGGACAGCAAAGCAATTTTCTCTGGAAGAATTGATGGAATCTAGTGGGAATATGTGCAGGGACTTACATGATACCTTTCAATTAAACATACAGGATGAGTTTGTGCTGTAATCAAGAGTCAGGAGCAGGTTAATCAGGATCATCAGCTGGAGTATGTGGCTTCTTTTCAGCATAGATCACTGTTCTGGAAAATCTCCATGAATCCAATATCGAGACAGTATGTCCAGAGTAGATCTTTTACAATAAGCATTTTTGTTCTTTTTTTCTGAACTATATTTTCATCATAGAATTGCCAGAGTTGGAAGGGACCTCAAAGATCATCTAGTTCCAACCCCCCTGCCTGGCAGGGACAGCTCCCACTAGATCAGGTTGCCCAGGGCCCCATCAAGCCTTGTCTTAAAAGCTTCCAGAGATGAGGCTTCCACAACCTCATCATGATCATCTTCCTGAGAGGAACCAAGGTCAAACACCCTCATCAAGGGTGAAGAAAGGGAAAAATGGCATAACAACTGAGTGCTCAGTCCCCTTAATGAACTCATGAGAGATGTTTTAGAACAGGGATCTCTAAGAAGCCAGCACCTCCTCCAGCCAGCAATCCTGATAAAGATGATCTTGCCTCTGTGCGTATTGAAACTGTGTAATAATAAACTCCCTGCATGTGGCTCTACTTGATAGCATCCATTTTTGTGGGGAGTATTGGTTTGTAGTCTGTTGTATTGTTAATGATTACTATGTTCTGTAAGGTGTTCTAGATGTACAATGGAGTATGTCTCTCTCTCTTTCAGTCCTCTCAGAAAAGGGATGAAGATATTTTCTACTGCATTTCCTTTCCTTACCTCCAAACCAAATATTGTCACTATATGTATGCAGGAAGAATGTATTGAGATTAATGATAGAATTATGGGATGCATATGTGCATTATGACATTCTGAAAAAAAATTAACTCATAAGGTTTTAATATATTACTATTATTGAAAATAATCTACTTCTTCATAAGAACTAGCAACAAGAAAAATGATTACTAGATAATAGACCTTTACACCTTTTTTATCTCCCAGTCTAGGGTAACTCCTCATAAATCATTAGACCAGTTCTGCATTTATATAATGTCAGTGAATTCATTATTTGGTCATCTACCTTGAAAGACAAGTTTCTGATATCTATGCTGTTCTGTTTTCCAGGATCAATCCTTTCTAAAATATGATCAAACCTAAGGTGACCACAGAATTACATTGAGCCTAATTGTGATTAAAGAATATTCAGTTTGAGACAAGACACATTAAGTGTGAGAAACAGGAAAAGTTAACTACCTGTAGACGTCTGTCATAGGATTGGGTTCAAAGTCTGAAAGGGAATGGATTTCAGGAGCTATGTAAATCTGTATCAAATGCTGCTGGTGGGAGCCTGACCCCTCAGGAGAATCTTCTTTTCTGTAGGACTGCAAACCATAATCTAACATGGAAGAAAACAGGAACTATTCAGTAAGTACTTCTCTGAAATGTGTACATTAGTAGACAATAACACAGCTAGTCAAAAGGGAGCTGGGGTTGTTTCGCCTGGAGAAGAGGAGGCTGAAGGGAGACCTTATCGCTCTCTTCAGCTACTTGAAAGGTCATTCTAGGGAGGCGGGTGTTGGCCTCTTCTCCCTTGTGACTGGTGACAGGACTAGAGGGAATGGGCTTAAGCTGTGCCAGGGTAGGTTTAGATTAGATATTAGGAAGAATTTCTTTACTGAAAGAGTGGTAAGATATTGGAATAGGCTGCCCAGGGAGGTGGTGGAGTCCCCATCCCTGGAGGTTTTTAAGAAGAGGATAGATATGTTTCTTCAGGGGATGATTTAGAGTAGTGTAGGGCTATCGGTTGGACTAGATGATCTTGAGGGTCCTTTCCAACCATAATAATTCTGTGATTCTGTGTGATTCTGTGAATTCATTTTCACTGTTTGAAATATACATCTTAGTCTAAAAATAGTGTAAGTGTGTTAGTCTTGTCCCTCTAAACCAGTTACAAATATAAGTTTTGGAAATCAAATATTTGGGTGATTGGGTGAATCAGCAGGGAAGATGAACTACATAGCCTTTTCCAATCAGAATTATTTTATGACTTTTTAAAACCATATTCAGCAAATAGCCTCACTTAAATGCAAGACATTATCATGAAAATGCAGATTAGTGTTCAACTCATGCCCTCATCCTTATCTGTGGTGGCAGGTTACTACTAACAATGTTAGTACTAACAATGACTAGTTAGACAGACAAGTGGGAATCCTGTTGTGGCAGGGGGGTTGGACTAGATGATCTTTCAAGGTCTCTTCCAACTCCTATCATTCTGTGATTCTGTGAACTGCTGAAAATCAGTTACTTGCCCACCACTAGCTTCAGAACAATGGCAGTGTAAATGTGAAACACCTTTGCAGCTATACTTTTACCTTAACAAAGAAGAGACTCTCAGTGTGTGACTCAGCATCAGAGAGGAGGCAAAAAACCCAACTGGCTCCAGCTTTCTTTATGATATAAACAGCAGTCTGCTCAGTGTATGGGGAGGCAGGGTGCAGATTCCTCATTTTCCCTACCGTGACCTCTGGTTAAGATGGTTTTAGAGCTCCATTCTTCATGTTAGAGGCACTGGAGTGTTTCAAGTAGCTTCCACATTGGTTATTTGTGAGGTTTGTTTCTTGCTATCAAATTCAGATAAACCATGAATATTTAAAGTCTCTACAGTGCTACAGTTAACTTTCAAACAATTCTACAGAGATCCCATTTAATCCAGAGAAGTTATGCTAAGGTGATGCAGTTGATGTAACCCAAACATCTCAATTTTTTATGCTTTGCTCCAGAACTGCTCCTAAGCAAAGTAGGCAGTTGTGAAGACAGCAGGGTACTAAATGTGTTGGAGAAGCAGGAAAGGACTTGTGTAGAAGCCTTAGTCATAGGACAAACCATTGGAAGACAAATCTGTTGCTGCTGGTTTTAAGATGGCTGTGGGTTGCAGAGTGTGATAACTACTTTGGGGATGAAGTAAAAGAGATCACAGAATCACAGAATCATTACGGTTAGAAAGGACCCTTAAGATCATCTAGTCCAACCGATAGCCCTACACTACTCTTACCCCTAAATCATCCCCTGAAGAAACACATCTATTTCATTCCATTTGGCAGCTGCAAACAAAACTATACTCTCCAGGGGTTTTCCTGTACCCACAGGCTGTATTCCAGGAGAAGACCAGACTGTCTCTGGGAGAATACAATTCAATTTTGTATACAGGACTGGGAAGCTCTGAGATGAATCTGCTTGTCTCTGGGAAACTACTTTATGTTTACCAATAAACCAGCATTATTCTGTGTCTTAGCACAGTCCATGGCTCAAGTTTTTCTCTCTGCCAAAACTGAGACAGTTTCTGCTCAGACTGATGTTGCTATATTCCATCATCTGTGGGATCTGGTGTGTGCATCATTGACCCACATGAAATGACTTGACTTGATAATGTAACAAGAAATTTGCTTCAGCACAAGGCACTTCCAGTGAAGGCTGGTATAATCAGCATTTCCACATGAAATATCAACATGGAAGTGCTTAACAGGAAAGTTGGGTGTGAAATCTATTTGCATTAGTGGGTTAGCTTGACATTTTTGAAGTAGTCTTATCTTCCATTACCTGCAATTTTACAAACCCACCGGTCATCTATCACACAGTTTCTAGACTTCAGCCGTCCATGATACATTTTGTGGTGGTGAAGGTAGGCCATTCCTTGTGCAATGTCAGTAGCAAAAGAAAACCTGAAAGACAAAAATCTGTGAGCAAATATTTCCCACTAAACACTTACTGGAGTGGCTCTCAAGCCTGCAGAAGTTAATAGACTTCCACTCAGTCGTCTGAGTCTACAGGCTTTTTTAAGAGAGATGAATTTCTTCCAGAGATTCCCAGTGCCTTTGTATCTTTGAGAGTGCTTTCAAATGTTTACAAGAGAAACAATTTTTTATTCACTTTCTCACTTTAGAGAGTTTCCTCCCTTGCAATCCTTTTCTTTGCTGAAGGCAAACGTCAGGCAGAAGTAGAAAGAATCTGACAAGAAGATCATTCTCAAAAAACAATGCCATTGCGTTACGGATGTCTCACTGACAATGTGAGCTCATTTTCTGTATTGGTAAATATAACGAAGTGTTTGTAAGTATGCTAGTCATTTGAAAAACATGTCTTCACAAACAGACACACTGTGATATTTAGTTAAATAGGGATGCCCAAGATATTTGGGAATAAAATGAAATTACATGGGGAAAACAGGTTTAAAACAAGTTTTGCGGTACAACTAGAGGTGGGTTGAAAAGCCACTGGCTTAGCATGAAGAAAGCTACACATATGATTGCTCAAAAATCCAGAAGACAAACTGAGCTGGATGTTTAAAATCACTTGCTTGCTTGCTCTCCATATCACAGTGCAGGCCTACCTATCCAAGGATTTTATCTAAACTTAGCATCTTGTCCTAAAAAGAGCACATAAGACAGTTTGTCTCATTAACTTCTCAAAAGTCTTTTCCTACCTGAAGCCCCAGTTCAAAGGAATGTCTTCATTCAGCAGAACATCACTCAGGCTGCCTTTGGGGCAGTACTCTGTCACAATGGCAACATTTGGCACTTCTATACAACCTCCAATGAATTTGCAGAGATTGGGATGGTCAAGTTCCCTGTGAAAATCAACAGAAATTGCAGCACAGCAGCAATTTTCACAGATGTCTCTCCTGCTTTTTGTAGGGTAACTGGAAAACCAAATATCTTGTCTCACAAGGTAGAGAGAAATGTAGAACAGGCATAAGAAGATTTAAATCTGGTATCAAAGCAAAGTTTGAAAGAAAAAGGAATATGAATTTATAGTCATCTTTGGACAGACTGTAACCTCTAAGAGCCAGTATAGAAACAGAACAACATACACATCTCACGTTTCACTTCTTACCTCACTTGCTTTACTTCTTTACGTATGGATTTGGATAGCATGAACGCCTTCTTTGTTACTTTCTTTATAGCCACTGTTCTTCCATCACTGAAACAGAATGAAATGCTGGTCAGAGAGCTTTAGGGCAACTTCATAAACCAATCAGACTACAAAAATGGACTGGCTATTCTTTCTTCAGTGGACAGCTTCATATCGCTAGAGACAAGGCACAGAACTTTAATGTGTCCATTTGTGGGTGTAAATCTGAATTTGAGTATATGACTGGTGACAGGACTCTCTTTCTGTGATATGGGAAGTATTAATGGTTCTATTCAAGCATCATTGATGTGTCAATCACATTTGAATTATAAGAGTGTTAAAGTCAGTTGAGGCAGCTGGATGATGGAGAAGCAGCAAAGGAAATGTCAGACCAAGTGAAACACTCACAGCAGCACCCCTGCTACCCATTGCCTCTGTCTACAGTTTTGGAGATTCACCACTGAAATCTAACATCCTTTTTTTTTTTCGTGGGATGAAGTATTCTCAGAGATGAAGCATCTGATTTAGATAGACAGCAAAGCAATTTTTCTTGGAAGAATAAAGGAATGTAGTGGAGATACATACAGGAATTTAAGTGATACCACCATACAAATACAGAGTACAGGGTCTGACGTGTAGCAGATGTAGGTGGTTCACCAATGAGACAACTTCCCACTCTTACATCTTTCACCCTTGATGAATGTGACTTTGATTCATCTGAGAAGGGTGATGATGATGAAAATGTCATCATTCAGAAAGAAGCAACAAAAATGCTCACTGTAAAAGTTCCATGCTGGACACAGTGTGTCATCAGTGAAGTGGCTGTGATTTTTCAGAACAGTAATCTATCTTAGAAAAGCAGCTGCTTCCCCAGCCAAAGATCAAAAGTAACCTCCTTTACCCTGCAAAGCACAGATCCTGCCCTATGTATTCACATGGTAGGTATTACTTTGATCCCTACACATGTTCCACCCTGAGCCTCTAATTATACTGTTTTTATGGAGAAAATTGCTTTCTGGATAGCAGGGTATGGCTAGACTCTGAACCTGTATAGTTATTTGATGTGCAGCTTTATAAAATGATCTAGAGGTGAAATGCTCTGTATATTCATTCATATCAGCTGGTTTAAGGACAAGATTTCTAAAGTGCTACTGTATAAGACACCACTTCTTAGAGCAAAGAACTAAGCAGTGCTCTGCCTGCATAAAGCTTTGGTTCTGAATACATTTGAAGAATGAAAGTCATTCTTTGACAGATGCAAACCACATTATGCAGCCACAGCCTCTTAAGAGTCCTGAAAAAAAAAAAAGAAAAAAGAGAAATGATAACCAAAACAGAAGCCTGACATATAAGATATGCCACAACCTGCATGTGATATAGAAGTCAGATGATGATATTAACTTACTGTACTTGGCTGAACAAGAGACATGCAAGCTTTTGCACTACCTATCAGCAGTAAAGTAGCAAGAGCCAGACAGATGAAACAATATTATAGTAAGTACCACAGCAAATAAGTATTATATTGACTTACTATCTCCCAGTCTGGGTGAAGTACTGTTTCCTGGACATGTTAGCAGCTGCTGTGCAGGAGCTCAGCGCAGTGGTACAGCTGGCATTGGAGTCACTGGGCATCAGGGGAGCACTCATCATGCTTCCTGTTGCTGTCCATACTATGTGATCTAATTGGGACGTGGGATGAGACAAAGCACCTCAAGATGCATATTATTGCCAAGGAAGAGACTGCAAAGTATAGGAAACTCTCCAAATCTTTGCATCTCATCTGGTTCAGTTAACACTTAAGACAGAAAGCCACTGCCTGGAACTTGTCTGCTACATAACAAATGAAAAAGTTTCAGGGGGGAAGCATTGCCTGAGATCTTCCCAACTAATCCTCAGGATTTGATCTGTGTTTCATTCCTCTGCTATGAGGATGATTAGTTCTTGCTGCTACTTAGATGGTGAGGACAGAACCCAAGGAAATAGAAGGATCCCTGTGCCATACTTTAACAAGTCTATTTGTTGCTCCTAGAAGAATGTAAAATACAGGTATGTGGGAAGTAATGCTGACACCAGAGGGAAGCCAGAGTAAAGCAACAATACAGTCAGATGGAAAAAAACATAAAAGCAGTGATCTCAGTGTATGCTTTTTGATCTCTGTTGACCAGCTCATGGCAACAAAATGAATTCCAAAACAAATTTAATGAATTACATATCATTTTACCATCTCCAATTAAAATGCAGATTTAGCTAATTAGTCTGAGCATTGCTGAAACCTCTCAATCCCTGATACCAGTATCCGATAATGTGTTGTTGAGGAAGTTGAGCACCTCACCTTGCATCAAGACCAACATTTTCCCACACCATTATATTATCCATATGCAGTTCAAAATACATTAACTCTTGGAGTCTTTCCATAGCATCCCACCCAGAAATTAAGATACCTGAGAAAGCTTTGAGAATAAGTGTGTGTGTGTGTGTGTGTATGCATTTACAGTGCAATACACCAAAATATGGTTTATCTTAAAAAAAGAAAGCTAATCTTTCACAGTACAGGCTACATACCCTGGCTACAGCACTTTTAATGTGTCTCCATTTAGATAAATGTACAATTCAGGCTACTTTGGATACCTCTGGACAGCTCTATCCAGTGAAGACATACTGTCTTTGTTCCAAATCTCATTACATTATCAGTCCTCATTACTCTTAAATTGATAATTATCACATCTAGGTCTTAAACAGCATTGTTGCTTCACAGACTCCTCTCCAAGAAAATTGCATCTTCCATCTTGGATTTCTCAAATTAATTTTTAATGTGTAATTTTTTAATCATGCTTCTAATTCAGTCTCTTTTCGTTGCTTCTCCTCCCATGTGATGTTTATGACCTCCTGTAATTCACTGTAAGCTGAAAATTTGCTTGTCTTCCTTTTTGCTATATTGCAAGACACTTTTCCTTGAGTGTTCCATTTCTGTTTTCACAAATTTGGATCAAAATTGTTTGGTTAATGTACTTAAATTAGTTTCTAAGCCAACATCTGTTCTTTACAGAAAAGAGAATAGCATATCAAAACAGAAATTAATGTTCAAGTCCACAGCTGAAAGTATCTCTATAGCATATTAAAAGAATGTCTTGGCACTTCTACTAACAACCCAATCACATAAGACAGATGAAAGAGACATCTTTCTAGCAAATTCTCATAGAAACAGAAAGTGAGAGTGTACAGGAAGTGAGAGTGTACAGAAATTGAGAGTGTACAGAAAGTGAGTGTACATCAGCACAGACCTATCAGCTTCAGCAGATTTCTACAGATTCACCCTTTCTGAGGGTATAGCCTTTGTTTTATTTCTGATGCTGAAACAATGAACAGCAAAACACATAATCTTTATCTATTTAAAGTGCAGCACAGTAAAGCATATAATAAGATCTGATTTTATTCGTAACATGTTTAAGTAGAACCAATTAAATAATATTTTATAGTCTGTCACAGGTAGCATACAGTGAGAGAAATTATGTTCTCATTATATCCCTCATTATATTTCTGCAAATCCAGGGCAACTTCATGAGATGAATTATACAGAATAATACATCCACTGAAGCAACTGTAATTTATTTTGTCCAAGTCCAGAGGTTATCTGTTTATTTTGGGATTCTGTCTTTTTCAGTTGACAAATAATCATTAAAGAAAAAAAGGAAACTATTTAAAATAACTGACATCTAAAGTTTCAATAAATGAAAATATCAGTGATTGGTTTGCAGAGGTTACAGGGATGAAACTCTGGATATGTCTGTCACAGACTGGTTCAACTTCTGAAAAACCCTTAAAAATGTGAAGATATGATTCAAATTGTTTCTCACAGTTACTAAGGAAACTTATTATTGTAGCAGAATGACAAGCTACTAACCTTGTTTGATACAGGTGAAGTCTATAATCCAGCTCTCATCCCACAACATCTTCTGTTTCTGATACTGAAACCACTAAAAAAATAAATCAAGTTTATTCCTGATGCAGCCCTAGTGTCTTTGAAGGAATTTTGGGCACCACAGTATAGGAAGGACATCAAGGTGCTGGAGAGGGTGCAGAGAAGCACAACTGAGCTAATCAGGGTTCTGGAGAACAGACCTTATGAGGAGAGGCTTAGGGAGCTGCCGTTGTTTAGCCTGGAGAGAGGAGGCTGAGGGGAGACCTTATCGCTCTCTTCAGCTACCTGAAAGGAGGTTGTAGAGAGGTGAGTGTTGACCTCTTCTCCCTTGTGACTAGCAACAGGACAAGCAGAAATGGACTTAAGCTGTGCCAGGGCAGGTTTAGATTAGATATTAGGAAAAAATTCTTCACCAAAAGAGTGGTGTGGTATTGGAATAGGCTGCCCAGGGAAGTGGTGGAGTAACCATCCCTGGAAGGTTTAAAAAAATAGGTAGCTGTGGCACTTAGGGCGATGGTTTAGAGATAGCAGTAGTTTAGGGNAAAAGAAAAGAAAAGAAAAGAAAAGAAAAGAAAAGAAAAGAAAAGAAAAGAAAAGAAAAGAAAAGAAAAGAAAAGAAAAGAAAAGAAAAGAAAAGAAAAGAAAAGAAAAGAAAAGAAAAGAAAAGAAAAGAAAAAAGAAAAGAAAAGGAGATCCTCTTCTCACTATTTCTTTTGAGAATATCCCAAGTGCAACGTTTTCCTTTACAAGATGTATTTGGACTGAGATTTCATGGCCCCTGGTGTAGTTAATCAGTTTATGAATTTACTTATACTTGTTTCTGCATCCATTTACACTTCTGGACTCCATAGATTTTTGAAGCAGATAATTTCAGAACAGAGTTTTTATTCTGAGTGAAAAAGTACTCTTACATTACCGGCACCTCATGTTCCCTTGTGAAAAAAACCCTTCTTCCTTTACCATTATATGTCTATCACTCCTCTCCAATCTTCTCTCCTGTAGGATGAAAATTCCTATCCCAGTGAGCCTCTCCTCATAATGAAGGCAAAAGGATTTTTTCCCTTCCTTCTGCTTCCTTCCACAGCACACAGGTTCCAAATGCAGAAGAAAGCCTGTCTCTACTAGGAGACAGCTCCACTCTACCTAACCTAACCACACAAGGATGAGAAAGGGAATAGGAGAGGAAGAATGCTTACCGTGATGGTCAGAATGAAGCCAGTGCACACTAAACATATTGGTAAGGCAATTGCTATCTTAGCATCAGCAGACAGTGGGCACTCCCCACAATCTGCTGGACAGATAGAGCAGCCTTCTTCTTCCTCACAAACACCATCTCCACAGACTGATTAGAAAAGGTAATACATGTCAGAATATTTTAATAATCCACTATAAATTTCATCAATAATCATTCATCAATTTCATCCATCCACGAAGTTGTATTCAAATTTACACACATGTTTCTTGAGTACCTCAGAGTACCAGAACAAAATAAAATTTGAAGAATCCAGAGATAACACCCCAGTAGCTGAAAGAACCATTTTTAAATTTTTAAAATGAAAGAGAATCTCTCTGAGCAGATTGTTAATGACACCAGAAAATCTTTTTTTTCTTCTTTTTTTATAAAACACCTAATCACTACTCTGTTTCTCATTGTCCATCTCTTTTTCCTGAGACTTAAAGTTCCTCAAGGCAGGCATTGTCTTTTGTCTTACTTGCACTTTATGCAGCACTAGAGATCTGCAGAAGCTGGTGACCCTTCCTCAGCACCAACAGAAGGCACTAGGTACTGCAGAATGAAACCCACACTTCAAGGATTTCTTTTTTTTCCAAGGTCTTATGAAAACTATCAGCAGTACCAAACAAAAGCCCTAAAGGACAAAACTTCTGCCATTCAAGGAATGGTGTTTCAATTTTACCAGTATTACTAAGCTAATATTATACTGTACTTCAGCCTTCTGGGACAAGCTGAAGGTATTATTCTCTTACTATGTAATATATTTTTTTTTTAAAAAAAGCCTTAACTAAACAAAATCCACTGCTCAATATTAATTCTGCCTCAGTTCATTTAATTCCAGTATAATACTACAATAATTAAAGAAGTCACTTTCTGCCTCAGGGGTAGATCTGAATTTTTAAGAGTTCTTTTCTGACAAATTGTAACTTTCCTGGAAAATTCAGCTGCAGCTGTCTTGAAATGAATAGCAAATGCTATAGCTAAATTAGTCCATACACATTGGACTTGCTTTGGTTCTCTTATTTTTTTTTCTACATAACATTGGGAAATACATCCCCAAAACCCCAGAAGAGTGGCTAACAAGAGTACACTGGTGACATTCATATTTTACACAACATTTTTCTTCAGGTTTTTAAACTTTTGAAGTTTTACATTGTTAAGAGAATTGTCACACTTATTTCTACTCTCTTGCATACAGCTATATGAAAGTGAATGTAAGGCTGATGTCTTTGGGAGCAACTGAATTTTAATGGGAACAAGGGAAACACGATAGGTTTCTCCCTTTCCAATAAGTTAAGGGTAGTCTGCTTCCCTTCAGATGAAGAGTGTCCAGATCCTCACAACACACTAGCCAAAAAAGGTTATTTTCCCATGCCTATCAACTGCACACAAGCATTATACTACCTGAAGCTGTTGGTCATGGTATTTGACTTCACTTACTTGACAAGAATGGCTTCCTACTGTCCTAGATTCATACACAGGTTGGAAGCTTAAAAACTTTTTCAGATGTTCATTATTACATGAAGGAGAATTTAAGGGAGCCTTTTTTTGTATCTTAAGTAAGTGATAAGAGGTGTTAGGAGTCCCTTTTGCTCTCAGCAACCATGTATGAATAAAAAAAGCATTGAGATTGCAGTAGATAAGCAATGCCCTCACATTTCATATCTTACCTACTGCAGGAAGGACTGTGGTTTTTGCTTCCAGAGCAACTTGCATTCTTCCAACTCTGATGTGTGCAATGAGGGAAGTTACGCCCACGTGAACTAAAACAACCTGCAGAGCAAGTGAACCAAGCAACAAGCATCAAAACTTTAGTTGCATATGGTAGGCTATTACAACAGCAATTGTCTAATGGTGGTGTTTCATGCAAGAGTGTGTGCATTTTTTTCAGAATCAGGAAGAATATTTATCCTTGGCTGAGGAGACAAACAGAAGCAGGAAAGACAACTCTTGTGGGAAAGGCAGGTCTGACGCCCCCTCCAATGTGTATTCTCTTCACAGGGCGATCAGCCTATTCATTCTGCCATGCGCTTCTGGACTTCTGCTGGGTAGAAACCCCCTAATGACCATGCTGACCTTCAAGACAGTACAGCCAGTAATGCAACATATTGTTAGTGTAGGTCTTAAATGGACAGGTTAGGCTATTCTCTTTCCTCCTATCCCCATTACTTCTACTAACTACCTAAGGAGTAGCCATGTGAAAAACTGTTGCTTCAAAGTCGTCGGTTGGGAACTTACATTACTCAGCATACACATCACTTACATATGTAACACATACAAATGAGATAAGGAACATGCACATGAATTGCACTAAACTACAATCAAGTAAGCTCTGAAAAGAGCAAACCAGTAAAAATCTTCTATGCAACAAGTGTTCCTTACCTTGGCAGTCCAGTTTCTTTGGCTTATTTTACCAGCTGCAGACAAAGTGTGAGTAAAGATCTGGCCATCATCTGGGATCCATGGACCACATATTCCTCCTCTGCCCTTTATCAGACATATTGGTTATAACAGTTAGCCATGACACAATCAAAATCCTAGCTCCTTCTCTTTCACATTTTTACAATGACCTGTGTTCTCTAATAACAAATAAAGTGATGTTTTATAATCATATTTATTAAAATGCTGAAACACAAGAAATACTCTTCTGTGATAAAATAAAAGATAAAATAAGAGATGAGAGAAGCAATTATTCCTATATGAAGTTAAAGTCTCATAAATGTTCCCTTTTAAAATACATGAGCCAAAATGTGGTCCCAAATATCTAACTGCAGTAATTCTATGAATCTAATACACTTCCTCAGGATTAGTTGTATTAGAACCAGAAACAGAATCATACTCCACTTCTTACTTTTTTCTAAGGGGGTTTAGCTGCAGTTTCACTTTTGATATGGCTTTATATATACAATTACATAATAAGGAAGGAAGGCATCTCCTCTGTGCCTGTTTGCAGATCATTTCTCAGTAGATCTGTAAACCTCCCAGCAATTGCAATCATAGAAGACTATTTTGGCTGCCTGAAGACCTTGCATTTTTTTGCTTATTTGAAATGACTGTGTATCCTAAGTCCAGATATTTCTACCTGTACTTCCTTCAATGTACTGCAAGACATAGATCAAACCAAAAACAATGGAGTGCATATTAATCAAGAAAAAAAATGTTCTGAAAGTCATGAAACTGCAAAAAAAACCCCCAAAACAGAAAACAAAACCCCCAAACCTCCTCTTAAATAATGGATAAAAGCTGGCCCTGAAGGGTACCTTCAATCTCATACAATGATACTCATAGACTTCTTGCTGTATGACAGCCAACCTACTTAGACTTCTAAACAAGAACAGAAATATTTAAGGTATTACAAGAAAGGCAGATTAAAGCAGCTATTACACCATCTTTGATCATGTAAATGTGTCAGATTGCCAGAAGAGAGATTAACTAGAAAGACTGGGAAACCACATAAGGATTATTCTGCAGGGTAAGGCTTACCTCAAAGATAAAAATGCAGGTGGGGAAGAAAAGGTGTCCTAACTGCATTGTTAGTCAGAACTCTAAGTATTTATTCAAAGAGGGACAGGTTTTTAAAATGAGCCAAGCAGATGTCTTAGGAATGCATCCTGCACATATTTCATGAACAAATTTTGTTATCCTGTATATGGAATCCTCTTTCTTTTCTCTGATTTAACACCAAAAAAAATTCAATTTCAGGATGTGTACACAAGCTTCAGTTCTACAAGTCACAGGCAACGATACCCCACTCGACTTCAGTAACTCAGGCACATCATTCAGGGCCTGTCTATAAGCTGCAAAGACAATAACACCTCCAACTGACAATTCACCCTGCTTGCTTTGCAATAAAATGATCTGTCTTTCTTTCTTTAATGACTGTACAGAGATCTGAGTCAAGTAATCTCAAAGAGATGAAAACTGGCCTCAATAAACATAGCGAGAAATTCTGAATACTGCCTTTTCCAAAAATCCAGCCATTTGCTTTGCAACCTTAACATCCAGTACAGAAAATTCTAAAGCTGACAGATAACCCCACAGTGGTTTTAGTGAAATATAGATTTAGTCTAACTGCAATCACAGAAAGACTTCATAAGCTTGAACCTGGGTCATTACAAAGATGTCCCGTTCAGTAGCAAGAGCAGAGAACATGGTGCTGCACCACTGTACTAACCATGAAGGTCAAAGGACAGGAGTGAATGTTGGCATGGTAGACACAGCAGTTCTCCCCATTTGCATCTTTCCAGCTGGCAGGGCATTCATGCTTCTCACAGAATTCCTTTGCAGCAGTAGCATTGCTAGCCAAGTAGCAGGGAGAGAAAGAAATTCTTTTATATTCATTCCTTATTCCCCAAAATTGCAACAAGCACAAGAGCCTGTTCTTTATCCTGCACAGAAAGATTATCAGCAAAAAACTTATGTAGTAAAATAAACACTGCTACATCATTTCTTTCTCTTTTGTTTTGCTCCTGGTTGAAGCACTCTTAGGCAAACTGTCTATTGCTATGTTGTAGGGAATGCTGGCAGATACTATGCTGGAAACAGGTACTAGCCTCCACTTCTCTCCCCATACCAACTTCATGACCAGATGGGATTATTTGTCACTGCTGCATCTGGCACCATTACTCCACCTCCACCATCTGAAATATGTGTCCCTGGTTACTTTCATTCTCAGTATTTTCAATTATATACTTTCATCTATGCATGTCCTTCATACATATCATTCAACTCCAGTCTTTTGGTCTGCAACCCAAACAGCCAAGGAAAATAACCATATTGAACAATAGTAAGAGGCAAAATTCCCCAATTAAAAAATTTAAAGCAAAAAGTGGGTTTTATGAATAGACTGTTCTGCAAAACAAACTAGGCCTTTTGAAAGTTCATCCCTGAAACACAAATGTAGTTACTTGGATAAGTATGATACAAAACTTTTCCCCACTGTTTCCTCATTTGCACTTTCAGTTGGTTATCCTCCTAATAAATTTAGCTTTAAACTAAAATAATTTTCTGCAAAGGTGGTTTACTCAGAAGATATGGCCAGAGTTAGCTGTAGGGTTTAATTAAATGGTATCCTCTTGTAATGGATCTCTATAAAACAATGCCAGAATACCAGGATTTATTTTTAAGTTTGTTTTTAATAATAGAAAAACTAGCCAGCCATAGGTAGATGTAAGACAGAAAACTATATTACAAGAAACAAACACAAACACAGGGGGTCAGGTTGACATTGATTATATTCATGGACAGTTTTATAAAGGCATAGGCATACCTGAAACCTGAGATAAGCAGATTTGTCAATCCCCAAGACATCTTTACCAAAAAACTATTAAAACCGATTGGCCTTTGAGCCCATGCTGGGAATTAAAAAAAATATACCTAAGTTGGTGCCTAATTTCATCATGTATTTGTCTTTATCTCTGATTTTAAAGATGTGTCCTAGATTCTGTAATTTTATTACTTCATCTTCATCATGGCTTGACCCGATTGTGCTGATGCCCACAAGTTCAGTTGCCACTCAGCCACATTTGGGTCAGCCACTGTAAGCTTAGCAGTCAGTCAGACAATCTTATAGCTAAAATGAGGTTGCACTTTTTTTTTTTTTCCCCTTGGAAAAATTGCAGCATAGATTTCTCTCTTTTTAAATATTTGCCATCTGTCTCTATGTGCAAGATAGATGTAAGTACACATAGAGAAGAATTTTCCAAATTCCTTACTGATTTAAAGTACGTGTGTCTCCCTGGAAAGACTAAAAAACCAGATTCATTTCCAAACAGTGAAAAACCTGCATTATGTTTAAGTACCTAGAACTATCACAAGCCATGAATTTCAGAAAACGTGATAAACAAATTTTGAGAAACTGTGCAACCATGGTACATAAATGATCCAAATATAGTATTAACTCCTCTCCATTGCAAATGTGTTATTGGTCTTCCTTCAATATGGAAAAAAAAGAAAACAAAATCTCTGTATAACAGCTTTTACAAACTGAACTTTGCAGTGTGAACCCTCAGACTGGCAGGGAAAAATGTGGTGTTTTCCATAAATACCTCTTGCATTAACCAAGTACATGACAGGAAGTGGGGAAATACAGGTGCAGCCTCTGACCCAGACATTACTGCATAGATGTTTATGGATGGAGAACTGCTATGTACAGATGAAGAGAAAAATCAGGGGGTTTAGCCTTTTAGCGATCTGGAGTTGTACATGTGAAGTTGTACATATATACATATGTACATAAAGTTGTACATATAAATGTACATATATGTATATGTGTATATATATACATATAAATGTACATGTACCTATACATATATACATATGTATATACATATATGCAACTTCTGCTTTCCACCGTTAACAACAGGGTCTCTAAGTTGATGTATAAGCTTTTGACTGATTTCAATCCCACAGAAGTCAAATGAAGTTCATCACTGAATTCAGTGGATTGAAGGTTGGGCCAGCCTCTTTTTCATATCCATGTTGTGCACTTCAAGTACACCCATGAATAAAATGAGGATAAGACACTGTTACTCAGAAAACAAAGCCATTTCAGAGGAGAAAATGTCAGGCAAACAGAGCTATAAGAGACCTCAAGAGATGCAAGAAATTAGGGAGCAGCCTCAGAGTTTGTGTTCTAATTATGTTACTGAAAATCCACACACAGAATCCTCATGTACTCATGACCACAAAAGTATTTTTATAGGAGGTAATAATACCTGTGAGAAAGGATTCCATTGTGCACTGCATATTGATAAAAGCCATCTGAAGCAAAGACTGCGTAGGTCACGTTGAAGAATTCTCCACTCACAACCTTTTCTGGAGGCCTTTGCACCCATGCCATCTCCAGGCCTAGAAACAACATAATTATGGGCTAATATATTTGCAGTACTTTCCAGCTATACACAGAATCACAGACTATCCCAAGCTGGAGGAGACCCACAAAGAACATTGAGTCCAACTCCTATTTAGGCACAGGACAACCCCAAGGTCACACCATGTTCCTAAGTACAATGTCCAAGTCCTTCTTAAACTCCATGAGAGTTGGTGCCATGACAGCCTCCCTGGAAAGCCTGTTCCAATGCTCTACCACTCTCTGGGTAAAGAAGCTCTTTCTAACATCCAACCTGAGTTTCCCCTGGCACAGCTTCATGCCATTCCCCTAGGTCCTGTTGCTGGTTACCAGAGAGAAGAGGTCAGCACCCACCCCTCCCTCTCCTGTGAGGAAGCTATAAACTGCAGTAAGGTCTCCCCTCAGTCTCCTCTTTTCCATGCTGAACAGACCAAGAGATTTCAGCCTTTCCACTTAAGTCTTCCCCTCCATGCCCCTCACCATCTTTGTGGCCCTCCTCTGGATGCGCTCTAACAACTTCATAACTCTCTTGTATTGTGGAGCCCAAACCTGCACACAGTACTCCAGGTGAGGCAGCACCAGAGCCAAGTAGAGTGGGACTAGCACCTCTCTCGATGGGCTAGCAATGGAGTGCTTGATGCACCCCAGAACCCTGTTGGCCCTTATGGCTGCCAGTGCACACTGCTGACTCCTATTCAACTTATCAACAATCACAACTCCCAGATCCCTCTCTGCAGTGCTGCTCTCCAGCCTCTCATTCCCCAGTTGGTAGGTTGTTTTCGGATTGCCCCTTCCCAAGTGCAGAACCCAGCACTTGCCCTTGTTAAACTTCATGTGATTTGTGACTGCCCAGTCCTCTAGTCTATTTAGATCTCTCTGAAGTGCCTCTCTGCCTTCATTAATACATACAATTGTGAAACTCTCTGTAGTGATTTTCATCTATAGTTCCTATTGTTTTTCATAAGCCCACAGCAGTCTTCTATTTTAGGGGCTGTATAGGTAAAGACAAATACATGTTAGCTGAACAATTCTGATACTCACTTAGATACAATCAGTCAAACAATTAGAGAAATATGACAAAAAAAAAATCTGGTAATCCTATTTAAAGTAACTTTGTTCCCAATATAATGCAGTGCTACTTGTCCTGATATATTTGCTTTCCTCTTTGATCAGACAGTAAACATTGCTCTTCATTGTTGGCTGCTAGCACTGAGGCACATCTCATTATGGAAGAAGAGCAGACAATTCTATCACACATGAAATTCAGTTAAAACCTTTAACCTCGTGAGAAATAATTTCATATTTAAGAAAGTATAATATTTATACTGCAGAGGATGGGTAAACCTCCCTTTCAAGAGATCCTCACCTTTTTATTGTTGTTGTTGAAGTAAAGTTTGTTATTACTCTGGAGTTGTTTTTACAAGTGTATTATTCCCTTTCAGATATGAAGGACCAAATTGTAAAACAACCTCTTAATTTCACATCTGTCTTGAAATTAAACACTCATAAATGCTAATACTATGAGAGAAACTACAACACAAGGATTTACAAAAAAATTGCTAGAATGGTTTGCTCCAAAAGCAAAGCAAGAATGTGTGAGAATAAAAGGAAAAGGTCAGCATAACTTTCAGTTAAATTACTTCTGACTTTCCTTTAAAGGTCTCACGAAGACAAACATAACTCTTCTTTCAATAATAGATTCTCCCATATCTAAATGCTTTGAATATCTTTTGTTAAACCCAGAGCAATGATGCTGCAGTATATGCTTCTTGCTTTGCTTTTAGCAATGTCCAGAAGACAAGGAAAAATCACAGAGAAAGGTAGAATAGAGCTTGGAGTTCATGATAAGACTGCTTGTAAAGGGTACATGTTAATTAAGCAACGTTTCATTTATACTCACTTCGAATATTAGAAAGAATAGGTTTAAACAAGTCATCCCTTCTGATGAACAGTTCTTTCAATTCTAAAGCAATAGTGAATTCATACAGGGATAAAAGTCTTAGCTGACAATCATCTAGCCAGTCTTTGAATTTCACTGTTGCAATGGAACTCTTCAGAAAATGTTTAACTGTAATATTGAGCTCAGAGACTGAACCAGCAGATCATTTTCTGGAGTGCTTTATCAGTGTTATTTTCTCAGGTGTTCTTGAAGCACACAGTCTCTGGTCTTTTAAAACATGAACCAAAATGTTCTGTTACATCAGTTACAGAGTCACAAAATCATAAAATATTTGAAACTGGAAAGCACATCTGGAAATCATTGTATCCAGCTTTGTGTTGCTCAAGGCAGTCTAGCTGGGTTTTGAAAACCTCCATGGATTGAGAAACCACAACCTTTCTATGCAATCTTTTCTCTTTTTTGATCTCTCTTACAGTATAAGAGATTTTCCTTATATTTAAATTGAATTTCACATATTTCAGTTGCTTTTTATTATTTTTCAATCTCAAACAATCAAATTTCAACATTAAAAAAAATCTACTTTTTATTACCTTATCATGTAAACTAACTTTTGAAACTGATTGGAATAAGGGTTTAAAGATCTCAGGGGGGTTTTGTAAGTACTCATGGAACACTGTTCTGAGCAAAAGTGGAAAAACATGATGTATTGAACCAGTGATTTTTCTTACTGGTTGGAGTGTTTAAACACAATCCACTTTTGAACTGACACTACAAAATTTCATCGGTGACTCAACAGAATTTGCTGCAATGCAGAGCTGCCTTCCTGCTTTGTTTGGATTAAGTTGAATTTGATTTTCTAATGAGAAATACAACTTTGGGAGTTTCTTTCCAGGGGAAGAAATTCAGCTGTTGCTATTAATTCTTTTTATTTTGGAGCCAGTGAATATCAGACAAATAATTGTTCTGAAGTATCTTTTGGTTGTTTTCTTTTACTTATTCCTCTAGAAAAAGAGATTGTCCCTAATTCATATGTTTTCTACCATGTATAATATTTGTCATGAGGTGGATATTATTTTGAATACTACAGTTTGGGGTTTTCAGTCTTTCCCCAAGGAAAAGATTATCTTTCTTGAACAGCTTTAGGACTCACTCACCTCCACAGTCCAGCATGTTATACTCATCTGGCTTTTCCAGGGGCCAACAGTCATAGTCTTTGTTATCTAAATCATGCCATCCCTCTACTAATATAACCTGCCAGGAAAAAAAAGCATATGAATAGACTCCAAAAAAGACAGTATGGGAACAGGGGAAGGATGAGTTCCATCTCCAAAGTTTATATTTCTTCAGAAGAAATCAAACCAAATGCAGAAGCATAGCCTGGCATATTTTCCTGTCTTCAACATCTGGAGGAAAAAAATGACAGCTTCCTAGGGGTATAAAAACTCAATTAGTGTATTATTTTGTTCTATCCAGAAATTAGCTTTGAAAAACAATGAGGGGACTTAAGCAATCCTTCTCTTGAAGGTTTTCTCTGAAAAGAGCAGGTCATTTGTAGAGAGACATTTGATTGAAAGATTTTTTTTTATTTGTTTTTAAGACACTGCCTAGGTTCTTTCAATCTTTTACACCTAAACTCTTTGAATGAGTCACTTTTGTTATGCCATTACTAACACAACTGTTAATTATAAAAATGTTAAAATATGTAATATTAAGATTGGATAAGGTTATTACAGGTAGAATGCAGCATCATAACAGCATAGAGATTGAACTGCAATGATAGCAGAATATACATTATATCTGTATATATATATTATACATTGTAATAGATATATGAATCATGTATTAAAATACACACTCTAGGGTATATATGAACAGAACAGAGTATGTGGTAATAAAGCACCCTGATTTTACTCCACTTCCAGTAAAAGGTAATGGTTTCTATTCATACAATCTGCTATTGTTTTTCTATATATTATTGGAGGATAATAAACTAGGGGATTATACAGTAACCATATTCTTCTATTCCTCTTGCTTTCTACATTACTAACATAACATTTAAGAATTTCCTGGCATGGATAGCTGTTTCAATGCAGTAAGTCACATATAGTTCTTTTTATCTGCACAAACCACAGGAATAAATTCTGGTAAGCAGACCTATATAGTTTACCTACCCATAAAATGAGGAGGCTTCGGAGCCCTAAGGCTGGTGTGTTGACAGCTCTCATGCTCCCTAACATGCACCCAGCTCACCAAGTGTCGTGTCTGCTTCTGAAGTTGCTGTTGTTACTGAATTAGATGTCCTTGCCTAAGAAGGGGGGTTGCTAGGCAAGCTTATCCTGGCAACTCCAGATGTGGCAGGTGTTCTGCTTACTTCTCTCTTCTCCCCTATCCTGTTTCTTCTCAGTGCAGTGTGGAAACAACACTCTGCACCTCTGCTGAACCTCTCTGGAAGATCATCATTTGTCTTAGGAGCAGCCCCACTCTCTGAACATCGAGATTTGTGCTCCTGTCAGCTCAAAGCTGGAAAAGCAATGGGAGGAATTGATTTCATTGTCAAACTTCAGCAGTATCTGACCCTTAGGGAGAAGAATCAATAATGAGGAAATAAGCACAAAGTTGTATCTGCACCTGGGGAGAGTGGTGTATAAACTGCAAAGCAAGAAAAGGTCACTTATGAAAGACAAAGTGTAAGACTGGTGGTTAGACAAGGCCATCTCCTGAGGTTCCTTCCATTCTGAATTGTATTAGACCCTATGACTTCAACTCTCAGTCCCTGGAGGTGTTGGATAACTTCTACTTTGGAAGTGTCCTGCTAGGCACACAGGTGAAACAGACTTCTCCTTAGCCATGCTGGTGCAATACAGAGAGTGGTAGCTGTTACTGTTTGCTGAAGTCACTTCCAACACCAAACTTCAGTTGTGATCCAGCTCCCCTGAGTATTTCCCTGGGGTTTTTTTCTGAATTCTGGCTGTCAGCCAGAACTGACATTTAGAATCTTAGTCAAAATGCTTAGACTTCACAATTTATTGCATCAAAATCACATAAAATAAAAGCAGTGAGTGCTCACTTCATTTGAAAAGGGCTGTAGAACAATTTAAAAAGTCTGTCTAGATGTTTCAGACTTATAAAAGAGATATTCATATAAACTAGTGCAAACATTTAAGGATGGAATTTTATGTTTGTAGTGAAATCCTGAACCTCATTTGTGTTCTTTCTTCCTGTGTTTCACTACAACCATTTCACCCAAATTCCAGGTTTCAATATATGGAAGCCTTTAGAGTATTTTAGCTTGGCTACATGGTAGAAAAAGAAGAGAATAGAATGCCTTTTCTATGGCTGGAATTATCTGCTTAAAAGAGCTCCACATATATTAACATCTTGGAGAGTTTTTACTGGTGATTTGTTTTAGAATATCTTGTTCTTAATAAGGAATTTGTTGGCAGGGAAGCAAAGGATTACAATTTGTTAGACCCTACAGCAGCCAAAAGATTACCAGACTGAGCCTATTTTCATTAATAGGACTGTCAAAGATTCACAACATTAATATCATGATTCAAGCACTGTAAGGATAATACATTACCTTCCTAGCTACTTGCCTATCACCAAGTTTAGAATTCCTAGAGAGTGGCTAAGTACAAGAAGATGGTCTGGGAATGCTGAATTAAAGATGAATGGATCAGAATGACTGACAATTACCTGATTTAACAATATATCCCAGCTATTTGAGGAGCACATTACCATCTCTGTATTTAAACACAGGAAGTTTTAAAAACAAAATCAGAAAGGATTATGTTGCTTTATAAATATAAGAATCTTGGTAAAAAGAAAGGATTGACAGTTTAGGGAGTAATACATTCTTCAGGTCTATCTAAACTCTGTGTACAAAGGAAATCAGAAAGAGATTTGAATAAAGTGAGGTGATCATCTCAAACCTAGCAATCTTTCCTTTATATTTACTCCTTTTCTGTTTGTAAGTTATATGCCTTCACATAATTTTCATTAACATCTTAATATTGCACTGTATTATCAATGAGTTTATTAGCACAGTCAGACTCAAATTAGCACAGATTAGCTGCGCTCTGTCTACTGCCATTTAACTGATTTAGTGCAGTAACACAGGTCTTTGGCTTCTTTTTGAAGGATCACTTAATCTAAAGAAAAATGGTAATTTCTACTGTTTGAAATGAAGTTCATCAAATAACTTTGTTTACAGATTAATTTGTGGTCCCTTAAGCCACATAATTTTCATGTCACTTGTCAACTCAATAATTTCTGCTACCAAAACCGGGGAAAATAAAGATATTTCAAAGTTTTATCAGCAATATCACTGTAGATATTAGTTACAACATGTATCTTTATTAATGCTTTGATAATGATCTCATAACTAAGACATAAATATACAATATTTATAGAAAATAATAAAAAATAAAATATTGCCAAATAAAGCTTGCTAATTACATACTTTCAATAATTTTGGGAAAGCAATTTTCAGCAAAATACAGAAATAAAATTTATCATAATGAAAACTTCAAGTATCCTTGAAAATACTTATTTACTGTGGCATTCAGACTTTCCAGATGGTTCTCAGCATGAGAACAAGCTGAAGTTCAAGCAGACATGTTTAAACTAAACTACTTGATTTTTAATTAGATCAAATCCTCTAGCAAGGCACTTATTTCCAATAAAGAACAATCTCAAAAATCACTACCACGGCTCATTTGAAATTTAGAAATGAATTATGTCATTCCAAAAATATATTTTATTAGAACTGTGTTTTCATTGGTGAAATCAGAAGGTAAAAGTTAAGTTCTTGAAGCGTAAAACACTGCTATGCAGAGTGTGCTCATCTTGCATTCTCATTTTACAATGTTAGCTCTAAGAAAAAGCATTTTAAATTACAGAGAGTCTGAGGGATCACAATATTTTATAATGTTAGCTCTAATAAAAAGCATTTTAAATTACACAGAGACTGAGGATCACAACAGCTTAAGCAAAGCTTCCGACAGTCGCCGTGGCCGCAGAGGTGGGAACCGGCACTGCCAGAGCACTCTGACACTTCCCTCTAGTGGTTTCACGGCAAAACAACGGCAGCCAGATTTCCCTCATGAGCGTTTGGGGATAGCCTCCTCTTGAGGCACAAGCTGCTACAAAGGGAGCACTTTGGAAGCATGGTAGCAGAGACCCTGCCTGATCTCAAGTTCTCACCTGGGAGATGAGTGGCAGCAGCTGGTGGTCTTCTTCCGCCCCCCTTCCCAACAGCACAGCCACAAGAACTTTCCAGAACACAGGAGTATGGCCACTTCACCACAGCACAGCAAGTGATCACACCTCCACTGTGTCCTGTAACCATTTGTTTCCACACTTTTAGCTTACAGAAAGTGCTTTGCTGTCCTACAGAATGCCACCTACACAGATCTTGTCTTGTAATTCCACATGTCAAAACAGTTCTTCCAGCATGAGCTTCTTGTGTGCTCTCCCTGTGGTGCTAGTCCTCCTGGTTTTCTGCTATTTATAAGATGACAAATAGATCAAAAGTCTGATCTGATTACAACTGCTTGATAATAATGATGATGATGATGATGATGCATTAGTTTTAACTGGGTCAGTGATCTTGTCTCTCACCTTTTGTCTTTTCTCATCTATCCTGGCTGAAAACTCTTATTCAAGCAACACTCACACGGGGTTCAGTGAAACTCTGACCTCATCTGAACCTGAATTAGCAAAACTTAAAAAAAAACAAACAGCGAAACAGAACAAAACCAAACCCAAAACCACAAACCAACAGAAAAACAAAACCACAAACCAACCAAAAACCAAAACAAGAAAAAAAACACCCAAAACTGATTGTCTGCAGAATTCTTAGTCTTTTAATTAAGAGTCTAAACATTGTCATAAGTTTTGCAATTGACCAGTAGCTTCAGAAGTACTGAGAGCCCTCAGTTTTTTGGGAGTGCTAAACAGACCACAGATGTGTCGCAGCCCGCGGGAGAGGAGGGTAGGTCCACTCCGGGGTAGAGCCACTGCTGTGCCCCAGCTAGCTGGAGGGCTGCGGCATGCATTTTGGGTCCCAGGAGCTGCGGCGTAGTGAAGACAGGAACCTAGGAACACACAGCTTCCAGGACTGGGGAAGGGTGGACAAGGAGTGAACTTTATAGCCAAGGAGAGAGCTCTTTATATAGGCTAACAGAAGGTGCTAGAACTTAGGGAGGAGTTTGCAACAAATAAGGGAGAAGAAGGAGGGGACAGCTCCATTCCTGGAGAACAGGGAGGAACTGGTAACCAGGGTAACAAGGGAGGAGTCATTCCAAACAAGGGAAGGAGGGATACATTGTTACTTTACAGAACCGGGGAGAAGACCAGGAACCGGGGAAACATGGGAGGAGTAAAGGGAGGAGACAAACAAAGGGTAAAGGAGGGGAGTTAAACAGAGCTTTCTAGATTGTTCTTAAACTTCTCATATAATTCAATGTCTCTATCTCCACAATGGTTCCCCGCACAGGTGTGTGTTTAGTGAAATGCTGGAGAGCTACAAGCAAGCTCCTGAGCCTTGCACACATACCATCCCTTAATGTCATAGTATCTCTCCATTTCTGCCACACACACTCCCAAATTCTGAGAGAAGAAAGAGGCCTTGGGCTAAAGGAATGGTAATCATAAATTAAACAAAGAAGTAATGACACACTTGTTACTAAAGATCTGAAAGGTTAATGTTATGTGATTAATCTTTGATGACAGTTTAACTCAACTGCAGCAGAAGGAGCACACAGAGGAACTGAGCTGTGTGGCAGAATGACAGTATGACAGATAAGAGAATTTTGTGAAAAGGTAATTAAGGACATCAAAACCTACAGCTAAGAGTATGGATTTACTGACCAACAGCTAAGAGCATGGATTTACTGACCACCACCTACAATGTTACACATACCTCATAAACTAACAGAAACCTCAAAGATGCAAATGGTGTTCATTGGTATCGTGACAGGTAGTCTTCCACTAGACTTTCAAGTTACTAAGAATGCTGAACAAATTCACCCTTTTATAGATGCCTTCCTCAGGTCCTCTACTTCATGGAGCATCACAAGAAGGGTTGTTCTGTTGCTGCCAGTTGAGATTGATCTGCAGAACTAAACAAGTTTAAATTTTTAATTCTATGAAGTAAAAACTTGAAACCAAAAGTATTATGTTTACTCCTTGCATGTTTTATGAAGACTGTCATCTGGGATACATCACAGACTTGGGGAAGAAATAATTCTCTTCAATAATATGCAGTATTTTCTGTTTAGAGGATTTATCAGTACCTAAGCTGCTGTGGAATAAAAGCAACACTCAAGAATTTTCATCATGTAAAGCAAAGAAAGGAAAGAGAAGGTGAAAAGAATTATGACATCTAGAATTTTGCAAGGAGAATACTCACAGTGATCCAGGTTAACCTTTAGTAAAGACTAGCCTAAGCATATAACTTAAAAGAGATCTCTCCATCAAGGAATTTGCTTGAATAAAACTTGGATTTCTTTTACTATAACGCAGCGTGCCAATGCTGTAGTTATTCAAAGGGTATTCCGCATGTCTGAGAATGTAAGAATGAATTTCAGTTTGGTAGGATGAATACCTGAGAGGCTTAAGAAGAGTTGCTCCCAGTTCAGCACAGAATAATTGGAGTTTCCTGTTTGGGAAGAAACTGAGTAGAACATCACTGATGTTCTAAAATGCCTCCCATCTTTCAGTCTTCCCACACACAGGGAAATGTTGTAGAGGTCTGCAGTGCTTAAGAACAGCAAAGCTGGCTCCTCTTAAATCCACTGTGGAGGATTGGTGTGTCAGTGACAGATGGTAGCTGAGGGACATTTCTGTACTTGCATACATCAGGTTCCAAAGAGCCACTGTTCACTCTACTGATTGCAGTGGCATTCAATTGAAATCTGCATTTTGCCTTAATGGGGTTTTCCTCTCCTCCTCAGTGCATGATTCATTTCTGTTTTCAGAACTGTTGAATGATTTTCTGCCTGTGTTTTTATGTACATCAGCACTGCACATTTATTGACATTGCACACATCATTTCTTCCTTTCAAAAAGGCACCTTCATAGGCCACAATTGCTTCCACATTTCTAGGGTCTCACATGGTCAGGAATTCCTCAAAGACATGGATACTTGTAACTGAAGGATCATTTTGCTTTTTGGACCATCTCATTCGATCAGCCTCAAAATGAAACAGAGGTCCCAAGTACTTCCTTTCCTCAAGTCATGATTATTTCTGCATGTTTGCCTAACCTGTTTTTAATGACCTTCAGTAGTGCAGCCTCTACCCCTTCCTTTGTGATGTAGTCCAATGCTTCATTACCCTTCCCTGTGAGAAAGTGGTCCCATCTGCTTTTGTGACACTGTAACTTCAGCTCGGTACTTATCCCAGCTACACAGAGAACAGTTAGTATGTTGTGTGTACTTTTCACATGCCTCGAGTCTTTACCATTGTGGCTTCTGCCAGTTACTATCTATCAAAATGCCTTACACGAATGTATTCTCACATTTCTTCACAGGGAAAAAGGATTGTCCTAGTTTCAATGACATAATCGATGAATAAGGAGTGGTAAGAGTGATCAAGAAAAATATGTAAATCTAAGCAGAACAGATATTTCTACAGTAGGAATGAACACTTTCTGCTGGTATCTTTGGATGCAAACAAGTAAGCCCAAATGCAGCCCAGGATCATAATCATGAGACCAGTCTCACACTGTAATTAAAATAAACGACACATTTACAGAAAGAAGTAAAAACCAGTCTTTGTTTAACATCCCAGTCTTTCTGCTGATGGAGGCTTTGTCTCAATGAACTTTTAAAATCTGTGCCTTAAGTGGAGCAAATCTGGTAAATGTCCAGCTTGGCATAATGCCATTTTGTAGATCAGTTTGCAACTGACTAGTTGTCAGACCTAGTCCAGTGAGAGAAGTTGAAGATTTTCACATGCTACTGAACCTGAAAACATTTCTCTGCTATTCAGGATTCTTTGTTTCTTTGGGTACATTAGTTTCTTTTCTGAAGCCAGACATATCTTCATTCTGCCAGAAAACACTGAAGAGCCAGCAACTTCTTTTCCTGTCACATTTAGCACCCAAACAGAGACCAATCTACCACTTGCACCATAGCTTTAACACGAGGAACACAGGCTTAGATGCTGACAGAGAGAAAAAGAGAGAAAACTGTTTTGAATTTGAAACCCAAACACCTGATGTAACTTGCATGCTAGGATAAAATAGGGTAACCTTCTGCAGTCACAGCCAACTATCATCTGACTTATGGCTCAGTTTCATTTTACTGAAATCCTTTGCTTTTTCCAATGATATTTTAGTCCTGGAATGGGGAACTTGAGACCACACTGCAAGGAGAAATGTAGGCATATTAAGTCAGTATTTATAAAGTGGATTTTTATTTTCCATTATTTCACTTTTGTATTGCCTAGGGCTACTAGTTAATTAGCTTTTTCTTCTCTCTTTTGATAAGTCTCTCATTTCAGCAAGCACACTCCAGAGGGCTATCCTTAAGGGTTTCTAGTACAGTCTGGTAGGTGTGTGTCAGTATGGGGTGTCAGAATTATGCTGCCATGAAGTATTTTGTTGCTCTGCTCTGATAAATATTAGTTAGGAATTGAACTGTGTCTTCTCATCTTACACTTTCAACTAGCCCCCTCAATTTCCTTGTAATATAATTCCTAGATAACAATTCCTTATAAACCCCCCAAAGCAGAAGATTCTTAAAGGCAAAAATGGCAGCCAGAGGCCTGATGCCCATAGAATCTCCCCATGGTTTGCTGCCACTCACCTCCTGGAAAAATGTCTTCTGTTTTTTTGTGTAAGTATGTGTACAGTGAGTAAAGCTGACACAGGCTATCAAGGCCCTGATTCTCTCCTGGAATCTAGAAAAAACCCACCTCATTAGTGACTTCTTTATACTCCATGGAAGTATAAGCAGCTGGATAAGTGGCTCTATACTTGATGGGAAAGTTTAGAGATGTAAGCAGTTCATTTGGATGAACAGCACACAAAATCCTTAGCTTTCCAAGCATGAATTAGGACAAATCTCCTACTGTTCTCAGACAACAAGGTATTAAAGAGCCAGGCTACCTTCAGAAAGAGTAGGAAAACTGGATGTGTTCTGCAGGCAAAACCAGGAAATAAATTACTTCTCTCCTAACTCCTGGAGAAAGTGCTGCTTCACAGGGATCACGAGGCTTATTCACTTTTCTTTTTATGAATAAACACCTGTACTGTGAGGGCTGATTTCCATGGACCCTGTAATGTGCAGTCTGCTTAACAAGCATGGGGTGTCAGTCTGCTTCTGCCATGAAGTATTTTGTTGTATAGTCTCCTTTTAAGGAGAGAAGGTGGTGCATGAGAACCTGAATGTCCAGGGAGCTGGTGTGCTTCTGTGCTGGTAAGAAAGGGATGCCATTTGACATGGTGGCTTGTGAGGAGCTCATTAGCACATGGAATGACTCATAAGGACTATTACAGAATATCTTAGGGGTTTTTTTCTTTACTTTTGAGCAGAAGGATACTTTTCATCTCCAGCTCAGCTATTTCTGATACTCTTAGGGCATGTTTCAAGACATTCTCTGTGCTCCATGCAGGGTTTATGAAAAGACTATTTTTACCACATGACTATTAGCAAGTCCCTCCAGTCCTCCTGCCTCCCTCAGGGTCAAATTCTCCCCTGAAAGTGTGTTCTGATTATGTAAGAGATATAAATTGAGATTCCATTGGGAAGCTGTGGCTAGCACAAAGCTGAAGAGATTACTTTGTGTGGTTTTGGTTAAACACAAGTGGACCATTCCCTTAAATAACTCAGTGGTTATTTTAGTTTCCTCTGAGGTACCAGTGGTTCAATAAATATCCATCACTTAAGTTTGATCCTTAAACCAACTTAACACCTTTTTCTGCTTCAAAAACCTGAGTTAGTGAGCTTCTGTGAACAGCTACATCTCTTTGTATTATGAATATGGTTTTTTATAGGTATTAGAATATGTTTTTAATCTGATCTTTCTGGTTCCATGAAGAGGATTCTCTCCTCTCTTAAAAGCTGTCTGATATTTCTTTCACTTCTAAACAAGGAATAAACATGACCTATCATTAGCAGCTCCATTCCACTGCATCACTCTAAGTTCACAGCGTGTAGCTAGTAGGCCAGGCTCTGACTTTCTCAAGAAACAGCCCTTCTAAGTCCATTCTTCTGTGCTGGTGAGGTACTTTTGTTTAAAAGTGGAGTCATGATATGTAAGAGAATCACGTAACACACACAATATAGGAAATACTGCAGTATATCTATTGTAACTGTGCACTGAAACTTGGGTTAACCAACTTTGAGAAGTCTGCCCAAGTAAAAGTTTTGGAGTATAAATTTTAAAGTCTGGGAAGAAGAAAGAGGGAAAGAAAAGTTATTTTAGAGTTGCCCAGACCAGTAGGACTGTGTGGAGTCCTACAGGCTCTATGCATTCTAAATGAATTTATGTAGGCAAAATGTCTGTGGTTAAAAGAGCAAGGAGCAGAAAAAGGAGTATCCAAGACAGCAAGCAGAGTGTAGCAGGCAGGACCAAGGACCAGAGCTGCAAGGACAAGTTTACATATTCCTAGTACCACACAGTGAGGAAGTGCTTGTTCCTCTGTGTTGGACAAATATATTTCACTGCATTTCTGAGGTGAAATTGACCTTAATGGGATTCAGACTTGCTCCAACTGCTTTCTTATATTGTCCCCATTTTCCTGACTGGAAACCCTGATTGTTATATTAAACCAGGTGAAAGGCAACAGTTTAGCTGAATGGTAGCCACTGGCACAGCAGGCACAGCAAGATGTCTCTGTCATTGCTTAAGTACTGGGAGATAGGAATAAGAATTGAAGCAGAATGACACTTGAGAGGCAATTAAGGAAGCAGGTACTGGCCCTCTCTGACACAGGATTTCAATAACTACTTTGGTTTGATTTAGTTGAGAGGGACAAATTAACCTAAAAGGAAGAATGACTCAGTTGCTAGGGAGGAATGGAGAAGTACATTCAGAACTCTGAGGTATGTATTTACTCTTCACTAGATGTATGAAATGAACAATGACAAGAGCCAAGCATGTCCGGACTTAACCTCCTGGTGCCTGTGAGAGCTTCTTCTCTGTTTCACATGAGAACTGCCATCAATATTTGTTACTGCTGCCTTCTGCAGCAAATGCAGAGTCTCAGTGGCTTGCTCAGTGGCACTTGCAGTGCATGGCTTGAGCACTTTACAACTAAAAGACTTGAAAGTTCAGCTTTTTGGTTTAGTCAACAGAAGTACCCTGGCTTCCTTGACATTCCCTGGTTTTCTACCTATTAAAGCTTTGCTTCTTGTCTTGCCATTTTGTTTTTCTGCAGCAACTGTTAGCATGGGGAACCACAAACAAAAGGCAGGCAGTATTCTGGATCAACAGCACACTTCCAGCTTTTCCTTGTGTCTTTAAAATTTGAACATCTTATCCCAGTCCCTTGATACTTTCATTTATTCATTGGGAAGAGGAAAAGGAATTAAAGTTAATACCTGGGGGGTACTAAGAGCAGCTATCAACTAAACCACTGCAGACTGTCAGATAGAAATTATGTCACAAAGCCAGCTTTAGGCAGGTCTGTTGGACTTGTGTAAAAGTGGATACAGAACTGGATGCATCAGGGGGTTTTGTACATAACCAGAACACACCACTATGAAATCACAGAATCACAGCATAGCCAGAGTTGGAAGGGACCCATTAGGATCATCTAGACCAACTCATGTTTAGGCACAGGACAACTCCATCTTCTCTAGATACTGTGAAACACAACATATTGAAGAAACTAGAGTATGCATAAGGAATATATTTTGGTGACACTAGAGATATCAGGATACCCATTAAAACAGAAGAAACAACACCATCCTATCACAAATACAAATATAAATACAGTTCTGCTTCTTTAATCAATGTGATGTCTATGAGACTGGCAGTAGGAACCCCTTAAAGTACTTATGATGAAAATGTTATCCTATCCATAAATGTCCATAGTTTGTTAAGATCACTGAGATCTTAATCTATGACTTAGAGATGTCATAGCAAGTTGAATTAAATGACTGGGAAAGAAATACAAGCTACATAGCATTTTTGTCTTTCAGTGACCATGCTGGCTTGAAGGAAAGACCACATGCCAACAAAAACAGGAGATGTGTCCACACTAAAATTTAGATATTAAAGAATGAAGAAAGCAAATTATTTTCCTAAACAAAGCAAAGTCAAAGGAATCAGACCAATTTCCAAAATGCTGCACAAAGCAGCTGGCAAATTTGTTTCTTACAAACTAAAGAGCTTCTTATTTCCTTGCTTCTTAGAGGACAAATAACAAACAAACCAAAACCAAACAAACAAAATTCAAGACTGTGTAAGATATTTGGCCTAGTTACTTGGCACCAGCCAGACTTTTCAGCAAATGAGTAGAATGCATTTTAAAATCTAGAAACACCTGTCAAGAATTTACCAGTCATGCAGCAGTAACTGGTTTCTAGGACTGGTTTCTTGGCAGTGTTTTTGCTGACAGAATGACAGCTAAACTACTCAAATGTAAACAATGGAAGCTACATCTGACATAAGAGCCTGAACTTGGACTTACAACTCCCTGTTACCAGAAGTAAATGGTAGTTGCAACAATCTGTAAGAGCCATCTGCTGTTTAGGAGCTAAAATCCACTATTTGCCATAAAACATTTAATTTAAACTCATTTGTAATCATAGGTGATGTTTCTTTGTTCCACTATTGGATTTAGTACAGTACAAATAAACATGTAATTAGCTGAGATTACAATGATACTGTATTTATTACTGATTAAGTCAGTTTTGCTTTTAATAGAGAAATGTCAGCACCATCAATAGCCAGCACACATGGAACTCAAGGTCAGTAGGGGTGAGCTCCAGCAGAAAGGCTGAGATGTGATCAGTATGGTTCCTTTCCTTCTCAGAGATACACCATTTCTTCAGGGCAAAAATGCAAACAGCTTGTGGAAAAAGCTTCCATTAAGCTGAGGAATTAGGATCTTAACTTTGCAGCCTTCTGCAAAGAAAAGAGAGAGTAACAGTAAGCCAGCATTTTTCAGTTTGTTTTGCTTGACTTGAAAATGATGTCACCTTCAGTTTTAACAAGCTGTCCTGTGATCAAGGGACAGGATCTTGTTAGATTCCCAGATCTTGCTCTCAGTCTTCATGTCTCCCATGCTGACAGCATGCTGGCAGCCAGAGGAGACCACAAAACAGGCAGTGGAAGCCCCAGCACCTGGGGAATCCTTGGGAGCACAGAGGCCTGCAGACAACACCAGGGCCTGCAGCCTAGAGGGGCAGAGGTCAAGGTACTGGGGGCAATTGCTCTGTGAGACCCGAACCTCCCAGGGATTTTGCACTTCTCACTGGCCATAGCCAGGTCCTTGAGCCTTGCTGTGTGGGGCCTCTGCTGGGCGTGCCCATGCTGCAAACCCTGCTGCTGCACAATTTTTCCCAATGGCAGACCCTGGCAGAACTTCTGAGATCCCTCTCTGAGCAAGGAGTTGGCAAACCTGGTCTAGGGAATCCTGCTGTGGCAGGGGGGTTGGACTAGATGATCTTTTGAGGTCCCTTCCAACTCCTAACATTCTGTGACTCTGTGATTCTGTGAAACCACAGAGTTTAGTGACACCAAAGAGAGCCCAGGGGCTGTGGTATACCTTTTTGCCAGAAACAACGAATCCAATGGATTTGTAAGAAATGTTCAAACTATTGGAGAAATTATGGTGTGCTGTATGCAGAAGTCGAAAAAAACCCTCAATTAACCAACAAACCAAAACAAAAAACCCAAACAAACCAACCAAAACCAACACAAATTCAAAAAACAAGCACTATTTTTGGAATTCACTGCTCTTTCAGAATTTGATCGGGTTTATAAATAATGGAATCATTAGGGTCGGAAAAGATCTCTAAGATCATCAAATCCAACTCTTTACCTAACAACCCCATACCTGCTAAACCACATTGCCAAGTGCTATGTCTACACAGTTTTTGAACACCTCCAAGGATGGTGACTCCACCACTGCCCTGGGCAGCCTGCTCTAATGCCTAACCACTCTTCTAGTAAATAATGTTTTCCTAATATCCAATCTGAACCTTTCCTGGCACAGCTTGAGGCCGTTTCCCCTTGTCCTACCACTTGAGAGAAAAAACCTTGCTACAGCCTTCCCTTCATTTAGTGGTAGAGAGCCTGAGTCTCCCCAGAGCCTCCTCTTCTCCAGATTAAACAAGTCCAGTTCCCTCAGCTCCTCGTCATAGGGCTTGTGCTCTAGACCCTTCAGCAGCTTTGTTGCCCTTCTCTGGACATGCTTCAGCAACTCAATCTCTTTCTTGTGCTAAGGGGTCTCAAACCCAACACAGTATTTCAGATTCAGCCTCACCACTGCTGAGTCTAGGAAGATGATCAGTTCCCTGCTCCTGCTGGCCACACCATTTCTGATCCAAGCCAGGATGCTGTTGGCCTTCTCGGCCACCTGGGCACACTGCTGCCTCATGTTCAGCTGCTGTCAAGCAGCACCCCCATGCCTTTTCCCGCTGGGTAGCTTTCCAGCCGCCCTCCCTCAAGCCTGGAGCTACTGTTGGTGCCCAAGCGCAGGACCCAGCACCCCTCTACCCCGTGTTCACCAGCAGATGGCAGCTTTGCATTAGGAATTGGCCGCCTTGTGATTCCCTGCGGCACGAAGGAAGATGTCGGCTTGCGCTGCGTCGGGAAGATGTCGGCGAGCGGCCAGAGGGGAGGCTTCGGCGGGCAGTGAAAGCGGTGGGGGATGCCTGCAGCCCACGGGAGGGCTGGTGATATGGTGGGCAGCCATGGTCGGGGAAGGGGTGGGGGGTTGTAGCTTCCTACAGTATCGCTGGACACCGGTAGACCCTTTAGGGGTTTGTCTCCCCTCCCCGGGCAGCGTGGAGCAGTCGGGGTGCAGGTCTGTCTTATTATACGCGGTGTGGCTGATGCAGGCTCTCCAGAACGGGCTTCTCCCCCTTCGCCTTCCTGATGGCCTCGTCGCCAGAGCAGCACTTGCCGTTCTAGGGAGTTTCAGCTGTCAGGCAGCCTTCCCTGCAGCTGTCCTCCACCCAGCACTCCCCTTCCATTCTGATCTGCGAGGTCCTGACAGCTGCTTCTGCCTCTTCCCTGCAGAATCACAGAATCATTAAGGTTGGAAGAGACCTTCAAGATCATCAAGTCCAACCATCAACCTGTCACCACCATCCCACTTAAACCATGTCCCTAAGTACAACATCTATTCGGTTTTTAAACACCTCCAGGCACCATTTTCTGGGAAGCCTGTTCCACTGCCTGCTGTAAAGAAATTTTTCCTAATATCCAGTCTAAACCTCCCTTGGTGCCACTTGAGGCCATTTCCTTTTGTCCTCTCACTGGTAACCCAGGAGAAGAGACCGACCCCCATCTCACTACAATCTCCTTTCAGGTGGTTGTAGAGAGAGGAAAGGTCTTTCCTGAGCCTCCTCTTCCTCAGTCTAAACCTACTCCCTACAGCAGTGGATTGCTGATTGCTTCTGTTTATAAAGGGCTGCATGATCTGCACAAATGAAAAAGGCATAACAAAGCAAACCCAGGCATTTTTGGATGCTTGGTGCTCCTTGTTGTCTGCTGCTGTTGAAGACTGATGCTCAATGACAAGCCCGAGGTTGCCAGTTCTGTTCTCGTTGTGGAAACCTTCAGACCATCCTCATCAGACAAAGCAGTTCTAGTTCTGCATCAATCCTAGACCTTTGGCTTGACTTCCTCAGTGTTTTTTGGTGTGTTCCAACATAATTTGCAGGATGAGAATCCAATCCGTGTGCAGATTAGTTATCTCTGTGTGCTACGTGGGTCATTTCTGATAGAAAAGTGAAAAACATACCTTTAGCATTTTTGTTGAAGTTTTTTTATCCTTCTGTTGAAGGATAAGCTAGTGGAACTTGCATGAGCCAAATGCATACTGTTTGTTATCATGCAGCAAAATTTCCTCATTAAAAAAAATGTTTAATGTGTGGTGTAGTCTCATTTGCAAGAGCTTTCTCTTAATGTGTGGTGTAGTCTCATTTGCAAGAGCTTTCTCTTTAGAAAAAAAAAACAAGGCCATAGATTCAGAAGTTTTCTTTCTCCTGAAATTTCTAGAGCATTAGAAGCTGCAGCAGTTTCAGTAGACTAAACCAAATAGGAAAAAATACTAAATTGGGAAAATGCACTTCATGGGAGGCAAATACATGTCCAGAACCAATCGTACAGTAACATGTCCCAGACGGCATTGTTGAAATGAAGTGATGCAACATGGCAAAAATATCAGTGCCTTCTATCCCATTCCATTATAAACACTTTTTTTTTTTACTATCATACACATTAGAGAGTCCTTTGGCTCTCCATTTGCTGGCCCTTTTCTAGAGAAATGTACCAAAGAAGAAATAAAAATGATCAATAAAGGAAGGAGCTCAAGGACAGTTCTTAAACCTCCCCAGTGGTGCCATCCTTTGGTGTCCCATATGAGTCCTGTGTGTGAATCAGGTTGTTCTGGGGACATGGTTGCCTTAAACTAGGGCTGGTGTTTTCCTGCATTAGTGCTGTGAAAACAACTTGCTAAGCTGGGTTTCACATGTAAAAAAAATCTTAACCACTCTGAAGTGGTCTGAATATATTGCTCTGGGAAACTCAGCAAAATGTGATTAAAATGAATGGTCTTTAATTGGAAGCAGTGATCTACTAGTCAGTAACTGATTACTCAGGATTGGTAAAGGCAGCAGCCATCTAACTGTCCTTAGTGTGTTCTACTTGCTGTCATTTCTGTTCCAGAGTGACTTCAGTATTCTCAAGGCAGGGCCGTAGGCTGTGATGCAGGATGAAGGAAATTAGTGTGTAAGGCAAATTAGGATTTCATAGCTCTGAATTGCTACTGTGAATCTGTGAATCATGGTTGCATGTCTCCTGCTGCTTTACTCTACCCTTGTGAGGCCACATCTAGAATACTGCGTCCAGTGCTGGGCCCCTCAGTTGAAGAAGGATAGGGAACTGCTGGAAAGAGTCCAGCACAGAGCCACAAAGATGATGAAGGGGCTGCAACATCTTCCTTATGAGGAAAGGCTGAGGGAGCTGGGTCTCTTTAGCTTGGAGAAGAGGAGACTAAGGAGTGACCTCATCTATGCTTTTAAATATGTGAAGGGTGGGTGTCAGGAGGATGGGGTCAGGCTCTTCTCAGTGGAGCCCAGTGAGAGGACAAGAGGCAATGGCTGTAAGCTGAAGCATAGGAGATTCTATGTGAATACACGTAGAAATTTTTTCCCAGTTGAGGAGCCAGGGCACTGGCACAGACTGCCCAGAGAGGCTGTGGAGTCTCCTTCTCTGGAGATATTCAAAACCCGTCTGGACACACTTCTGTGTGTCCTGGTCTAGGGAATCCTGCTGTGGCAGGGGGGTTGGACTAGATAATCTTTCGAGGTCCTTTCCAGCTCTTAACATTCTGTGATTCTGTGAGTCTGTCATCTGCATCTCCTGGTCAGCTTTCACTTGCAAAGTACAGAGAGCACAGGTTGCCTACATTGTGAACCTATCTAACCAGGGCAGTACTTGAATTCAGGATGTCAAATTGTTTCCAAGAAAAAGGAACTGGATATCAGAAGGATTCAATTTGAAATTAGAGCGTGGACAGGTTTAAGTAAGGCTGTGGCCGCTAAGGCCTCATACAGAGTCATCACTATCATGTTACTGAGTTCGGTTCCCTGCTGCCATAAAGGTCTCTGTGAAAGCAGGTTTCCTTCAATGACTTTTTTTTTCCCTTATCATGTAAAGCTTTATTCTCCAGCTTGGTTTGTCAGCTGCATTACTTATTGCTGGTATCACCTTCAGTACTCATTTCACAGTAAGCTCCTGAAGCTGCCTTGGTTTTTTAAACAGCAGCCTTCAGAAATGTGGCCTTACTAGCTTTAGAAATAAAGCCATGTTTTAAATAGTGAACCAGAAATCACAGAATCACAGTCAGGGGTTGGAAGGGACCTTGAAAGATCATCTAACCCAACCCCCTGCCAGAGCAGGATTATTCCCCGACCTGGAATCGAACCCAGGTTCCAGATGTGAGAGCTGCAAATCTTGACCACTAGGCCATAGAACCTGCCTTGATCATAAAAATAAGCAACAGAAGCAACCCATGCGTTACAAAAAATGTAGATAATTCTGGAAATTCATGCAGTAATTCTGGAACTCTGTGTCAAAGAAGTCACCATCTTTAAAAAATAACCACAAGAAATTTGTACAATATTGTCTAAAAAATACAAGGTCTCAGATTTGCTTGCTTGAATTTACAGTCTTAAGGGAAATCAAACAAACAGGTAAATAACCTTTACTACATTCTTATCTAAGGATTGCCTAAATTCCCAAAGTAGGTCCCTCAGGCCTAAAGAGATACATCACAGGATTTAATTTTAATATATATTTTTATTTGCTTTTGGTTTTAAGTAAGAGTCTAGACAATATAAACCAAAGCAATGCTTTTCTGTAACACAAGTAAGAGCTAAGAGAATGGCAAAGGGAAGAGAAAAAAAAAAAAAACAACAAAAACAACCCAAAACCTTGTTCTACTTTAGCAGCAATTATGTGCCCTCCTCATGAATTAGGCTGCAGTTTCTGAACCTCTACAGCACAAAGAGCTTTTCCAAAAGAGCAGGACTGATTCTTTCTCTGTTGGTAATTGTTATGACTATAACTAGAAATATGTATTAAAGTTAAGAGTTTTCTCAGAAAAAAAACCCAGAAATTAAAGTATATGAAAAACAGAGTCTTCAGAGCTCATGGCAAGCTCATGTAGAAGTGTAACTGCTCCAATAACATTGTTAAATTCAAGTGTGCAACAGCTCTCCATTCTGTTAGTCCTTGCAAATTTTCCTCAGGTACTGGCAATTTAGCTATTAATGGCCACCGCCCAAGGCAACGGTAAGGCATGTGTTCCCTTGCAAAGCCTGATTTCTTGAATTCTTCTGTTGACTCACACCTTCCTACCAAAAAAAGCTGCCCTTTTCTCAGTTTCATCAAAATCCATTCTTTGATCTGGGTAATTTTTATTGTGGTATCATTGACGTGGCATATAGCAGCCACAGTAGCTATGACATGCAATATTATAAAGCAATTAAGGTCATATAATTCAAATCGTTGGCTATTCTCATCCACAATCAAATCCCCATTGAACTTCCCCATTCTTCTGCACCACCCACTAAGTGCACCCAGGTTCTTAAGCAAAAGTAATCCCATGGCTGGATTTAGCTTCATCTGAGACAGGAATGACCCAGACTGTTTTTCTCAGCATATTTCTAATGTGCACTACAGGAGCTTTATCCACTTCTACTACATAAAGGTACTGATTGTCCAGTGTCAGCTCAATTGGTAGATCTGGTGGCTTTTGTTAACCTTGTCCCAGTGTTTGAAGGTTCAACCCCTCATTGTTGTCAGTGTACTTTTTAACAGTCCATTGTAGCATTCAATTGTTTCCCCAGAGGCTGGTGCATGGTATGGGATGTGATACGCCCACCCAATGTCCTGCTCTTTGGCCCAGGTGTCTATAAGGCTGTTTCAGACATGAGTCCTGTTGTGTGACTGAATTCTTTCTGAGGTGCCTTGTTGCCATAAGATCTGCTTCTCAAGGCCCAGAATAGTGTGCATGGGGCACTGGATATGTTTTCAGCCATCCTGTGGTTGTTTCCACCACTATAAGCACATGATGCTTGCCGTGGTGGGTTTGTGGGAGTGTGATGTAGTCCATGTGTCAGGCCTCTCTGTATTAATGTTTCACCCATTGTCCTCCAGAACCACAAAGGTTTTAAACATTTGGTTTGCTTGATCACAGCACATGTTTCACATGGATGGATCATCTGTGCAATTGTGTCCATGGTGAAGTACACTCTTTGATCTTGAGCCTATCTATATGTTTCGTCCTCTCCTTGATGACCTGAGGTGTCATGGTCCCACTGAGCTATACAAAATTCACCCTTCTTTTCCCAATTCAAATTCTATTGTCAAGGAGAGAGGGAGATGAAGGTATCTCCTACATAGATTGGGTCTCCAAGGAGAAAGAGTAAAAGGTGCAATTATTAATGGTTCAGAGAGACAGTTCCCAAAGTGTGGAGATGACAGCAATACTGAGTATAAATATCAGAGTGGTCTCAGAGCAAGTGGTTTTATCACATGATAAACCACACTTAAACAGTACCACACAATGATAACCTTAATTCAGCCCCCAGAGACAATAAAGAGCAAGTAAGGTGCTACATAATGAGGCTCTGAAGACAAGTACAACTCTGAGAGCTGTGACCAGCAACTGTTAAACTAATATAATGAATGCTTGTTCAGGTTTTCCAAGGAGGTGTTTTGACAAGCTGTTCCAAAAAAATGTGTTGTAAACTTGAAGACATCTGGTCTCTTGGTTGAATGATATTTAATACAGTGGAATTTATAATCCTAAAAACAAGTCATGTGTTAAAAAAAAAAAGTCCAAACTTTATTTCATTGTTTTTCCAGTTAAACAGAAAACTCACCTCCATCTGAAGAAGGTATTACTTACTGCTTGAGCAAAAAAATGAAGAGATAAAACTTTGATAAAATGGGGCTTCTAATCTTATGCCCAGTGGGAACTGCATTATCTAATGTAACATATGTCTGAGTCCAAGCTGTTTTCCTGCAGTGCACCTGGGGATTATTGTATTCTTTCTTTTCTTCTGGAAATAAACTGGAAGACTATGTGTGGCTGAGCTGAATCAAATGTGAGCCAGTATGTAACTCCTTGTAGACAATCTCTTGAGTAGATAGATAGAGGGGGATGTTTCAAGCTGTAATAAGTCTCATCTTCTAAACTGTGTTCTCCTATCACTCTCTAATTTGAGAGACCCCTCCAGTTTAACACTGGTTTTGCCAGGTAGAATAAAATGATAATTACATCTGTCTTTTTCTCACTTTTGATGTAAGGCCCAGGCATTTTTGGATTTGACAACAAAGACAGGACACCAGTGTTTGGTTTTGTGTGTTGTGTAATTTTATTTGCATTGATGCTTCAGTCAAAATTCCATCTGACCAAAGTATGTGTTTACATTTGTGAATAAGCTTAAATGCTTCAGGGATTAGAATTTTAAACCAATACATTGTGGAAAGGTTTTCTTTGAGATAGATATCTAAAAAACCCCAGAATTTGGGAAAAAAAATTGTTGAAAATAAAATTAATTATGCTGATAATGATCTGCAAAAGCTTTTAAAATCATGTTGTTGGTGGGTGGAGCTTGGCTCAGGTCTGTAGCAACTGAAAGATGATGCCATGGTTGGATGAAGTAGTCCCCATTGCAAAATTCAAGGATCTGTCACTTCAGTTGCCCACTGTACCCCAGAGAGCAAAAGCATAACCTTGAATGAACTGTGTTTCCACAGTCTGAGGTCAGGGGGTAGCAGCATGGACAACAGAGGAAGTTCAGTCTTCTTTGGGGCGCATGTGTGAAAGCTCAAAACCATTGAACCTGTATTTGGTGTGGACCAAAAGAAAGCTCTTTTCAGAACTACAGTAGCTAGCATGTTTCTCCAGAAGCATTCTTTTGTGTCCAGCCCATACCTTATTCTGCTAATTCCTGGATTTACACTGCAAAGACAGGTGATTTGGCTAGCTGTTTCCCGCTAAATGTTGCAACTCTTTGCTATTGTTTAAGTCCTGCAACACAAGACTGTGTCCATTCCTTTCTTTATCCCACATGCCCTTTAGTCCACCCACAAGATCCATTTTCCTTGCCCTTTTGACTGCTCCTATGTCTGAAGGGTGGTAGGCTTTGGATTGCTTCCTGCAATGCAAAGGAGCTGTTGAAAGTCAAGCGTTTTCTTGACTCTCCCCTTGAATCTCTGTAAGTGCAGTGTTTTTCAGGTGACATCTACAGGCTCCAGTGGGCTTCAAAGGAGTGGAAAAAACCCTGAATTTCTAGAATTTTGTCCTGCAGTCTTCTCTAAACACCTCCCAGGTACAGTTGTGTAGGTGGTGCTCCCAGAGTGCTTGGATTTCTTTTGGGACAGTAGCTAATGGCTCCCCTCTTACTTTTTGTGGTATACCCTTGCTATGTAGATCTCTTCTTCAGTTTATTTCACTGCTTAGTTGGTTTTCTGTGGCTGTGTAGGTGCTGTTTCCATAAGTCAGTCACTGCAGATTAAAAAAAAATTTGGTTTGACACAGCAGTGTGTGCTCTGTGACAATTAATGGACTAAGGCCATTTTTCCCATTCTTGCTCATACTCCAGAGCATTTCTTAGAATATTGGTAGAACATATGTACAGCTCAAAGATAATCCACTCCTCTTAACATAGCACCAAGAATAGTGTTTAGGGAACTGTATTGTTTTGTGATGAATATTTAGGTAAACAATAAAATGTGGCATGACATAAGAGTGAGTTAAGTATAGGACTACCCATACAACAAATCCTCTAACCTGGAGGGAGATCATTGCAAGAAAGCAGATGTCCTAATATGGGAACCCAGACAGAAATGAAGAGGACTGGAGGTCTCTGCTCTGCCTAGCTCTTGGTAGACCATAAACTCTATTGGACTGAAATGCTCCTGCATCTTCTTATTTCTTCCTGTAACAAATGATCTTATGGAGTACTGAAACTGAATCCAGAAGAGTTAAAACAAAATTTTCTGCCTTCTTGCTTAGGAATAAAACACAGTCTCTACACTGATCTTAGCTGACAAAGTGTGGGGAGCTACATCAAGGGTCTGTTTCAAAATGAAATGCTTCTTTACAGGGGAAAAAACCCAACACAACAGCAAAAAATCAAAACACTCACAACCCCCCCAAACATGACCTCTTTTAAAAACCACTGGGTGCCAGTATTGTCTTATTATGGTGAATTTTTCTTCCCTATGAATTGTTGCTGTTTGCCTTTAGCAGTGACATAGGTCCTTCCAAACAGTGGTTTGTCCCTAGCATTTGAAAAAGATGCAGAGTCCTGAGCAGGGGAGTCCCTTTATGTTTGCTTTAGCTGCATATCTGGAGTTGTGAGGAGGCCCTCTTTTTAACCCCACTGTTTCTGTGAAATCTTCTTTATAACTATCATCCAAAAAGACAGATAATAAATGCTGATGCCTCAGGCACTGTTTTTCTGTGCTGTACACCCTGAGAGTGATGCTGGCACCTGGCAGTGGGAATTCCTGCAGCCAGGTAAAACAGGATGGTCAGAATGGCCAGTTTCCAAAGCTGCTGTGAGGTAATTGAGAGAAAGCCTTATGTTACTTCCCATTGCCTAGAGTTTTTCTTCCTCATCTACAACAGTTTTCTCATTCATTGCTTGTACTGCATAATACTACAAAACCTTCTTATGGTTGTGATGTGTTTTTTATTTTTACACAAACACGACTGAGTGCCTGTACCACAATTGAAGTTCTTGTGACATGAAGCTGATGCCCTCTCTTTGGCTCTGGTTTGAGGGTGATGTTTTAAGGTTGTTGTGTTTGTATTTGGTGTTGTATTTTTCAAAATGCTGTCAGTTTTACCAGGAAAGAGCTCTGCTAGTCTACTAACATGGCAGGTGGATTCAGTGAGGTAGCTCTGTTGTCTGACAGTTTAGCTTCTCTATATGTCATTCTTTTGGATGCAGTTTTATTGCATTCTTGCCTAACTGTATTGTTGATGTTGAACATTCTGAAGTTTTGGTGAAAGTAGTTGAGTTTGGCAATCAAAGAAGTCCTACTGGAACTGCATACTTACCTGTGTAGTTGGCAATTAATGTTTTTGCTTACAGAGAGCAATAACTTACAGACAGTAGCTAATGCACTTGGTGACTCCAGGACTGTAAGATGGTTATTTATTAGTATTCAAAAGGTCAGACTACTCTCTAGATAGACTTAACTAAATTACCCCTTCTTGCCACAATCCCAAAGTTCTGGAACTTTCCAGAACACCCTGAAAAAAACATGGAGTTTAATTAAGATAGATGTTCTCCTAGGGCATAAAATCATAGAATCATAGAATGCTGGGAATTGGAAGGGATCTAGAAAGATAATCTAGTCCAACACCCCTGCCAGAGCAGGATCACCTAGATAAGGTCACACAGGAATGAGTCCAAGTGAGTTTTGAAAGTCTCCAGAGAAGGAGACTCCACAAACTCCCTGGGCAGCCTGTTCCAGTGCTCTGGCACCCTCATGGTGAAAAAGTTTTTCCTCACATTAACACTAAACCTCCTATGCTCCAACTTGTTCCCATTGCCTCTTGTCCTAACATTAAACAACATTGAGAAGAGCCTGGATCCATCTTCCTGACACTCGCCTTTAACATTTATAGACATTGCTGAGGTCCCCCCTCAGTCTCCTCTTCTCCAGGCTAAACAGACCCAGATCCCTCAGCCTGTCCTCGTAAGGAAGATGCTCCACTCTCTTAATAATCTTGGTGGCCCTGCGCTAGACTCTCTTCAGTAGTTCCCTGTCCTTCTTGAACTGGGCAGCCCAGAACTGGACACAGTACTTCAGGTGGGGCCTCACCAGTGCAGAGTAGAGGGGGAGGACAACTTCCCTTAACCTGCTGGCCACGCTCTTCTTAATGCATCCCAGGATGCCATTGGCCTTCCTTGACACAAGAGCACACTGCTGGCTCATGGCCATCCTCCTGTCCACAAGAACCTCTAGGTCATTTTTCCCCAGAGCTGCTCTCCAATAGATCAGCCCCCAGCCTGTACTGATACATGGGGTTGTTCTTCCCCAGATGCAGGACCCTACACTTGCTCTTGTTAAATCTCATTAAATTTCTCCCTGCCTATCTCTCCAGCCTGTCCAGGTCACACTGGATGGCAGCACAGCCTTCTGATGTGTCAGCCACTCCCCCCAGCTTCATATCATCAGCAAACTTGCTGAGGGTACACTCTATGCCTTCATCCAGGTCATTAATGAATATATTGAATAGCATTGGACTTAGCACCGACCCTTTGGGGACACCATTAGTCACAGGCCTCCAGCTAGACTCTGCTCCACTGACCACAACTCTCTGGGCTCTGTCCTTCAGCCAGTTCCCAATCCACCTCACTGCACAATTGCCCAATCCGTACTTCTTGAGCTTGGCTGTGAGGATACCATGGGAGACAGTATCAAAGGCTTTGCTGAAGTCAAGGAATACCACATCCACAGCCCTGCCCTCATCTGTCCATCTAGTTATGCCAGAAGGCTATCAGATTAGTCTAGCATGACTTACCTATACTGAATCCATGTTGACTACTCGTGATAAGCCTCCTTTCCTCCATATATTTTGAGACGGTGGCAAGAACAAGCTGTTCCATCACCTTTCCAGATGTGGAGGTAAGGCTGACTGGCCTGTAGTTATCCAGGTCCACCTTCTTGCTTTTTTTTGAAAATTGGGATGACATTGGCCTTCCTCCAGTCCTCAAGCACCTCTCCTGTTCTCCAGGACCTCTCGAAGATTATGGACAGTGACCTAGCAATGACCTCTGCCATCTCCCTTAGCACTCGCGGGTGCATCCCATCTGGGCCCATGGACTTGTGGATGTTCAGTTTGCTCAAATGATCTCTGACCCAAGCCTCTTTGACTGAGGTAAAAACCTCCTTCCTCTAGACTTCTTCTGAGGTCTTGAAGGTCTGGGACTCCTGGGAGCTGACCTTAGTAGTAAAGGCCAAGGCAAAGGTAACTCCACCTTCTCTGGATCATCAGGCACCGGGGCACCCACTTCATCCAGCAGAGGGCCCACATTCCCTCTAGTCTTCCTTTTGCCTCTAACATACTTGAAAAACCTTTTCTTGTTGTCCTTCACCTCCCCGCCAGTTTAAGTTCTAAGGAGGCTTTAGCTTTCCTTGTTGCATTCCTGCATCCTCTGACAATCTCCCTGTATTCTTCCTAAGTGGCCTGTCCTTTCTTCCATGCTCTATATATTTCCTTCTTCTAATTCAGTTTATCCAGTAACTCCCTGCTCAGCCTTGCAGGTCTCCTAACTCTCTTACTTGATTTCCTACTCATTGCGATGCACTGATCTAGAGCCTGGAGGAACTAGCACTTGACTATTAGCCAGCTTGCCTGGGACCCCTTGCCATCTAGAGCCTTATCCCACGGGATTTTTGCAAGCAGTTCCTTGAGAAGGACAAAGTTGGCCTTTCTGGAGTCCAGGGTAGCAATCCTGCTTGTGGCCCTGTGCCTACTGCCCATTATTTTGGACTCCACCATCTCACAGCCAAGGGTGCCCACTTCCTTCACATCCTCAACCAGTCCCTCTTTGTCAATACAAGGTCCAGCAGTATTCCTCTCTTTGTTGGCACCTCCACCACCTGTGTTAGGAAGTTGTCATCAATGCTCTGGAGGAACCTGCTGGATTGCTTGTGCCTGGCTGTGTAGCTTTCCCAACAGATGTAATGGGCAATTGAAGTCCCCCATGACAAACGGAGCCCATGATTGTGAGGCCGCTTCCAGCTGCTTTTAGAAGGCCTCATCAGCCTCCTTATCCTGATCAGGTGGCCTGTAGTAAACACCCACTACAATGTCTCCCATACTAGTCTCACCTTTAATCCTTACCCACAAGTTTTCAACCTGCTCTTCAATGCCCCCAGGGAGAGCTCGATACATTCCAGTTGCTCTCTCACATAGAAAGCAACTCCACCACCTCTCTTGGCAAGCCTATCTTTCCTAAAAAGGACATAGACATCCATGACAGTATTCCAGTCATGTGAGCTGTCCCACCATGTCTTGGTGATTGCAATGAGATCATGGTCCTGAGATCACACACAGATCATCCTGTTTGTTCCCCACACTACATGCATTAGTGTACAGGCATTTGAGCAAGTTTCAAATACTAGAGTACTGCCTGACTGGTATGAACCCCAAGATAGCAGTGAAGCTAGCACCAACTCCACAAATGTCCCAGGCTTGTTCCCTGCAAGCCAGGTTTTTCCCCTTTCCCCCTTTGAATCAAGTTTAAAGCTTGATCAATGAGCCCAGAATTTGTATTGCATCGTGAAATATGAAAGAAAACATATTGCATCATGCAATACAATGCAAGACACTGTATGGAGCTTAATTTTGCAAGAAAATTCTGTTTCAGAACCACAACTTTTATGATTGTAAGTGTAAATAATTAATTTATCCCCCTCTTCTTCTGAATTCCTCTATTTCACAAACATTTGCTGTCTCATTCTTACATAGAAATTTTAGCTCATAAACTTTCCACTGCAACTGTTTTTTACCTGGTATGAAGTTATAATCTTATTTCTGGATAAAATTTAAAAGGACAATTCCCATAGTGGGTTAAGTCATGTCATACAGAATAAAGTTACTATATTTAGAATGCAATTAGTGAACTGTGAGCAGAAAGAGAAATAGTGTAACTCAAGCACATTTAAGGACGCAACTGAGTAATAGGGTGGTCTGTCACTGTAAAGCAGTTCATGAAGACATCTATTACATCTTTTCAAATTTGTGGAAGGACTATTTATTCATTACTATTTTTCCCACCCTGCTCTGAAATTCTTTCTTCTAATGTGTCTGTTATCATGTCTGTGTTTAGAGACATTTTCCCTCACATCAACTATGGTAGCCTCCTGTGCACAGCTCAAAGTATGAAAAGCTTGTCCATAGGGCTTCCTGCAGGGAAAATGAACCACAGATAGAGTATTTGTGCTGAATCAATTCCCTCTCCTTCAGCCATCTCTTGGATGTAATGTTCTGCAAACTCACATTTGTCATAATTCGGTTTCTACTGCTGTAGCAGCCTTGCTGCCCTCATTTTGGATCATAAAATCATAGAATGGCCCAGGTTGGAAGGGACCTTATAGATCATCTAGTTCCAACCCCCTTGCCATAGGTGGGGATACCATTTGCTGGACCAGATCACACAGGGACACATCCAGCCTAGCCTTGAATGCTGTCAGGATGGGGCATCCACCACCTCTCTGAGCAACGTGTTCCAGTGCCTCACTGCCCTCTGTGTAAAAGAACCTCCTTCCAATTTCCAGTCTAAATCTCCCCTCCTTCAGCTTATATCCATTCCCCTTGTCCTGTTGCAATCTGACCAGCTGAAAAATCTCTCCCCCTTTATCTTGTAATCCCCCTTTTGGTACTGAAAGGCTGCTATAAGGATGTCAGATATGGCTGTCAGGTTTGGATGTCAGTTTTGAAGCCATCTTGACACTTGCCTGAGATCTGCTGTTAGTGGCATGTCATGTGGGAATCTCATCTTCCCTCGTCACTTACAGCAGCATGCTTTAATCTCCTCCCTAACAGCAGCCCTACGTGCCAAACGTATCTTCAGCAGTGGCTCACTGCCCAGAGCCCCATATGGCAGAACACTTGCTTTTCAAGCTGTTGCCCAGCAGCACCTGCAGGAATAGCACAGCTTCTTTAAGTGATGGTGAGGAGGCCTGGAAACGTGGCCACATGCTTGAAATGATCAGACTTGCTGGCTGTGATGCTTTTGCCAAAGCACTGGTACTTCCTGTAGCAATGTGTCACCTGCTTCCCTCTCCATCACACTGCAGCCGTGGCACAGGCTAGGGTGCTATGTCAGAGGCAAGACAGATAACTCACACAGCTGCTGCTGTCCTGTACTGGGTGGAACAAAGAAGAGAGTCTCTAGGTTCATTTTCAGATTGTGTCACAGACCTGCTGAGAAAGAGGCATAAGTGTCAAGTCATTAGAGAACAGTGATCCCTAATTCCTCAGTCACAGGCTCATGCTATATTTAAAACTCGACTTACAGGTGACATTGAGAGCAAGAGAGTAGCACTGGCTTACCAAGGACCTGAAGACCAGTTTTGAAGAAGATCTTAAAGAGCCTAATCTCCTGTTCACAGGAACTGATAGGAATCTTTAGATCTAGCTGCTGTGGTTGTTGTCCAAATGGAAAAGCATGAGCAGTTGTGAAACAGGGTCATTGAGACAGGAAATAAAGACTGAGACTTTCTTTCCCCTTCTACATAAATAGAAGAATAACAGCTCAAAAGTATATTTGTACAAGTCTTAACCATACTAAAATTCCTTTGGAGAATATGCAAATGTTTCTCTTTGCATTCTGATGAGAGTACACCTTGAGGTCTGAAATAGCAATCCTATGACCATCAGACAAGAAGATAGCAGCAACATCCCAACTAATTTCCATTCTATCCAATCCTTTCCAGTTCTTACAGAAATTCAATATTCTGTTTCCAGCCTGGTAAATTTGGTAGTGGGAACAAATTATGTAAAGAATGTGATCCAGTGAACAGTTGGTCCTTTAAATATTATTGTTTCTGATGACCTAAACTATTTTATAGCCCTTGAAGAAACATTCCTTGTGATTAATACAAAGGCCATGCAGTTTAGTTTTTAGTAGTATTTCATTTTTTAGTTTGCTTTACAGAAATGTGTCCACTTAAAGAAGGAAAAAAAGCTATTCTTTTTATAATCTCATGTGGCAAGTGTGCTCTTCTTTGCTGCTAGCTTCTTCTGTTAGATGAAGTCCCTAATGGACAGTCTTTCTTTCCACTTATCTTACCTCCATCTCTGATACTTTTTGTAAATATACATTCTGCTGTGATCCTGAAACTTCCACAGGCTTGTTGACCTTTCTGAGAGTACAGGCACTCCTTTAGCTATATCTAAACCTACCATGACAGCAGATCAATGCAGAGCATTGAATATGTGCTCATATAGTCCTTGGAGCTCTGATAGTCTTCTCTGTGCCTCTGACAATTCAATATTACAAGCATTTTACAGTGAACTCTCTGGATAACTTAGTAATCCCCAAATAACTGAAGACTGAGCTGCTTGTTCTTTCAGATGTGAAAAGTGTCACTTGAAAGGATTTTCCTTTTGTCTCGTAAAACTCAAAACCTTTTATGATTCTAGAATCAAAGTTATCCTACCTCAAACCTATTTGTGCTTTAGGCTGCTTCATTTAGTAAAAATGTATACTCCCATTGACACAGTAGATATAGCCTGTGTGAGTGATTCTGTCAGTGATCCATGGGCTCTGGAAATGTCTCAGAGTTGCAAGAACTTTGATTTATTTTTCTTCTCTGCAATTTATGGTTTATAATTTCCTGTTTTCCTAGCATTTCCAAAATATATCCTTGAAGTTTGCCTTCAAATGATAAAAAAGTAAGAAATTCAGACTTAGAGAGAAACTTGCAGTCAATTTGTTTTCTGACACCTAAAGGCCAAAGACCAACAGGACTTCAGTGATAGACCATATGGGAAAACTCTTGGCTTGCCTCTTTACTTCTTTCTCAGTAATTCCCTGTTCTTGCCATGAATCAAGACTCAAAAAAAATATTCATAGTTTACAACATATTGAGGTCAATATATTGGGAAGGATCTTGGTTCATCCTTATACCCATGTCACAGCTCATGTGACTGGTAAAGTTTCCTCTGTGGTGGACCACAGGTTTGGAAGCCAGCTGTAGCTGACATCTTACTGTGATGCTCTGAGATAAACTCCAAACTTAAACTTTTCCCAAGGAACAAGGTGCTGTTAAGAAGCCCAGCTTGGATTACTGGAGAAGACAGAAGAGCTGGATCTATTCTAAGAGGAAATGTCTTTGTCCTTAGCCACAGCACAGCAATAGTTAGAGAACAGGATAAAAGGAGAAAAAAAGTAAGTCCTGTACATGTTTAAAATTAGAAATCTATCTGCCACACGTTTATCCTTGGAATAACTCTTCTGTGACTTTGAGAAGGAGGTTAACTTTTATAAAATGAGGCCCCAGTGCTAAGGTAAACTTCCTTGCTGAAAGTGTGGTGGGTCAGTCCTGGCCTTAGTACTCTGCCCTCAGCCAAACCTAGTCATTCTGTCCTCTACAGACTCTAACAACTGCAACTGCACCTGCAGTTGTTGAAGACAAGTTGAAGGAGTTTCTCTTGGCTCCCACTCATCTTGCTATTGAGACAGGGTTGTTAAGAAAGGAAAGGCAGATCATTCATCCTGCTATTGAGACAAGGTTGTTAAGAAAGGAAAGGCAGATCACTCATACTGCTATTGAGACAAGGTTGTTAAGAAAGGAAAGGCAGATCACTCATACTGCTATTGAGACAAGGTTGTTAAGAAAGAAAAAGCAGAAGTTTTGAACACCTAGGTGCTAAATATCTGTGTATATGAAGACTACTTAGGACTAAATGCCCAGAGTGAGAGACATTGTTGGAAAACAATAGAGAGACATGTACTGCAGAAAGCACAGGCTCAGGTGTACACTTATTAAGCAGAAACCATTCTGCTTAGTAGGTTTTGTGTTCACAGAATCACAGACTATTAGGAATTGGAAGGGACCTCAAAAGATCATCTAGTCCAACCCCCCTGCCACAGCAGGATTTCCTAGACCAGGTCACACAGAAGTGCGTCCAGACGGGTTTTGAATACCTCCATAGAAGGAGACTCCACAACCTTTCTNGGAAGAAGAACCTCTCTTGACCTACTAGCCACACCCCTTTTAATACTCCCCAGAATCCCATTAGCCCTCCTGGCCATAAGAGCACACTGCTGGCTCATGGTCATCCTTCCATCCACCTGGACCCCCAGATCCCTTTCCCCTTCACTGCTCTCCAAGAGCTCAGCCCCCAACCTATACTCATACATGCGGTTGGTCTTTCCTAGGTGCAAGACTTAACAGTTGGCCTTATTGAATCTCATTAAATTTCTCCCTTCCCAACTCTCCAGCCTGTCTAAGTCTCCCTGAATGGCAGCACAACCTTCTGGTGTGTCAGCCACTCCACCCAGTGTAGTGTCATCAGCAAACTTGCTGAGAGCACACTCTGTTCCCTCATCTAGGTCGTTAATGAGTAGATGGGAAAGTACTGTTGAATGGGAGACAAATACCATGCAGTGGTGCTTGTTACTTGAGCTGATTATTACTGACAGAAACACTTCCAACAAACAGCATGCAAGATAACTTCAAATAAATATACATCAAAGGCTTATGCAGTGAGATTGAATGGTATTATCTGTTTAATTTTATTAAAATGTACTCTCTGGATACTTATTCTGCTGCCACAGTGCTTGTCAGATGATTTTCTTTTATCCTGTGCATTATATCCATGACTGACTGCACGATGGAGTCCCCTGTAGGTGACTCTCCTCATAACAAATTATTCTTGGCTCTCATTCTTGACCTATGTGATTTTCTCACCTGCTTTTAGACTTCCTGCTTTCTGAACATGAGAGACAAAGCCACATCATTTAACTCTGCATGTAACAATGCAGGGTTTTTCCCATCTTAGCTGGGGAGTGACAGAGCACAAGTCGACAGAAGTATTTTTCCGCTGTTCCATTTTCTGCTTAGATTTTCTGTCTTCCAGTGCAGTGAGAATGGGAGGAAACACTATTTGTGAAACAAAAGTATACTACAAGTGTGAAAAAATTAGGGAAGCTTAGAAATGGACAATAAGCAGTGGTCCAATTTTAAGGATCAGTTGTAGCAAGGAACTCACAGTAGCTAACATTGAAGTAATAATTTTCAGTCTGTTTGCCAATCGCTGTGGTCATGGTTTACTCAACTATTTAAAGAGTTGCTTAATTTTAATCTTCTGAAGAGTTTCTGACATTCTTATGCTTAAAAATATCTTTTTTCTCACTTAGGGCACCTTAAGGTGGAATTTTCACTAGTAAAGGTAAGTGACATTTCTCATTTTCCTGCAAGTACAAATTTTTGGCTGTTGACTGAAAAACAGCCTCATTTTTCCTTCCCCCATTGTTCCACGTTCGGGAACTAGGATGAAGAGTTGCACAGGAAGAAGGTGAATGAACACTACTATGGGACCCAATGTTCCTTGGAGATTAGCAGGGAAGAGACCTATAGATTAATGCAGTGAGAAAAGACCGTAATAATCTGACATTCTTTAAGGAACCATCTGTGAAACAGTGTAGTACAGGCCTGTTCTGTCCATGTCCTCTTGTGGGCATGCAGCACTTTAGCTGTTTCTCTGCATGGATCAGTGCCATTCTGCCTTTAAAGATGACAGCAGAGTCTTCATACTGTGTCCTGTGGTGCTGTCAAATAAGAGAGCTTACATAAACCCTGTTGCAACCTCCAGTCACAAGTGATCTGTAAAGTCTTAAAAACGTTTCTTAGGTAACAGTAGTTGGACTGATTCTATACTGCTAAGAAGTCATGAGATAAGATTTCAACCTGCACAGTCTAGATTTGCAGCAGGCACAGCCATTACACAACAGGGTACTGTTAGGCTGCAGAAGACCTTGTTGTCATCTCTCTTCCATTAGTGTTCCTGGAAAGAATGAAGCAGGAGAAGGGCAATTTCAAGTGTATAGAAGAGCTTAGAGCACTTCCTAATGAATTTTAGAGGACACGATGTCCCAGCTTTGGTCCTGTGTGGTTGTAAGCCTCTCTGTTGATACTGATGTCAACAGATTACCAGCAAGCAGGGCTGTTGGAGCCAGCAGCACAACGTGTCAATGCTTGTATGCTGTCTGGTCAAAGATGTGGTAAGTTTTCTATGCTGTAGATATTGGTATGTTTAAGCCAGGTTAGCAGTCCCAGGGAACGGAAGTCTACAGAAAAGACAAGGTTCTGTAACTTTTATCAGCATCATCCTAAAGTGAAAAGCTCCCAAACCTGTCATTTGATTTGTCAGCAAGATACTTTTCCTGTGACACACTGGTGGCTGACTATCTCATGAAGCTGTCACTAGTCAAGCTAGCTGAAAAACTTCTTTTTCATAAAAAACTTAAATGGAAACTGTATTTAACTGAAACTGCCTATTCTATGGTTTAGGAACAGTACTGAGTAACAAGTGGCTAATCTGAATTTAGAATGAACTTTAGTCTATAAAACATATCTATTATTTTCTAGGAAAATAATTTGGTTTTAAGCTGACTTTCTCTAAATGCAAATTAACAGTGCATATCCCACAAGGAGCAGCTGAGGACTCTCTCTACATCTTTCTTGAGAAGGGGAAGTAGAGAGGGAAGTGTTGATCTCCTCTCCATGGTATCCGGTGACAGGACATGCAGGATTGGTTCAAAGCTGTGCTGGGGAAGGTTCAGACTGGATATTAGGAAGCATTTCTCTATCAAGTGGGTAGTCAAACCCTGGAACAGGCTTCCCAGAGAGGTGGATGATGCCCCAAGACTGTCAACGTTTAAGAGGCATTTGGACAATGTCTTTAACTTTAACTTTTGGTCAGCCCTGAAAGGGTTAGACAGTTGGGCTAGATAATTGCTTTATGTCCTTTCAAACTGGAACTATTCTATTCTATTGCTAAAAATAACTTTTTTTTTTTCAATATTCATCACTTCTTTTTGTTATGGGTGTGAACTTCATCATTTCTCACCCCCTGAGGCTGATGGCAAATTTCCTGCTGATTCATGGTAGTACAATAACAGTTGAACTATGCTGGATGCACTGCAGTAAACAAGTCTCAAAACTGATCAATAGGAAAAGGAATATCAGGTAATTTTTTTTAAGCTTCTTTGCTTAAAGTTGTTGTTCCTGATCATTGTAGTTAGCCATTGTCCCATATCCAGAAGTTTGCATTTTCAGATTTATCTACATTTACTATTTACATATTCACTATTTGAATTCTGAATATTTTCCTTAGTGTAAACATTTTAATACTTTTTGAAAACTAGCCTTGCAAAGCTTCAAACTGATCCTTTTGGAGTTCTGAGTGGTTGCTAGCTTAGCTTTGTGTTGGTTGTTGTGGAAACGTAATGCAGCTAAAAAGTTAATTTTCCAAGTCTCCTCTGGCTGATGGCTTTTGTGTTGAACTTTTCCCAGACAAAGATCCTCTTTGAGCACAAATACTTGAAAATACCATCAAACACTGCTGTCCTTGTTGACCAAACAATGAGATCTTCTGCAATTTTGAATAAGATGGATTTTTTTTTTTTTTCCCTTCCATGGGCAGGGCAGAAGCATCAGTTTTACTGCTTCCAGAAAATCAATTTTCAGTCAAGGGTTAAACCTGGAGAACAGACCACATATTACTGTATCTCAACCCTGATAAAACCCCCATTGGCTTAGCATGACCAAGGTTTTCTTCTCACCAATATTATTCTGAGAGACTGTACAAGTGAGAAAGCCTGTCCCCTCACCTGGTGAAGTCATTCTTAATCAAAGACAGCTGAAGAATTTTCAGTCTGGGGAACAGTTTGGCTAGCAAAAGATGAGAAACAGGACTATTTTTTTGCCTCAGGGAGATAACAGAATGATGAGAGAAGTCAGGGCCTAAGCAGTAGTCATGTCAGATATCTGAAGGGTAACACTTACCACTTCTTTAGGTTTTAGAAGCTGTGGCAGATATCAGAAAGGAAAAATCATGCCTTAGCTCAGGTCTCTGATATCAGCAAAGGAGGCAGTAGGGTCATGGACTCTGAATTTTTTAGCAGTCTTAACCTGAACCTTGCTGTGCCTATGTTTAACAGGATCATTGTTTGGACCAACTCAGCAGATGATGAAAGTGAAACACTCTTTTGAAGTTAGTACTGCTACCATGGCTTCCCAAAGATGAATATCTGGCTCCAAGTTTATGGGTTTGGGTCCAATGCATATTATGTTATTACATGGCATATAATGTTATCGTTGAAATTTAAGATTGTCTAAATAAGTGGCAGCTCTGGCTCTCCTCTGGTAGAGCTGGCTCCATTAAAATCCAAATAAAACCCTGTTGTTTGGCTTTGCTGCAGAATTTCAAGTTGTGAGAGTGCTTGTAAAAGCTAGACAGTTATCCTGTGGCATGAAGGTTAATTATTTATTGGTACCTGCTGTAACATGGTTATAGACTGACACTTGATATACAAAGAAAAATAACTTTTGTCAACAATAGACTTAAGGCTGAGACTTAAGACTGTGGGAAAATAAGAATGCATATATCTGGTATGATTTAATCTTTACCTCTAAAGTCAGAGATATTTTCTTGGCACCATTAGGTGTTGTAGGTCAGAACCTTATGGAAATGTGCAGAAAAGAGCAGAATTTGCTAAATGAGCCACAATTGTTATAAGAAACAGGGATGTCTGGCCTCTTCTAGAAATGTGTCTGAAGCACCCACCACAACAAACAACCAAGATGGTTTAAGCAACACTTCTAGTCACTGAAATAAAACTCCTTGAATTGTGGGTCATAAAATGCCTCAAGGCTTAAGTGATAATGCACAAAGGATCTAGATTGGTGTTGATATTTCTGCCGTTACCCAAGATACTTAACCTATTCAACCTGTTGCTAGTACTGAGGCAGATTTAAAAGGCTTTTACTTTAGCTCTTACTATGTTTTCTGCTAAATTGTCCACAAATTAGTTCAAGGTCATGTTTCAAGTTATTTGTTATTAATTTGGGTTTTTCAGAAATTGTATTCTTCTTTGTTCTTCTCTTCATGGAGGTGGCTAGGAAAGCTTCATAGATGGCTATAGAGAATTGTCCATGTTTACTCATAGATTAGGTGTTTATAAAGCAAAGCAGAATTGTTAGAAAGGTTTGCATCCAAGCTTGTTTGAGAGATATGAATCTGGGGTTATTCAAAGAAGAGGGAAGAGGTAATAAAAAGGCAGAATGAAGGGCAACAGTGTAGGGACAAATGTGGAGTGCCTTTACCTCTTTGAGAGAGGGATCAATCCCAGCAATCCTGTGCTTTCCTGTTCTTTTCTGTCTTCTCATCATGCCACTGAGAAGGTTGCTATGTTGTTATGGAAGGAAATTAGTGCCAGCAAACTCTAAAGAGGTCCTTACTATTTATATTAATGACTGTATAATTAGGTCTTTTTCTGGATGCTAAATAGCATTGAACAGCAAAAGAGAAAAAGGAAAAAGCTTATGTAATTTTTTTCTCCTTTAGGAGTGCTTTATCAGTGCCAATGGTTTTAATACCCTTCATAGTGTTGAGGTAGGAAATATTATTCATTATGAAGTGCATTAGTTTTTCTTCAGTGTGGAAAATATTGATCTGATCTTAAAAAGAATCAGATTTAGTGTAGGCAAAGGCAAGCATTTTTGCTAAAATGGGACAACATTTCTATAACAGTCTTTTTTCCTTGACAAGAAAATATGAATAAATTTGGGAGGAATATTGACTTTTTTTCTGAAAATGCATCCAGATTATGAAAACAAGCAAAAAACCAAAAATAAACCTTGTTGCCTTCTAGGAAGTTATGTGACAACTTCCTAAGAGAAGTGCATTTGTGGTGACTTTGCACAGGAGTATACTTATGAGCCATTCTTGCTGCACACTGAGGCACCACTTCTGCTTTCTTCTAAATACTATTCTTTTTCCCCCTTTCAAGGACCCCCTTTTGTCTTAATTTGGAATGGTTATTTGATGAAGGATGTAATTATAAATAACCCTTAACCATCCACCTGATTACTCATGCATCTTTAAGTAAGGCTGATTGGGATGTGGACAGTAGTCTCCAGTACTTGTATAGCTGTGTCAGCAGTCCTCCAATGGAAAAGAACAATGGGAATAAATCAACATTGATTAAAACAAGCATAATTTAATCACTGCAAAAGATCATGTTCTCTTGCTAATCAGCTTAATTTCCACTTCCTTTAAAATGGTTTAATTCCATATAAGAGTATTGTAAAGGAAATTATAATCCAGAAAGCAGAGGATGGCAATATATCTTGACTGACTTAATGCTGACTTCAAACTACAAAACCAGAAGAATACAAAACCTGGCCCCCAAAATACTGACACGTGAAGGACAATGCAGGCAGTAACCTTTGGCACTGAAAGTACTCAGATGAAACTTATACTTAGCAATTTTTTCTTATTATTCCATTTCATGTTCAAGGAATTATATACATGCAGCTTTGTGTGAGTATTCTGTTAAATTTCCTAGATGAATTATGAGGATCCAGGACTACACTTTCTAATGTATCAGATGAAGGATGTCATCTGGGACACTGAAACATCAACACCGTATAGAATGTCATGGAAGTCTGATCCTCCAAATAACTTGATCACAAATGAACATCTATTAAAGACATTAAACTCTAATTTCCTTTGTTATTTAATCTTCCTGCTTTGATAATATGCTCTTGATTAATCAGTGTTTATTGCCATTCAGAAGGATATTTGCCTCTGGAAATATCAATTTACTATTGAGAAAACAGCAGTTTTGTCATGTTTTAATTCTGCAGTATTTGGGAGACCTTGTGTATGTACTCTAAAGAACCCAATTTGTCTATGAGAACTCAATTTCCTACGAATATTCTGTTTCATCCAAGGGCTGTGGCTATTTACCTGTTTTCCTGGACAAGTGATGTAAAATAAAATCACCTTTCCACATTATTCAGAGAGCAAAATCACAGTGTTTCAAGTCCTTTTCTCTTCTCTCATTTCCAGGAACAGACACAACAGCTTAGACCTTCTTTGTTTTGTGTTGGTGTCTTTCCTACTATGTGCAAGCACTCGCAGCTGCCTAGGTGTCCAGTATATCTAGGGCATACCTAGGGCAACATCTTGCAAAACTGTTTGTGCTGTAGGGTTTTATAAACATTTATTTCTTGCAAGTGTTGAGTCTTGCAGCTGAGAAAGACCAACCCCACAGATCAGTATAGGCTGGGGTCTGACCTGTTGGAGAGCACTGAAGGGGAAAGAGACCTGGGGGTCCTGGTGGATAGAAGGATGACCATGAGCCAGCAGTGTGCTCTTGTGGCCAGGAGGGCCAATGGGATTCCGGGGTGGATTAGAAAGGTTGTGGCTAGTAGGTCAAGAGAGGTTCTTCTCCCCCTTTACTCTACCCTGGTGAGGCCACATCTGGAATCTTGTGTCCAGTTCTGGGCCCCTCAGTTGAAGAAGGATAGGGAACTGCTGGAAAGAGTCCAGGGCAGAGCCATAGACTGCCCGGAGAGGTTGTGAAGTCTCCTTTCTCTGGAGACATTCAAGACCCATCTGGATAAGTTTCTGCGTAACCTGGTCTAGAGAATCCTGAAGTCATGATGTTCAAAGTTAAGCACATTCAAGTAATTTAACCTGGATTTCTGCAGCCTGATGAGCAGACTGTCAGCCTCAGAGTGAATTACTTTGTTTTCTTCAGTGGTTTGGTTTAGACTTTAAATATTAAACATGACCTGCAGGGATTACAGAATGTTTAACCCCAAAGCAATAAAATACTCTATTTCCTTCTGTCTCAAGAAGTGCATACCTATAAAGCCTGTGTAATTCAGCTGAGCATATGGAGAATATCATAAAGTGGAACACTGGATGTTTAGTGATTTTTTTTGCTGGTATGTTGTCCCTGTAGATAAGCCATGGGAAGCGTTAAGTTATTGCTCTTTTCTTTGGTTTTCCATAGTTGTGAAGATTTACCAATGTCTAAACTTCCTAGATGAAGTTCACCTTTGCTGGCCTTGTACTTCCTGTTGCCATCCAAACAAATCATGGAGTAATCTCACTGAGATGCAATTCAGATTATTTTTTATTCCCTCCTCAAAATTTTCATGGTAGAGCAAACTTAAAAGGACTATTCCAGCCAGCTGAAAGTGAAGTGAATGGGCCCATGAGAATCAGATGAAGTGTAATAAATCCAAGTGTAAGGTCCTGCATCTGAGTAAGGACAATCCAAGATATAAGTACAGACTGGGAGAGGAACTAGTTAAAAGCAGTCTTGCAGAGAAGGACTTGGGGGTCATGATGGGCGAAAAGCTGGATATGATCCAGCAATGTATACTCACAGCCCAGAAAGCCAACTGTATCCTGGGCTGCACAAGGATAAGCATGACTAGCAGCTCTAGGGAGGTCATTCTGCCTCTCTGCTCTGCCCTTGTGAGGCTCCACCTGGAGTACTGCATTTATTTCTGGGGTTCTCAGCATAAGGAAGATGTGGACCTGTTACAGCAGGTCCAGAGGAGGGCCACAAAGATGATCAAACGACTACAGCACCTCACCTATGAGGACAGGCTGAAGGAGTCGGGGTTATTCTGCCTGGAGGAGAGAAGGCTTCAGGGTGATCTTACAGCAGCCTTTGAGTTTTTAAGGGGGGATTACAAGATAGAGGGGGAGAGACTTTTCAGCTGGTCAGATTGCAGTAGGACAAGAGGGAATATAAGCTGAAGGAGGGGAGGTTTAGACTGGAAATTGGAAGTTCTGGGTGAGGCACTGGAACAGGTTGCCCAGAAAGGCTGTGGCTGCTCCATCCCTGGTAGTGTTCAAGGCCAGGCTGGATGTGGCCCTAGACAACCTTGTATTGTGTGTGGTGTCCCTGCCTATGGCAAGGGGGTTGAAATTAGATGATCTTTAAAGTCTCTTCCGTTCTATGATTCCATGAAATATAGCTTCTAAATAATATAAGGCAATTTTATTCTTTGTCTAAACAACCAGTTTCAGAAGGTCTTTGTCCCTGACAGTAGGGGTTTTTTTCTTCCATAGTTAAGCCCACAAGTGCCATGAGGATACCAAATTATGTTGTAAATTAAAGCCTTTGTAGGTACAATGACAAGCATTTCTTGCTGTACAGGTGGCTGCCCTGGCTTTGTCTGGAATAATTTTCTTTCTAGTAGCTGCTATAGTGCTGCATTTTGAATTCAGGATGAGAATAATGTTGATAATTGATAACAAACTGATGTTTTATTCATTGCTGAGCAGTGGCTACACTAAGTAAAGGACTTTTCAGCTTCCCATACTGCCCTGCCAATGAGGAAGCTGAGGGTGCACAAGAAGCTGGGAGGGGGAAACACAGCCAGGACAGCTGATTCTCAGTGGTCAAAGAGATATTCCAAAAGTTCACCAAATAAGCAAATAAGGCCAGTTTTCTCATCTGTAACTTAAAACTTTGCAGAAAAGTCCATTATCTCAAACCACTACTATTATTTATTCATCTGTCATGTTTTTAATCTGGAAAAGCTTCCATGAAATTTTGTACCACTCTGAATTCCTACTCAAGAAATGGATGGAAAGAGGTAATTCCTTGAGAACTCATTTAGAAATAGGTCTTCCATTTATTTTCTTCAAATTAAGTGAAATAAGTATAAGGGAAGGGTTTTACCTTACATAAAACCATATGGAGATAATCATACTTTACCTGTCAGGTGTCCTTGCTGAGGCCTGCATGTTTTCTGAAATTTTCTCATGTCTAGTTTAAGACAACAACTATTAATAATGAAATTATTTATCACGGCAGTTGGGCTTGAGAAGGTCACTTGCTTTCAAAATTAAACCTAAACTTTTCCTTCTGGACTTTTCCTCTATCCTTGATATAGAAGTTTTTGCTGAGATCATTATAATTTATTTTTTAATTGGTCTTTAATCCTAATAACTCATGCAAGACAACAATATTTGATATAAATTCAACCGTAGAAGTCAAGCCTCATTCCAGTGGGGGAATAATAATGATTGTGTATCAAAGAAATCTAGAACACACAAAAGCAAAAGTCTGGATATTTTTCTGTAAATGTTGAGAGGACTGTTCTAAGCCAGATGGTTGTGTTTCCCACCATCTGCCTTTCTCTCTCTTTTTTTAAAAAAAATTTTTAATATATGTTACCAAAAATATCATGTACTGATTATAATTATAAATGGAATGAAAAGAGAGCCAGAATGAATTTTAGATGTCAGAACCACCTAAAAATATCAAGGTACTTTTTGACATGCCTCTATATAGACAGAGAAGCTTGAAATGATAGTCAGTTGAAATAATTCAGCATCATATTTAGCTTACAAGTTAAACACTGCTAAACAAAATTAATTCCTCTGCATAAAGAAGTGGAAGGAGACATAAGGAAGAGCTTGAAGAACTGTAGGCATACTCAGAGTGTCATTTAATGATGAATTATGCTGTTTACATCATTGATGTTGCCATACAGGTGATACAGTGGACCCCAAAGTTAAAGGAAATCTCTAGGATGGCTATTGCAGAGACAAATCCTTCAATGAGATTCCTCTGGGAGCCTGGAACCGTCAAACGACCTTCCCCTGCAGCCAGTGTAAGGGTCTGAGTGAAGTAAACACACTATTGTGTGTACTGCTGAGCTATGCCAAGAAAATGAGAGTAGGCAAGTGCTAGGTCACCCTTCTGTACCTCCTTAGCCAAGCCTAGTGAGACTCCTCTTGACTTTAGTCAAATTCCAGGAGGAGAACAATGCTTCAGGAGAAGATGGGCTTCCTTCCCCTCAACTGTGGAATTAACTGGAAATAAGCTGACAAGGAGGAAAATGTAGAAATATGTTGGCAATGCTATTTAACATATTCATCAATGACCTGGATGAAGGCACATAGTGTACCCTCAGCAAGTTTGCTGATGATACGAAGCTGGGGGGAGTGGCTGACACATCAGAAGGCTGTGCTGCTATCCAGTGTGACCTGGACAGGCTGGAGAGATGGGCAGGGAGAAATTTAATGAAATTTAACAAGAGCAAGGGTAGGGTCCTGCATCTGGGGAAGAACAACCCCATGTATCAGTACAGGCTGGGGGCTGATCTATTGGAGAGCAGCTCTGGGGAAAATGACCTAGAGGTTCTTGTGGACAGGAGGATGGCCATGAGCCAGCAGTGTGCCCTTGCGGCAAGGAAGGCCAATGGCATCCTGGGATGCATTACGAAGAGCGTGGCCAGCAGGTCGAGGGAAGTTGTCCTCCCCCTCTACTCTGCACTGGTGAGGCCCCACCTGGAGTACTGTGTCCAGTTCTGGGCTCCCCAGTTCAAGAAGGACAGGGAACTACTGAAGAGAGTCCAGCACAGGGCCACCAAGATGATCAAGGGAGTGGAGCATCTACCCTATGAGGACAGGCTGAAAGAGCTGGGTCTCTTTAGCCTGGAGGAGACTGAGGGGGGACCTCAGCAATGTCTATAAGTATGTTAAGGGCCAGTGTCAGGAAAAAGCCAGCCTCTTCTCAATGTCATCCAATGTTAGGACAAGGGGCAATGGGAGCAAGTTAGAGCATAGGAGGTTTAGTGTTAACGTGAGGAAAAACTTTTTCACTGTGAGGGTGCCAGAGCACTGGAACAGGCTGCCCAAGGGGGGTTGTGGAGTCTCCTTCTCTGGAGACATTCAAGGCCCACCTGGACTCGTTCCTGTGTGACCTCATGTAGGTGATCCTGCTCTGGCAGGGGTGTTGGACTAGATGATCTTTCTAGGTCCCTTCCAACCCCTAACATTCTGTGATTCTGTGATTCTGTGATGAGAAAGGCAAAAGTGCTCACTATCTCAGATTATTCATCCAAGCTACAAGAGAAAATAAGGCTTCTTCCAAATTGCCTTTTAGGCCTGGGCTCATCACCATGGGACAGTTGATCTCATACTGGGAGCAAACCAAGACATAATGTCCATCACCAATTAGAAGTAGCCAGGCTCTTAATTCTGCATACACAACAGAAACTTGGCAAAGGTCTATGCTTCAAGACATAAAGGTCATCTCTGATCTCTAGAGGGATCACTGGAAGACACTGAATTATTTGTCAAAATTCTGGATTTATTTCCTCTCCTGCGGGCTGGCATGAGTTTTCACACTTATATTCCCAAATAACTATCACAGAGTTTATCATCTATTCTATTTTGTACATGTACCATGTTAGTCATACTGCAGAGACATAAAATTGTCCACAGCCTGCCATTTGAGTTGTGTCAGCTTTTGCCTTTTCAGGACTGAAAAGTGCAAGTTAGGCTGAAGTGGTTTCCTTTGTTGAAGGAATGGTTGAAGGCAGAAGTTGACATTCCTTGTAGCACTTGGTAGCCCCTATGAAAAAGACACCAGTTTTTCATTCTAGGAGGAAGCTACATAAACTAGTCCAGAGACGGCTGCAACTATTTGTCATCTTTAGATAACCTGACTATTTTGTGCTGCAGTTGCATATGTGCATGCTGACTGAGGCATTGCCACAATATGTGTATATGCCTGATGGAACACTGGTGCTTTGTGAGGTTTGCTGCTGCTGCCAGTGCTAAGTTTCTCAGGCACTTCAATGGTCTGCTTTTGCTTGGCCTTGCTCTATTTCTCAGGTTTAGTTAGAAAAAAGTGTTCACAAGGTCAAGAGAGCAGGGACAGTTGTTTCAGAGGTAAGAGTGGAGAAATAATTGCCTTCCTCTGCAATGTGGCCCACAGATTAGTTTCTAGTCATGTTCACCTCATTAATTCTGTAATTCTGAAGGATTCTAAGGTTTTGGTCTTGCTCCAGTCCTCTTATGGTATCACTGTATGATTTGAGGCTCTTGATTCTTTGTTACTGTCTTCTGTCTATTTTGGGAGAACTTCATTTGTGACTTGCTTATTTGAAGGCAGTATGAGCAACTTCTCTTGTAACTCTTTACAGAAAGAACATCTAGGACACAGTTCCTTGTTGGTTGCATGAAATGAAACTTGCCCAAGCAGGCAAGGCCTTTCACTCCTATATTTTTGTACTGCTGACTGTATCTATCAACAGAAAGCTCCTCTTCATTTATGTTGTGAAAGTCTCTTGAAAACTAATCAAAATTGAGCAAATAAATAGAAGTATGATTTGTGTCTCTGCTTGTGACTTCTGCAAGTCATTTTGATGAAAAGAGAGTTGAGAAGGTGGTTCTATCCACAGGGTTGTGTAATTGCAAATGACATGTTCTGCAACTGGAGTCTTGTGGGAGAGGCAAAAATCTTCACAGAGGTGTAATTTTTTTTCCAGAGACCTATACAATACACAGTGAGCATGAAATCAGGTTATTCTGTAGGCTTGAACAGCAAGTGTTTAGTAATTTTTTCTTTCCCCCTCCCCCACCTTGAAATCCAATTAATTGTCCCAAGTTGGATTCCTAGTCAGGGAAGAATCCTACTCTGGCAGGGGGGTTGCACTAGAAGATCTTCTGAGATCCCTTCCAACCCCTGTGATTCTGTGATTTCCTTGTTGCCCAGCAGAATAATTATTTGTCATGCTAGTTGTGAAGTTCAATTAGGATTATAGCTGAGGTACTGTAATATTCTAGCACTGAGTCAGAAAGGAAAAAAAACCCAAACAAATTTGGGTGAGGAGAAGGGGTTTCTTTGAAATAAGGGAAGCTCATTAAACCCCTGTGCTCTCTAACTGCAAATTTGTTATTGTATATGACCAGCCTCCCAGCAAGGTCTAGTGTGTAATGTTCCTTCAATCCATCAGTTTTACATCTCCTCCTGTGAAAATATAGTTGGGCAGAAGTCTGCTCCTTGTGACCTTCAGATACCCTTCCTGTGTGATGGTGATGTGGTAGGGCCCAGCACAAGTGAGCTATTGTCCTTGCTTGCTGGATCAGTCCTTCCCATCAGAGCATGGCACAGTGCTTTGCTGACTGCCAAATCTCCTCTTCTCCCAACACCTCCTTTCCCCAGTTTAAAAAAAAAAATAAATTCAATATTTTCATAACTTTTGGGACCTCTTGCTTTAAGAGACAGGAGGAGGGAGGAGGGCTGCAGAGCAGCCACAGCAAGGGGGTTCCTGGCTCGCGAATAGTCCCTTGGAGCTTCTTTCACTGAGTGGACATGAACAAGTGGGTATTGCTGTGCAAGCTTCTTCTGGTAGGAAAAGTGTCTCCTTTGCTCCATACAGCAGACATGAAAGCAGCTGAGGTCAGGGTAAGTGGGTGAGGTTGCCAGAAGACAGCTGAGGTCACAGGCTGTCTGGGAAGCAAGCATCAGGTCCGGTCCTCACTATTTTGTGTTTCTGTGTTCAAAGACCAAAAACCCAGGGGATCCCAAACTTCCTGGTCCTTTGAACTTGCAGATTGGTGGGGATACCGAGTGAAATCTTAGCTCCTCTCTAATTTCAATGGAATCAGAGTTTTCATTTGTGAAGAGTGATTAAAAAGCAAGGAAATAGTTCTGGTTTTGTGACTATTAAAAGAGCATTCATTGCTTGACATTGCATACTTCCTTTATTTGTAAGAGTACGGCAGCAGAATATTTTCTCTGACCCTAGGCTAGCAACCTCACATCAGCCTGCAGTGATCTGCACCTATAGCTAACAAATGGTATGTGGCTGAGATGTTAAGTCCCAGTCCCGTTTCTTGTCTAAAAGTTTGTTTCAATTTCCATATTACATAATTACTGTTTCTCTTCTCCAGATACTTTACAAAATCAAGTAAATAGTCTCTTTACAGTACCATAGCAAAGACATTTTCTACCTGATGTCTCACAGTGCATGTAAAGATACAGCAAATTTAGAATAACTACAGCTATTAGAAGCTAATAGGGCAAGTATATGTTGTACAATTTGAAAACCCATGTTTTTGAACAAATTTTAATAGATTTCTTTTCAGTCTACCAAAAACTTACTTTTGTCATCTGTGATTATTTCATCTGAACAACAGTTTCTTTTTCTCTAAACTCTTTGAAAGTATTTAAGAAATACATCACTAAAGTATGCTACTGTGTGCCATATATGCCAAAACAACACTCTAAATTTTTATTGGCACTGTTCTTGTCAAATGGCTGAAAACATTTTCAAATACTTCAGAGAAGAAGTCATCTCTCTTGGATGTGATATAACAGATGACTTGATGACTGAGATCTGTGATTCTTTCATTTCTGCACATCATGTTGAAAAATAATAGATATTTTCTAAAAGTTCTGTGTATGTCTGTGGAAAAACTAGTGCCACTGAAGTTACAGGGTAGGTACCTAATCTGGCTGTCATACTGTCACACATATATCATGAATCATACTGCAGCTCTCATGCAGTGCCATCTAAAGGATGAAGACCTGGAATTTTGTCATTCTGGAAATAGCTTCTAAACCAACTGCTTCTGAAGACACCAGAGGGGAAAAAACCCCACCAAACCAAAACAACAACAAACCCCCCAAAATAAACAAACAAACAAACAAAACACCAAACCGTGAAAATGAGACTTTGTGGTTTGTTTTCTTTAGCTTTATGAGACTTACACTTCTACTTTGGGTCTCTCTTTCTTGAAGAAAAGGACCTGGGGGTGCTGGTCAGCAGCTGGCTGAATGTGAGCCAGCAGTGTGCCCAGGTGGCTAAGAAGGCCAAAAGGATCCTGGCTTGGATCAGAAATACTGTGGATAGTAGGGCTAGGGCAGGAATTGTTCTCCTGGATTGGGCACTGTGGAGGCCGCACCATGAATACTGTGTTTAGTTTCAAGCCTTTCACCACAAGAAGGACACTGGGGTACTGGAGCATGTTCAGAGAAGGGCAATGAAGCTGGTGGAGGGTCTAGAGCACAAGTCTTGTGAGGAGCAGCTGAGGGAACTGGGCTTGTTTATCCTGGAGAAAAGGGGCTCAGGGAGGACCCTGACACTCTCTACAACTACTTGAAAGGAGGTTGTAACAAGGTGGGAGTTAGTCTCTTCTCCCACCTAATTAAGTGATAGGACAAGAGGAAATGGCTTCAAGTTGCACCAGGGATAGTTCAGACTGGGTATTAGGAAAAAGTTCTTCATCAAGAGGCTATCAAGAATGGAACAGACTGCCCAGGGATGTGATGGAGTCATTATCCCTGGAAGTGTTCAAAAAACATGTAAATATGGTACTTGGGGATAGAGTTTTGTATTAAGCATGGTAGTTAGGTTAATGGTTGGACTCGATGTTCTCAGAGGTCTTTTCCAACCGTAATAATTCTATGATTCTAAGATGAAATCTGTGAAACAGGTCAGGCTAACCCTCATCATGATTTGTTTGATTTCAAAAAGTATGTAGCCCAACACAGCAGTCATGCCAGTTCAGTCATGCAGTCAGTATTAACACGTAAGAACGCTTTAGCCTAGTACATGGAATTGCCCATTTTGTAGGAAACAAACAAATTAACATAAAAGAATTAGCTGTATAAGTAATCCATCTGTAGTGCACCAAATAGCCTTTTATAAAGCAGAAGTTGTATTTCTAATTCCATGATTTTCCATTTCTTTCAAATCACTGTTGGACAGTGTCCTTAATTTTATGTGGTCCCAAGAATAAGAAATGGATCCCATTAAGAAAGTTTCTCCTTTCTACTGTTGAAAATAGAGACTCTATCTATAGTGTTGAAGCAAAAATAGCAGCATATCAAGCGCCATGAATGCAGTCATTCTCTATAAATGAATATAACTATTTTCTTTATGGCAAGTGAGCTGTGTTTAGCTAGCTATGGCAGTAATGGATATATTTATTCCTTATGTTGCAGGCTCTGTTACATCAGGTGTTTGCAGGGGGAAATAGAAAGTGGGGGAGGAAAAAAAGAAAAAAAAAGAAAAAAGTTATTTCTTTTTTTGAAAGGAAATTGCAAATAAAAATGTGAAGTGCTGGCATAATGTGAAAACAGAAGAAAAGACAACCTCTTGCCAGGAGCATTTTGTAAGTTTGTTCTGCAACCACAATTTTAAATAAAAATCAGAAAATCCACAATTTCTCTCTTTGATCTCCTCAATGAAAATCCAGATGATTGTTTATTCTCAATAAATAAGACATTTAGTTTGAAATAAATTATTTGTAGGCACCAAAATGCTGGTAGGCCCATTAAATTTGAAGCAAACCACACAGTTCCAATGACAGCACAAGTGGATCATTACGAACTCTGTGCCCATCACTGTTTGTGGTGTCTGTGGCTTGGGACTTTTCCCTTTCTCATATCATTGATTATTAAGGTTGTTCAGAACAGTGGCAGTCAGGGTGTCAACACCAGACTACTGGTGGGTGACCCACAAGTCTGCCTCATGGGTCTGTGTGCTCGACCAGCTCTGGGAGAGGCAACTATCTTTAGGAACACTTTTAGTCTTGGTCATGACCCTGCTGAGGCCACTTAACTTAGCCCTGAGGAGTCCTTTGCTACTGACCCTTTGTTACTGGATATAACCTGGTGGATAGATGATGGTAGAGCAGTGGATGTGGTTTATCTTGATTTCAGTAAAGAGTTTGACACTGTCTCCCACAGCATCCTTGCAGCTAAACTGAGGAAGTGTGTTCTGGACAACAGAGTAGAGAGATGGGGTTCATCTTTCCCAGGTGCAAAACTTGACACTTGCCCTTGTTGAATTTCATTCAGCTTCTCCCTGCCCAACTCTCCAGCCTGTTTAAGTCTCACTGAATGGCAGCACAACCCTCCAGTGTGTCAGCCATTCCACCCAGTGTAGTGTCACCAGCAAACTTGCTGACAGCACACTCTGTTCCCTCAGCCAGGTCATTAATGAATAGGTTGAAAAGCACTGGTCTCAGTACTGACCCCTGAGGGACTCCTTCCAGTTGACCACAGCTCTCTGACTTCTGTCCTTCAAGCAGTTCACAATCCACCCCACTACCCAATCAGCCAGACCACACTTCCTCAGTTTAGCTGCAAGGATGCTGTGGGAGACAGTGTCAAACGCTTTACTGAAATTGAAGATAACAAGATGTTCCTTGTGCAACGATGAAAAGAACCAAACTTCTTATGTTAGAAGGAGAGAATAGAGGGTGTTACAGAAAATAAAGAAAAAATGAACGTAGCAAAGTCAGTCATTCTGATGTCCTATTTAAATAACATTCTAATGTTTGGGTTAGTAGAACTGAAAGGTAGAAAAAGAGGAAAATTACTTAAACTGGCAGTCTGAAACACTGTCATGAAGTCACCTTTTGAATCCTGCTTCTACAAGCATCCCTATGTGTACAAGCATTGCAGATTTGAGAAGAGTCTGATATTACCATGAAGAAAGGAATCATCCATCATCGTTGAAAATGGGATAAAAGCTCCATGATAGCATTCTTCATGCCTAAGAGTGCAAATTCCTAGGTGTGCCATGGGTTAAGAAAACTGCCAGTAGGGAAAGGTATCTCACAATGTTATAAGACCTCTGTGCCTTTGGAATGTCTGGTAGTTAGTACAAGGTCCCAGACCAAACAAACGCTGCTCTGATAAAGAGTTTGATAGTCTTACACTAGATAGAATAGTTTTTGTTGTTCCCCCAAAAGCCTGATTTTAATGCTTGCCTGATCTTACAGGCTCTTGATACTGTTTGTATGAGCTGGAGAAGTGATTTGGTCTGTGGTCACCCATGCTTTCTGGGCCCTTTGGGGTTCTCACAGACAAATTTCTGCACTACATCTCTACTATCAAAGAGTGGAATCTCACTTGAATGCAGGCCTTTATTCTGCCCTGAAGCTTTTTGCTTGGACAGTGTTCATCATTTAAGTCTGCCATGGCAGGTTTGAATCATTTGTTGTGACAGGGTGACATTTATTCCTTGTCAATATCACACTCAAGCCTGTATTCGCACCCAGAATCTCTAGATTTGCTTTTTACTATTTTTTCCCCTCCCCTTTCCCTTGATGTTTTAAGACTTCCAGCTGCTCAACTTTTCTGTAAAAGAAGGTGCTTTTGCCGACATTGTGATGACTCTTGGCCCATCAAGTCTGAAGGTGCTTTGGGGAAAGAAAAAGTGCTGAAGAGTGTAATTTCCAGTGCTTCAGTCCTCTCTGCATGTTCCACGTTTGACTCTTCCATCTTTCCCTCCTCTTTCTCCTTCCCACTGCAGAGTCACATCTGTCCGCCCTCTGGCTCACCTCACCCACTCTCCTCCCATCCAGAGTGAGAAGTGATGACCTCATTTGGAGCACAGCAGTCAGTGTGCTGCACAGGCTCTACATGCAGGCCTTCAGTGCCTAAAGTTCATATTCCTGCAGGGCCTAAAAACCCAACACTTTTCTGCTTTGTTTTGTTTTCTTATTAATAAAGGCTTATTCACAGAATCACAGAATCTTAGAGGTTGGAAAGGATCCCTGGAGACCATCTAGTCCAGCCCCTCTGTCAGAACAGGTTCACTCACAGCAGTTTGCACAGGGTTGCATCCAGGCTGGTTTTGACAGTGTCCTGAGATGGAGACTCCACCAGCTCCCTAGGCAGCCTGTCCAGTGCTCCACCACTCTCAAAGTAAAGAAATTCCTCCTTATGTTTAGATGGAACTTCCTGTATTCCAGTTTGTGCTCATTGCCTCTTGTCCTGTCACCACTGAAAAAAGCCTAGCCTCATCCTCATGACACCCACCCATGATGTATTTCTAAGCGTTACTTTGTCAGGTCAGTTTCTGATACAAAGAAAGTTACACTAATCACAAAGAATAAATGTGTCCAGTTAAAATAGAGCCTGACTGTATGAAATATGATATTCAATAACTCATCCATATGTCTGAAGAAAGTGAACTCCATGGTGGACATGAGATCCCATGTCTGATGTGCAGGTGGAATACCTAACTCCCCCCTTCAATTATTGCTTTATTAAGTTATGTATGATACTGTGCAGGCAGAAGAAGTTTTGTGTGTGCTGCTTTGCCTTTATGGAATTACTTTTTCCTTTTACTTCTCAGCACAAAGTAGAGAAGTCTGTTCAGGTTTTTAATAGATTCATGCAGAGGATGCCACAGTTACCTGCTTTGTTCTCATCAGGTGACAGACCAGTGACTTCCTTTTCATATTTGAAGGTACTGTTCCTACATCAAAATACTGTAGAGGGGTTCGGGTTTTTTTTTTCCCCATGGTATCCAGCAAATGGGCTAATTTGGCTAACTTGCCTTTGTGAGCCTGCAGAACTAGAATCCAAGCTCAGAATCACTAAGATATCTAGGGTCAGTCTTAGGATTAGTGTTATGGCTGTCACTTATCTATGGCAGAGATTAATTTTATGCTGGTTGTCTTCCTAGGGATGAATCTTAACCCTTTTGCTTTTCAAATATTGCCTTTAAAACATCATTCTTCCCTACGCTAAAATAAGACACTAAAGACTATGTATCATAACATTCATGAGGATTGATTCTGCCCGCAAATTTTTTAAACATGGAAGCAGAGTACTGGCTCTTTGCAGAATAAAATCTGCAGATATGTTTCCAAGTTTTAGCTGAAATAATGCATTTCAAAAAGAGAATACATTCCTAGGAACAGAGCTTTCTGGTCTGAGAAGTGCTGCAACTGCTTCACTCTGGCTTTGCTCTGTGAACTTGTCAATGGACAGAGATATGTCTAAATATAGTTGTGACATTTTTGGGGGGTTTTGTTGGCTCACAGAAATAGACTAAAAATTCTAAAGGAATGAGAAGCAAACGTAAGACCATAATGGAGATGCAATCACTGAGTCACTTTTCCAGATATCTAATTCAGGTTCTTAATTTTTTTTTTTTTTTTTCCTTGATGAATAGGTGACTGTGGTCAAGTGTTTCCAGACATGAAATCTGTGGGGTGATTCTGTCAGTTAGCTGGGTAAAACCTTGAGTCTTTGTGTGGTGTCAGTGGAGAGCCAGCTGGCACAGTTCAGAGTCCACATTGTCCTGAAAGCAGATCCCCTGGTGTAATGCTTTGGCCCAGGTAACCTGTATTCCATACGATTTTATGTAACTGGGGGTATAAATAAGGAGGAGGAGAGGCCTTCGCTCTCTCTTCCCTTCCGGTGGATCCAAAGATGCAGGTTCTCTGCTACCGGTCTTGCCGATGCGGAGGACTCAGCCTTGCAGGCCTTGTAGGCCTTGAGAGGCAGCAGTTGCTGGTGTTGGTCAGTGCGACTCTGCTATCTTAAGGAGAGTTGTAAGATTCTGCTTTTATTAGTTCTATCCTGGGTTTCAAGTGTACATACCTGTTTTAGTTTCCCTTTTCCTTTTTTTTCCCTTTTTCCCCTTTTTTCCCTTTTTCCTTCCCTTCTCCCTTTCCCTTGGGGGGTTCCCTCTACTGTGTACACAGTATTTTAATTGTATATAACTGCTATATATGTAAATATAAATACTTTTGATATAATTCGGGTTGTTTCGGGCTCTTTAGTTTCTCTCATAGTTTTCCTAAAACTCTAAGGAGACAGAAAGGGAGGGGGAAGGCTTTCACTGTGAGTTTGGGCATTTGGCAGGGAGCCAGGTCCAAACCATCACACCTGGGAAATACAGGCCTGATCTCATCAAGTGAATGAAATGGGCATAGGGATGTTCACCTTTTCTGAAACCCTGGCTGCTAACAGCATATAGAAGTACCTTCCTGAGGAGATAATTGAAGTTGGAGCTCTGTGGCAGTCACTCCATGTCCTGAGTAGCCTATAGTGAACATGAATATTTGACTTTTAAGGGACAGATATACACAGATTGCACTCCAAAACCTCTATTCATTTTTAGGACCTTGCCAATGTATTGTTCAGTGCATTATTATATTCTGGGGAGTCAGCAGGAAAACTTTGGATTCATTGAAATTTGGGTCCAGTGTCACCTTTTTCATGTGATTCTGCCTAATGTAAACAGAAAACACCCCTCTCTCCCCTCCTTAGCCAATACTCCACCAACACCATATCCCTAAAATTCTGTCCTTTGAGTATCTCAAAATGTATGCAGGCTCCTTAATGTGGAATATTTGCTGAAAACTACTTTCCTCTCTGTGTGATATGATGAGGTACAAGGAGCAGGAGTGATTAGAAACTGCTGTTTTCCCCAAGCAGTTTTGCTGTGTTGTTTTCATTTAGTGTTCTTCTAATAAAGAATGAGAGAACAGTGAAATTGATAAGACTGCATAGGAATAAAGATTTCTTCTATGTATGGAAATTACTGCAGTAGAATGGAATTTCAACAGTCTTAGGAAACCAACTATTAAGCCAGTCTAAAGTACTCCTTCTAATAGCCTTTTATTCAATTAGACTAATGAATTCTGTCAGGTTTTTTATCCTTTCATAATGTTATAGGATTTCCTGATAGAGAGCTGGACCTGGTTTTGCTTTTTTTTCCCCTCAATTGTGTCTACAGCTGAAGTGAATAAAAACTGAAGCACTGTGATGCTTGTTTTCGCTGTAGCCTTTCTCAGAAAAATGTCTCTACTGATAGAAATTCATCCCTGCCATGGTTGAAAACTATCTGGAACGAACCTTTGGCAAAGAAAAACAAGTCTGATCAAAACATTCTGAAGGAAACATTTTACATGAGAGCAATGATGTTAATGTCTCCTTGATCTTTTGACAAAATGATGTTTTTTAACTCAGTACACAGTGGAAGAACAACTGACATAATTTACCTGGACCTGAGCAAACCCTTCAACACTGTCCCGCACAACATCCTGGTCTCCAAGCTAGTGGAATGTGGGTTTGATAGATTGACCACTTGCTGGATACGGAATTGGCTCAGTGGCCACACTCAAAGAGTGGCTGTCAATGGATCCATGTCCAAGTGGAGGCCAGTGACAAGTGCAGTCCCTCAAGGATCAGTACTGGGACCAGTCTTGTTCAACATCATTGTAAGTGACATGGACAATGGCATCGAGATNTCCCCCTCTACTCTGCACTCTTGAGACCCCACCTGGAATATTGTGTCCAGTTTTGGAACTCCTATTACAAAAGGGATATGGGGGTGCTGGAGTGAGTCCAGAGAAGGGCCGCGAGAATGATCAGAGGACTGGAGCACCTCTCCTACAAGGACAGACTGAGAGAGTTGGGATTGTTCAGTCTGCAGAGGAGAAGTCTCCAAGAGGACCTTATTGTAGCCTTCCAGTATCTGAAGGGGGCCTACAAGAAAGCTGGTGAGGGACTTTTTAGGAGGTCAGACAGTGATAGAACTAGGGGAAATGGGTGTAAGCTAGAGGAGGGTAGATTTAGATTAGATATTAGGAAGAAGTTCTTCATTATGAGGGTGGTGAGGCAGTGGAACAGGTTGCCCAGAGAGGTTGTGGAAGCCTCATCCCTGGAAGCATTTAAGACAAGGCTTGATGGGGCCCTGGGTAACCTGATCTAGTGGATGGTGTCCCTGTCAGGCAGGGGGTTTGGAACTAGGTGATCTTTGAGGTCCCTTCCAACTCTGACAATCCTATGATCCTCTGTGTTAGTCTCAGGGGACTTGTTTTTCCTGGTTGGCTACTGATGTCTTGGTGCTGGGGTGTGCCTCTATGGAAGGGAACTGTCTACTGCATCTGGATTACAATCATCCTGGTCTCTTTTTTTTTTTCCTCAAACAACCAGTGAACTTCTAGAAACTGTTTAATGTCTCCATTGCTCAAGAGGTCTTTTATTTGTGCCCCGTGTGCATCCCACTGCAGGCTGCCTGAAACAGCAGGCACCCAGCCATATCCTGAAAACACAAGAAGGTCAAGGGATGCTAATGTGACATTTAACAGTGTACATTACTGACAAGGGACATTTTATTGGTGGTGCTCTTATAAAGAGCAAGAATTAGAAAGTGAAAATACAATTAAAATGTAAAAAGATAAAAGTACGCTTTCATTTTGGGAAAGCTTTTCTCAGTAAGTTATTTCTGCAGGATCTTTGGTTAATAGTTAATTTGTGACTGTCATATAAATAGAAAGAAAAGGAAGCTAAAAAGACTCCAGCTTTTATTGAAGACCACTGAAATTCTGAAATTTAGAAGTAGTTTCATCCGGAGAGACAAATATTTTATCTTCAGCTTTCAGTCACTGTGTAAAATCAGTTTGATTAATAGGAGGGAAAGTGGTCAAACAGTGATGTTGCTTAACTTTTAGGCAATACTCTGTTAGACTTGGGATTTATTTATGTTTTTAGGGCAGAACTTGATACTACACCCCAGGAGACTACAGGGACATTATCCTAGTCCCAAGTCTGATTTTTGTAACTGTTAAAATTACCTGAATTCTCCTTGTGGTTGTACCCTTTGTCTCTCGTATTTTATCTGTTCTGAGGTATAAGTGGAAGAATTCTGTGAATAAATGATCATTCATATCTCACTTTCAGATCAAGGTGACCCACCTAAGAAGGAAAAAAAGAATATGGCTGCATTAAATACCTGTATAAACAGGCTGACGTTCTGGCCTCTGCTTTTAAGCACCTCACTGAGGACAGTTGATTTGCTGACATGTTTTTGGAGCATGGCATTCATCAAGACACACCATCCTAGCAGGCAGAGCAGCTACACTCCAGGCAAACATGGAGGTGGGGAACAGTAATAGGAGGAAAGATCATGGCTAGTACGTCATCAAACAAGAAATCATCTGCTTCATCCCTTTAAAAGGACCTTACACATGTAAAATTCAACCACAAGGAAAAACACCAGGAAGACATCAATTAAAAGCACTGGATCCAATTTATTCAGCAGGCACATGTTTTCAGGAAGGATTAGAAGGGAAAAAGTGCAGAGGAAATGAGAAACACCCTTGTCAAGGTCAGATATAAAGCAGAAGGGCTTTGCTTGTTTCATATCAGAGCATGGGGGAGAATGGCAGACCCTAGAAAATGATATCATTTTGTAATCATGCTCGTGGCCCCCCAAACCACAGTCCACAATCAGGGAGGGAAAGTAACTGTCAGACAAATCTGCCTCATTTAAAAGTCAGTGTGTGGCAGCAAGACACACAGATGGGAAGCAGAGGATTTTTTTTTCGCTTTAGGTTTGGTGGCTTTTTATTTCTCTTAAAAGTTGGCAGCTGTGGGCATCTTTCAACAGGTGACAGGAAATGTAGCCTGTCTGTTCAATAAAACACACCATTTTCACTTGGTTCATGTGCTGGCACTCCAAAGAGTCCACTTAATCATGCATGTTGTAGCACTGAAATGAAGTGTGATGGAAATTCCCTTCTGCTTTCAGTGATCCCACTAACACTACCACTGCCATTTTAACAATTAAACTTGTAGATGCTTCAACAGCACAAGTCTATGTCCACTTCCTTAATAATTTCAATCAAGTGCTAAGAGCACCTAGGAGGAAATGGGGAGCTGTATAAATTCCAAAAAGCTGGTTGTGGTACAGAGAGGTAGGCAGAAAATGCAACCCACCAGCATACACTGCATCTTCAAGGGTACAAAGATAGGGAAAAGTTCAGTAGTTAGTGGAGTCCTTTGAAAGCAGGGAAGAAAAGGACAAGGTGTTACCTCTATTTACAGAAAATATAGGAGGAGAAAACAGAAAGCTGAAGAAAAATCCTACTAGTCGCAAGCTGGTTAGGAAGAAACTTCAGTGCAGAGCTGCCAGAGCAGATTTGGGTCTGACAGTGCTGATGGAATTTTGGGGGCTGATCTTTGGAAAGACAGATGTAAGCTGCTTGCAGTTGTATCTGAGTTCCTCTCCACCCAGCTCATACTTCTGTACAATGGGCATGGAGAGTGGCTAACAGTATATATTGGTTGGGGTTAGCTAGGTACTACACAAGTGTAGCTTCACCCATCCTTCTGAGGATGTAATGGATCTTTCACTAGCTTCTTTGAATGGAATGAACGTCACAGTCTATGACCTGACATGGATTTTGTTGTGGGAATTGATATTATAGTAAGGTTAACTTATGATAGGGAAAATAAAAAGGAAGAGAAAAGGCCACCAGGTATATATCTGCTTAATACATGAAGGTAAAATTACTTGATGAGCACCCCAAGTAGGAGAAAACCCAGGGACAAAGTCTTTTTTACTCTGGATTAGAAGTTGGTAAATCTTCTTTGCCTCATTTATCCTCAGTTACACTACTGCCTTTTTTGTAGTTTGGCCAGTCCCAGCAGGTTCCAGGCCCTGCACAAATCTAAAACTGGCCCAAAACCACAAAGCTTATGATAATAATAATATGTCCTGAGTGGTTTCATTTACTTTCTGAACCACTGAACTGCAGATGAGTTGTGTTTTTGAGCTTGAATGTGTGAGGGAGAAAACATGCATATAGGCACACGTTGTTTTCATGAATAAAAGGGGAAGACTGAAGATTTTTTTTCACTGCTTTACTCCACTTACTCAGGCTATAAGGAAATATACTAAATCTCCATAATAAACGTGAGTGAAGATTGGGTTTACACCCATATGTGTTTATGTTGACAATAATGCCATCCTGAAGGCACTTATCACTGATGCCCTTGTTTATTACCCTTGCTGTATACTTGAATAGCAGTTTGTTTACCTTTTCAGGAATGTACATTTGAAATGGTTTTCTCCCTGGAACTTTCTGTACTTCACAGAGTAGTAACATAAAAATTTGCTGCTCCTTGGGTTTCCCAAGATTTTACCTTAATTTTTCCTGCCTAAATCCTCAACTGGGAAATCTATTTAAAATATTACACATCCTAAGGACACAGCAGAAATTCATATGCCAGCCAAAAAGCTACTTATTCTAAGTAATGTCAAAGGGGTCCATCTAGTCTAATTTTGAGAACTTTTCTTCTCTTTCTTTTTTTTTCTTTTTTTTTTTCTTTTAGGTGAGAAATATGAAGAGATTTATGAGCCTTCAAAAATAGTGTTTTTCAAAAGTAAAAGTTTGAAACACTTGTTTTTGGCAGTAATTCTATAAAATTTACCTGATTAGTTTTTTTTTAAACTAAACAAGCCTCCAGCTTTCAGGGTGAAAATATACTTGGCCCTAAATACTGCTAAATCCTGTTCAATAAAATACTGTGTATATAAATGACACATGGTAAAGTTTAAGGAATAAAGCATAACCAATAGGAAATTTGAGAAAGCATGGGCTTGAGGCATTGATTTCAGAAGTAGTTTCACTATTTCCTTCAGAGTGGGTTCTGCTTTTTGCTTGAGTGGCCATATGCTGGCCCTAGTTTTATAAAGGGTCTTGTATATGTAAGTGCAAGGACATTGCTGTTGAAACTTTATATGCAATTTATAGGAATGATACTCCAGATTTCTGCTTAGCTTCCAAACATGACAACTAATGATGTTCACGCTACCAGCCCTTCAGCAGACAATGTCACCTTCCCATGAGCTGATGGAACAATGCAATGACTCAAGAAGCACTTGAACAATTCTCTTAGACACGTGGTGTGACTTTGGGGTTGCCCTGTGCCTAAATAGGAGTTGGACTTGATGATCCTTGTGGGTCCCTTCCAACTTGGGATATTCTGCGATTCTGTGACTCCATTATGTAAACCCCATTTCTAGCTCAGCCTAATGCCAAGCTAAAACCTTCATGCCCCAAACAGTGCACTGTAACAGTGCTGTTTGGAAGAGCTGTAGAAGCCTGGTCAAGTTAAAAAGAGCTGTGTTGTCTGATCCCTGGGTTGTTTGTAGGTATTGTGGAGGACTTAGCTGATTTCACCACTCCTACCACACTGAGTTGAGTAAGATCTGTTGTCAGAAATTATGGTTTCATCAAAATTTCTGTTGACATCACCTGGTGCCATTTTGCTGCAACATGTAGCTACAGAGAGTACAAAATGTTTCCTATGGCACATCTCACTCATTAGGTTTATATGCCAGAGGTAAAAAAGTACACTCTAAACAAAGTAAAATCTGTTGGACTGTGACTTGGCTTTATACTTTAGCTTAAATAGGAGAAACTTCTGAATACTAAGTTGACACTTTTCTATAATTTGATCTTTAACAGCTTGCCCTCCATCTGGAAAAGCTTTAGAATTTGACTGGAAAATTTAACCCTTTTAAAGACCTTTAAAAATTTATTTGAAAACTTTCCTTGGCCAGTGTTTTTTATACAGCACATTTTAAAAATAAGGGGGAGAAAGTTGTTGCTAAATTCTAACTTTTAGACCAGCACTTATTGTAAATAGCATCACTACATTAAAACTAACAAAGCTGTCTGGATTTACACCCTATAAGAAAAGACCTGAAAAGATATGGCAGTGTATAATATATACAGATTTTCACTAGTTGTGTCTACAAACCACTTTACACAGATCTTCATTTTTAGTTTTGCTTCCAGAGGAAATAAGACTTACACAATTGCATTGTCTAGCTGTTTTGGAAAGAAGAAAGGCAAATAGCATTTGAGCTTGGAGGTTGATTTCAGCCAAACTTGCAAGAGGAGGTAGAGGCATGCAGCCCTATGGCAACTAGCAAGTGAAGAGGTGCCCCAACGAGATGGGCTGGCAGGTAAAAAGCATTTGACAGCAGCTGGAGTTGGCACCAAGCACATGTGTAGAAGGCAACCATGCAGTATGCATGGTGCTCCAATTCAGTCATGGTGCAGGCGCTACCTAGTGCCACAAAAGGATGTCATATGGACTGACAGGGGTAAAGGTGCTTCAGAAGAATGTAAAAAATAGAAAGTCAGGATTTTTTGGTTTCTCCTGCCAATGGAAGACCTTTCACCCTTTTTTTTTCTCTTCTTTTTTCTTCTTTTTTTTTTTTTAATTATGAGAAAACTAAGCACTTCTGATAAGTAGTCAATACAGATTGCTCCCATCCCACATGGATGCTGTACCCTCATACTGTTCCTTTTGAAAACCAAACAGGACTAAGCTAAAGAGAAATAATTCAAAAATATTTGATCTTCTATTGTTTAGGCTGCAAGCCACAGACTTCTTACTTTGGTCTACCATAAAACAAATGGAAAAAAACCGGGAACAATAGGAGAACTTTGTTCTTCAGATCAGGATGGTATCCATGCCTGGATGGCTTCTGAGCCTTCCCAGCTTTTTTTAGTTCACACTGATCTGTTTTGAATGTTATATTTTCTTAAATTTTTTCAAGCCATTGTATCATTCTCTGTTTGAACTTTACTCTAGTCACTCCTAAATCCATTACAATCAAGCCAAGTACATATGTCCAAAGAAAACATATTTTTAAGACAGAACATGGCAGCCTTCTTATTTGATGCATCCTTCAGTTTTCACACACAACTAGACCCATTGAGTTTGAGGCTTTTGCAAATTGAAGTATGTTGAATAACTTGTTACACAATTAGGGCCAGGAAAAGAGGGACCTCTGGACTCACAGCTCTGTCTTCTGCTCTCTATGTGGCTTTCAGCAAGCCAGTTCACCTCTGTTGTCTTCAATTTCCAAACATTAAAATACCATCTACTTATCATGCCTGGTATTAGCAATACGAAATTGTTAGCATTATTCTAATGACTGAACAAGAAGATTCATCCCTGCACTGAGGAGAGATTGCAAGTGCATAGCCATGTTGTGACTGAGAAAACAAAGGGAAAGGGCACAGCCTGAATTGCCTTGACACAGCTTTCCTTTCCTTTCCTTTCCTTTCCTTTCCTTTCCTTTCCTTTCCTTTCCTTTCCTTTCCTTTCCTTGCCTTTCCTTGCCTTGCCTTGCCTTGCCTTGCCTTGCCTTGCCTTGCCTTGCCTTGCCTTGCCTTGCCTTGCCTTTCCCTTCCTTGCCTTGCCTTGCCTTTCTTTGCCTTGCCTTGCCTTGCCTTTCTTGCCTTGCCTTTCTTGCCTTGCCTTTTCTTTGCTTGCCTTGCCTTTTCTTTGCTTGCCTTGCCTTGCCTTGCCTTTCTTTGCCTTGCCTCACCTTGCCTTGCCTTGCTTTTTCCCTTTTCTCCCACCCTGTCTGCTAATTTGTGTTTCATAACATGATGACTTGCAGAAGGCTATGAACCTGCATGGCGTGGCCTTACGTCATAGCCCTGTGAGAAGGCTGAATGCAAAGGCTGTGTGTCTAATTCCCCAAGTGCTCTGTGGGTCATAACCTGTTATTGTTGTTTAGTTGTAGTAGTGCCAGAGCAGACATTTTTCTTGTCTGAATTCCCGTAATATATCTCACAGCTTGCTTTTTTACTCAGCTAGTCTGTCTTCTCAGCTTACATTTTCCCCTGTACCGTCGGTTGCTCTGTTGGCTACTAGACTGTTGAAATCTGTTGCAGCTATTCCCCTCATGATGATGTGGGAGAATATAACCTTGTGGCTGGGGAATTACTGTATGTGAATAGTAGAGGGAAAGAATTACACGTTTTCTCTAGAGCTGACCACTGGCTCACACACTGTTGTTATTTCTCCAGAACTTTCCCCTTGCTGTCCCTGCTCAATCCTGAAAGACAAAAAAACAAAACAAAAAGGGGGGTAGGGGGGGTGAGAAGGGGAAAGACAGAATTTTCCAGGATTCCTTCACAGTGAAATTGCCCTGACTCTAAATGGAAAAGTGGGAGGATGCTTTGTTACTGTAGCAGACTAAGATCTATTCTGTCTTTCTTGTAGTCCAAATTTGTTTCTAAAGAAGAAACCACTAAATAGTAATATATTTTTTTCCAGGTGACTACTTATTTATTAACCTACCTTGTATGATGCTCAGCACATGTTACTAGGAAGAAATGTGTTGAAGAGATATTGAACCTTGCAACAAAACAAATGCCTTATGAACAAATGGTCAGCTTCTCTTAATATTTAGACATTCCCCTGTTTTTATGCTATGGGTTAGGACCACTAGGTATTTGTGTATGATGAGGAAAGAACTGGGTCCATTTTAAAAATCTGTTATTTAGTCATGTTATTGACTCTTTCAGAGGAGTGGAATCCAGTTGCAGAGCATAAGAAAACTTGACAATGTCTGGTTTTGGTCAAGGCTTACCAGATATGTAGTTCTCCTTCCAGTCGTCTCTGCAGACATGGACTGCACCACAGTTGCAGGTATGGCATGAAACAGAAGAGATTATCTGTTTCGTGTCCCTTCAATGAGACAAAAGTGAAGTCATGTCTTGAAATACAGCTTGATTTCATTTTGAAACATAACCTTTGCTTTTTGGGATAGTAGATGCAGTTTCCAGTAGTTTATCACAGCTCTTACAATTTTTAATATATTTCTGTATGTCTCATCTACTGGATTCAAGAGAGTGAAAGAGAAACTCAGCTTCCTTGACTTAACACTCCAGACAAATACTTACAGTGTTTTAACTGTGGACAAAACCTTGACCAATGAGACAGATATACCACAGGTTTTCAGTGTCAAGACTGTATTTTCAAGTATTACAGATCCTTCACATGCTGGAGTCATAAGTGGTGATACGTAAGGCTTGAAATCCAGCAGAGCCTGGATTGTGGTGTTGGCCCTACCAATCCTTAGGGATAAGAGAAGACCAGGTCTAAATAATAGAATCATTTCGTTTGGAAAGGACCCTTAAGATCATCGAGTCCAATCGATAGCCCTACACTACTCTTACCCCTAAATCATCCCCTGAAGAAACACATCTATCCTCTTCTGAAAAACCTCCAGGGATGGTGACTCCACCACCTCCCTGGGCAGCCTATTCCAATATCTCACCATTCTTTCAGTAAAGAAATTCTTCCTAATATCTAATCTAAACTTGCCCTGGCAGAGTTTGAGCCCATTCCCTCTCATCCTATCACTAGACGCAAGGGAGAAGAGGCCAACACCCGCCTCCCTGCTATAGCCTTTCAGGCAGCTGAAGAGAGCAATAAGGTCTCCCCTCAGCCTCCTCTTCTCCAGGCTAAACAGCCCCAGCTCCCTAAGCCTCTCCTCATAAGGTTTGTTCTCCAGACCCCTGATCAGCCTAGCTGCCCTTCTCTGCGCCCTCTTCAGCACCTCCATGTCCTTCCTATACTGCGGTGCCCAAAACTGCACACAGTACTCGAGGTGAGGCCTCACCAGTGCCGTGTACAGGGGCAAGATCACCTCCCTGCTCCTGCTGGTCACACTATTCCTGATACAAACCAAGATGTCATTGGCCTTCTTAGCCACCTGGGCACAGTACTGACTCATGTTCAGCCGGCTGTCAATCAACACCCCCAGGTCCTTCTCTTCTGGGCAGCTCTCCAGCCACTCCTCCTCAAGCCTGTAGCACTGCCGGGGGCTGTTACAACTAAAACTCAGGACCTGACATTTAGCCTTATTGAAACTCATACCATTGGCCTTTGCCCATTGATTGAGCCGGTCTAGGTCCCTCTGCAGAGCCTCCCTACCCTCAAGCAGATCAACACTCTCACCCAGCTTAGCGTCATCTGCAAACTTACTAAGGGTGCGCTCTACCCCCTCATCCAAGTCGTCAATAAAGATGTTGAACAGGAGTGGTCCCAGCACTGAGCCCTGAGGGACACCGCTTGTGACTGGCTGCCAGCTGGATATGACTCCACTGAGCACAGCTCTCTGGACTCGGCCATCCAACCAATTTTTGATCCAGTCAAGCATGTGCACATCCAAGCCACGAGCAGCCAGCTTCTCTAGGAGAATGCCATGGGAGTGAAATGAAAGTAGCTGTTCTACAACAGCCTTGGGAAGCTTGGAGCAGTAGAAGAACCAAGGGTTTGTCAACTCAGAGAGGACAATTTTCTCACTGGTCTTCCTGAAGGAGTTGGGTGAAGGAAAAAGAAAAGGTTGTGAGGAGAGAGACAATGTTGCTTATCCCCCTTCAAAGCAGCATCAGGATTGTAGCTAAGTTTGTGTAGTAGCCTAACTGTGCACTCAAGTCTGGGGTAGAAGTGCAAACACAATTCAGATTCTCAAAGGAAAACAAAAATTCAGTCTATACAGTTACACTGTTTCAAACTGAATGTCTAATGGAACAGCTTAGGACTACCTGCCTGCATATTTTCTTCTGTCTTAATTTGAAGTTAGATATTTCAGCTGAGAAAAAAAAAATTAAGGAGATTTTACCATAGCCTGAAAATAACATTATTTATGGATAAGAATGATTTACATTGATGTGAGAGACTAAGTGTTGAAGATTCTGGGCTAGATATTAATTTCTGGGAAAGCTGGAAAAATAAAGAGGCCAACTAGTATTATGTCCAATTTTTTTTGTAAATTATTTTTGAGAAGCTTAAGCCAAGATCTGAAAGGCACTGTTCAGACACAAAGCTCCTCTCCAGGAAAGTTACAAGTCTAGATAAACAAGACATATGGTCATCTGTAGATGCCGAGTGGAGAAGTAATTTTGTTAAAAATAAAATAGATCAGTAGTAAAGCTCAGAGGAGAAAACCAGGTGTCCTAACTGCCTTAGGTAAAAGACAACACTGACTACCCTGCTGCAAGCTCAAAATCCCTATATTTTCATCTTTATCACATTTTGGGAGAGTCTAGAAAAGGATGTTGATCTTTTGGAAGCAGTTTGAAGGAGGACAATGAAAACAAACTGGAAAATGTAGCTGATGAGAGAGAGCTACACAAACAGGAGTTATTTAGTCTACAGGATGAATAATAAGGGGAGATTAAAGCAATATTCTAATGTATGAAAGTCTGCTACAAAGAGCAGGGCAACTATCTACAGTCTCTTCTGACTAGAGATGTTAGAACGGAGGAGGAAGTAAGCTTCAGCATGTGAAAGGACAGTCTCATGATAGGGATGGAGAGTGGATCTAGACACTAACTGGACCAGGACTCACACTCTCTCTACCCAATGGAAACATTTAAAAATCCCTTAGACTTTCAGGAATCATTCAGGAATAATTCATCTTTTCTGATATAGATGTATACATTAGATGACTCATTAATGTCCCTTTCATTTCATCATCTTTGTATTGAAACCCTTAGTAAGAACAGTTTATTGCATTTTAAAACCCTCTGAGATTCCTAGAGTGTGCTTTTGAGTAGTGATTTTTACTGTGTATCTGTGCATACATAATATTATGTATATGTATGAGCAGGACATGTGAAAGTGAATTCTTCTAGTGACAATTCTAGCCCAGTTGCCTGTTTGTGGAAGTCATTTGATGTCATACCTCACAGTAGCTAGAGAAGACTAAAGAAGGTGAGGGGTCAGCATTTTTCCTAGGCACACAGGCAGGAGTTTCCTTGTACACAACTAACACAGGCATCTGGCATACTTCCCTGTTTCGTAGTCTAGGGAAACAGTGCTTGGCAGGGAACAGTCAGCAGACCTAGGACAGTCTTGCAGCACCTTAAAATTTCGTTGCAGTTTATGAAACTTTGATATTTGATACCAATGTATTTTCCCCATTGGGTAATTCTTTCCTTCATATGAAGGATGGGGGTGGAGAGTGTTTTCTCCTGCCTTTCTCTTGACACTGCTGTATTCCCCACCCCTCCCCCGGTAAAGACATTCTGTAATTCTGCTTCATTTCTGCTTATGTATGTGGCTGCAAGTGTCAACAAAAGCTAACCAGAAGTTCAGGCCTGCTATTTCAGTTGGCTGTGTTGGTGCCTATTCATAACAATCACTCTGCCTGGATTATGTCTTTTGGTCCCTGACCACCCCATTTGATGCAGGCAGGCTTTCTGGTCTGTGCTGAAAAGGAGGAATTGCAAGGACTTCTTTGCTTTTTTCCAGGAGGGAGAATCAGAGGAACAAGATTGTCCATCTTGCTGCTTATGTGACAGCTCTTATCTTTAACTCCTCAAGTTGCACAGGACTGAAAAGGTACAACTTCGTCTCAGTTTCCATACCTTCTTCCACCAAGGGGTCAGGTGCCTGGGAGAAATCAAAGACTAATAGCAGGAATGTTTTCAAAACACCATACAGATTGGGGGCAGCTGGTGAAGTAAGAGAGGCAAACAGAGGAAGGTGATATTTAGTGAGGGTTTCTATCTCATTAACGAAAAATAAATTCCTCTGCTGTGGAATACACTCATTAAAACAGATTCTTTGTTTCTTGTGGGCAGATGTTCTGCCTCGCTCCCTTCACTTCAGAAGAGTTACACTGATTTATGCTCATAAGATATTTGCCCCACATATTATAAGAGTAATAAGGTAATACCATCTCATTGTACTCCAAAAATTCATAAAGCATAAGACTGCAGCCAGATGGCCAGACACAGAAGACTTCAAGATGAAAAAGGCATTTCAGTGAGTAGACAAAATGTACTCAAGTTTCACAGCAAGTATTACACTAAATAAGAGGAATGTTTAAATGATGTTGCTGCAGGTGTCCAAAAAAAAAAGAATAAATAAAAGTTTGCACTCTAAGTTGTATAGAGTAAAACTTGTGAAATATTATTTGATTAGGGAGAGATTTGCCTGCTTTGATTCATTAATTTCCCTTTAAGGTGCTTCATTTCCCTTCCCAATCATCTGTCAGTTGTTTTTTTGCCACAACACCTCTTGAAGTGTGGAAGTGCTTCAGCTCTAGGTCTGGCTCTTGCCCTCTCTTCTCCTCTGTCTGTGACCTTAGGACTTCAACACTATTTTCTTTCCTGAGCCAGGAAGAAGGGGGCAGCTGGCTAGGACCTTGCACTCATCACTGTTTTTCCACCTACAGTATGTTTGCTTTTCTCTTCCAGCTGCAGTTTTATCTTGCCCCCTTCAGTCTCTTATTCTTCAGCATGTATATGGTGAGCTCAGTTCTCCACTTACTTAGCATGTGCACATCACTGGCTTCAGAATGGTTTATAGTTTTAACAGGGAAGACAGCTTGATTCAATTCATGTGCTTCCAGACACACCTTCTACCAAGCTCAGTGGGAGTGAGTTGCCACAGGTCATGAAAATTTTGTAGATATGTAAGAAGTTTGCTGATGTCATGTTAAAATGATTAAAAAAAAAAAAAGAAAGAAAGAAAAAAAAACAACCCAAAAATCAGACTTGACAAATCTGTCAGCATGATTGCTGGAAGGAAGAAGGGAGTGTTGAACAGCTGAACCCCTCTCCTTTGCATCGTAAGCAGGCTGTGACAGTATAATTCTTTTATCACTTTTCTCATTGTATACTTTTTACCTTGTCTTCCTGAAGCTAAGTTTAGATTCCTGGGTGGCAGGACAACAATTAGGCCAGATGAAATCTAGGTGGGATACATAGATAATGTCAAGACTTTCTAAAATTAAAAAGCAGATTCTGCTGTCTGTTGAAATGAATTTCTTTTTTCATTACTCTAATTCAGAGGTAGATCAGGTAGGTGCACAGGAGATTGCCACCCATCAGGTTCTATCTGCAGATACATAGTTGTAGTTTTGCTAATTTAGACAAATTTCTTTACCAAATGAAACACTGAAAGTTAGCTTAAGGTGTCTGGGAATATAGCAGAGTTTCAGATAAGTCTCCATCATGGACTGTTGTTTTCGGACACAAGCACTTAAATTCCTGTAGAAGTCCATCCTGCAAGTTGCTGCACACTCTGACCTTCGTCCAGTAAAGCACTTAAACACATGCTTAACTCAGATATGTTGATCTTTCTGTGTTTCCTTGTATGCTTAATATGAAGCACATGCTTAATAGTTTTGCTGGAGCAGGCTTAGGATGCTTTGCAGCTTGCACAATGGGACCCATCAGTCACACAGATAAACGTAAGGGTCTGAAGGCCTTCATAAATTAGGAACAAGCGGTTTACTGTAACCAGCAATAGCTATTGTTTCTCTGGAAACCAAGGAAAAGAAATCCGTTTTTGAACAAGAGTCCTCTTTGTAAGGTCACTTCTTTTGGCTCCAGCTTGTCAAAACTTTCACTGTCAGCCTCTGTCTAAAATAGATAACATTAGTCAGTGGTGTAGCAAGGCCGTGAAACAGACTCCTGCATGAGCAGCGAACAGGGTCATTTTTACTGTGGTTTGTGTAGGTCAACTTGTCTGTCTTTAATTTACTTCTGGAATTGTCCCGGATCTGCTTTGTGGTTTACAACCCAGTGTCTAGATGATATTCCCAGGCTTGTAAAAGTTATTAGCGTAAAGTTAGCAAGGATCCGCAGGGAAGCCACACTGAGTCTAACCGAATTGTGTTCCCAAATCTGCTTCTCTCCTGCGTGTGCCCACAAGCAGGCACACAAGCACACATGCATAATTAGGCATATAATTCATTTTGCTTAACAACTGGAAAGGGGCTGGGTGCATCTAGTTGGGATCAACGCATCTGAACACGTCGACCTTTTGGCATACATTGTGTGAGAGAACCCACTGCTGTTGTCGTGGTTGCTCTGCTCCCTACTCAGAGGCATTGCTAAATGAAGAAAGAAGTATCATAGAAATTTCTGGCTGGTCTTAGGGTAAAGTGAGAGTAAACTTTATTTAGTAACACTGAACTGGAGCCCTGGCTTTAATCTTCTGCTAAACTATCCTTTTTCCATATAACCTAGATTACTTAAATCTGCATTTCATAATACAGATGTTGTTTTGCCATATATTTTACTGTGGCTGAGCTGCCCCTGCCATCACAACATACCCACTTATAGCTCCAATTATGCATTACCTAGAATTTTTCAAACTTTATTTGGATCTTTTTCACACCATCCATAAAGTCCTTGGCTCAATCCCAGAAACTGACGTTGGCTAGACATGGATTAGTTCAATAGAAATTTTGGATACACATGGTAGCTGGAACATATGTGCATTCAAATCCTTGTGTACATATTTTAATTACAGTAATATATTCTACATTTATAGATAAATAAATCTGTAAGGAACAAATAGAAGTCATTCTAGATCAGCAAACCTAGAAGTGGGAAACTGCAATGGCAAGCCTTTATTCCTGCATTTAATGTGCATTTTGAAAACTGCAGACTGCATGCTTTAGTTCTGTGTCTGTACTCATTTAAGAACTCATTGTTTCATCTTTCTGTTCATTTTTCACATTCTTAGCCATTATTAGAAAGATTCCACATGGTCTCTATATACTTTTCCTAAAATCTGCAGTGAGCACATGCAAAGTTTTCTGAAGGATCCTGCAGAAGCTAGTGGTTGCAGCTGTGCTAGTGATTGCAGGTGTGAAAGAGATTTCTCCTTTACTCTAAAGTGTTCCAACATCAGATTAAAGGGAGTATATAACCCCACCTGAAGGTGATCTCTAGGCACCTTGACCAGGTCTTGAGATCTGCCCTGTGCTTCTGACCTGACTGTTAGACTTACTGCATAACTGAGGGGAGAGAGTTTCATCTAGTAACAGAATTTCTCACCTTCCATAGAATTCTGTAGCTTCAACTGAAGGCTTTGAGAGACAAGTGAACTGCCTTTCCCCTGGAACAATTTGTGTGAGCAGTTAACCATGCTCACTGGCAAAATCATTTGCCCCTGTTCTGATGGCAGATGTTTGGTTTTGCTTCATGTTATGCAGCAGATAAGGACCACAGTAGGCTGATTTTTCACTCTCCTTGGAGTTGTTGTATTGAACATGCCAATAAAGTACTTTTAACTACTGGAAAAGTGTGATGAAGAAGCTGAAAGAAGTACCTCATGCATCTGGGTATATCAACAGACAAAGTATGTCAAGTAATATTATGAAATTAATATCAGACACTCAGAAGTTATCAATGGAGTTTTCTTGTCCTTAGCATTTATTGGATTATGTGAGATGAAGTTTTTCTTCTACCAGCATTTGATTTTTACCACTGCATGATGCCTTTTCATCCCATGTTCAGGGTCTCTCACATGCAGAACAGAGTGGGAAACAGGCAGAAAGTCTGTTTGCCCCAGTCAGTTAGAAGAGTTAGGCATGATCTGAGCAAAAGGCCATGCACAGCTAGCACCATGGAGCCACCTCATAGAGCTGTGCTGTCCAGCAGCTCCTGCAGTGGCAGTGGAAAGGTGGAGGAGAGAGATAAATGTCCTCGTAAAAAGACTGGCTTCCTGGCTCTGGGGCTTTGAAGCATGATGGATGTGCTCAACCCACCATCTTCCAGCACCAGGTGCCAAAATGCAGCAGTCTGGGATTGGAAACCCAGGTGGTAGTGAGGAGCATGAAGCCCACCAATGTCCCAGCTCTGGAATGAATGCACTAACAGCCTCATGCATCAGCTGGTGAGTAGCCAAGTAAGATCAAGGAGATTCCCAGTTCCCAAAACAGTTGCAAAGTACTCTTTTAGGTTTGGGAAAGCAGTCCCACAAGGACACATGTCAGCTGTAGCAAGGTGATAATGGGGTCTCCAATCCCTCTTCACCACTATCTGCCATTACTCTAACAATAAAACTCTTCAAGTGGATATTTGAGGTTCAATCTGGCTGTTCTGTCAAGCTTACACTTTAGGGAAGGTCCCTAGATTCCTCTCACGCACCTTGCTGGTGGTCAGTGAGCATCAGGGTGCTCAGCTACATGCAAAGACTAAGAATGATTTGCTTTTGTGTGATGCAATTACAGCAGATTTATTTATTTATTTATTTTTGTTTTACAGAAAAATGCTTTGTGCTTGTGAACTCACAGAAGGCAATGATTGTTCTGTTTCCTTTTATAGATCTGCTTTGGCCTGGCTACTGGCATGCTTTCAAAAACTCCTGACAGGTATTTGACATAAGGTGCTGTCACTTGTGCTTTTAAGTTGTTCTAGTCTGCAGAAATAATTAACATTAGCTTGTCATCCCTTGGTGCACAAGATATAGTTTATTAATACTGCAGTGCAGTGTTTCTTTCAGACCCGTGAGGTACAACACAAGTACCAGCTTGTTAGAAAGATCAGGTGAAATGCCAGCCCTGGACACTTATTCAGTGGAAAACCAAGGCCTAATGAACTGGTAATTCACTGTGTTAAGCAAGGGGATGTAGGATGATTTCTGCCAGGAAGAAAGGAGATACTGGAGGGCTTCAGTCAGTGATGGAGGGTTGGCTTGTGTGGGAAGCGTGTGTAGCTCGCTCTGCTCAGCTCTTGGAGCCCGTCAGGAAGCCATTGACAGGGCACTTGGAGCTTGCATCTGGAAACAACATGTTTCAAAGGGTTTCTAAAACTCGTTCTCAGCAGCAAAAAAAAAGGGGCAGGGGGAGTGGGAGGAGGGAGTGACTGCAGGGGTCCATGGTGGGAAAGGGTAACACAAAAGAACACAAGAGGTATTTTGTCTGTGGCATGTTCTGCAGACCCTTGTTTGTGCTGAAGAAAGCTGTACCATGTAGGACATCAACAAGCATTTCCATCTGTCTTCACACAGCTGATTTTGAATCTTGTGTGTAGCTGCAATGCCACTGAGGATGCCCCACCCAGCAGGGAACCCTGCTGGATGCCACATGCTTTCCCTTCCATTTAGTGTTTGTTCGTCTGCTTGAAGCTCCCAATGTAGAGGTTTCTGCCTCCCCTGAAGAAGACCTTACATTCATACCCAGTTCGCAGCCTGTGCCCAGAAGCTGTTGCACAAAGAGATGACAGAGTAGCACCAAATCTTTGTCAGTGCTGCAGAACTTAGTGAAATTACCCAGCACCTTGTGGTGATACTGAATTCTTACATCCAAATGGGAAGTCATCACTGGATGTACGTTATTGATGTATAGCACACTGGAAAACGAAGATCTCACACCTTGCCACCTTCATCCACCAGGCTGATTATTGTTTCTTCTCTGCCTCTTTCTGGAAGAATGCTCTGTGAAGACATTCTCAGTCCTCTAAGCCTTCCAACCCTGTTCTCCATTAAGGGAAGGGTGAACCATTTCCTTAGCCATCTTTCCTGCAGCTAAGAATAGAACAATCCTTCCATCTCTCCCAAATCCACATACAATCTTTTCCTAACTCCATGTCCCAAATGCAAGGAGTTAGCATTCCACAGTCTTTTCTCATCTTTCATTTAAGCTTCTGGATATAAATGCCCAGTGAATACCCACCCTTCCTTACCCACATCCCCATCTCCTCTGTGCTCTAGGTGGAGCTGGCCAGAGACAGTGAGCCCTTTTCCCTGCATACTGGAGAGAGGAGATGCTTTTTTCCTCACTTGTCTTGGGAAATAAACACTCAAGAATCAGCAGATGACAGAGTCCAGAAGGGAAGTAGTGAGAAATGAGGAAGAGCTTGGGGCAATGCCCAGCCTTGCAGCACTTTAAGTCAGTGGGCTGGTTCACATAAGATTTTTCAGAGTGTTTCTGTGCACATCTCTGCAGAAACAGGCAGTGCTGTACTTCCCCTCGCATTTCCCAACTCGATGTATTGCCTCTAACAGCATTCATCTCCTCATCTCTCAAGACCAAGGCAGGAGCTCTACAGAGAAGACCAAGCCACATCCAAAGTGCAGGAGCTGACAGAAAGCAAGATACATGTGGCAGAGCTGTCTTTAACCCTTTTCATTACACCACCAGGTGTTTAGATGGAAGAGCAATTACCTCAGCTCAAACTAAGCACAGAGCACAAGTGACCTAGCAGCTGTAAAGGAGTATATGACTATTTCCCTTCTCCCACACAGCAAAAAGGTATGTGGAAATCCATCTGTATTTATTTCTATCCTAATGTCTCATTTCCCATAGAACATCCAGCCTCCCTTTACAGTAAGTGTCTAAAATGGCTCCTCCTAGAAGTATTTTCCCATACAGCTGAGACTTCTATACACTATAGTTCTGGCCAAGATTTGGGAGTGTTTCTGTCCTGACCTACTTTACCCCAGGACATCGCAGCTCAGGAAAAGAAATTCAAGGCACTTCCTGAGACACCTGCAAGCAGACAGAATTATTGAAGACCAATTTTTAAATTTTTGCTTGTTTGGGGTTTTTTTTTGCTTCAGGTTTTATTTGGTTCATGAATGCATCTAATACATGTTCCAAGTGTAAGACCTTTTTCTTAGAGACTTCCATGACCACAATGAACTTGTCCCACCAGGATCTCAGACACCTCCTTTTTGCCCCTAAATGCCACTGCTGATGTCATGAAGCTACAGGCACAGAGCTATTGCTTTCCTGACACCTGTTGTTGCAGCAGCCTAACACTTTCTGCTTTCAATGTCTTAATATTGTGCAAGGTTTTACTGCTTAAATAACTAAAAAATCAAAATACACTGTTGCAGGCAGTTAAAACCCAGACTTTTTCTATAACATTTTTGGAGACAGACAGCTCCAGATGCAATTCAAGCCCTAGGTGGACTAATCAATGCTCTGGAGATTCCTGGCTTTTTATGCTTACAATAGCGGGAGCCAGGCAAGATGCTGGTACTCACTTATGTGAGCATCTACACTGGGTGGGCATTCATTTGCCCCATCTACAGTGGGATGGGACAAGCCTAAGTTTTAGTCTCTCAGAGAGATGATGCAAAACAAATTTCTTGTATGGAGATTGTTACATCACAATAGCAGAAGCATGTTTCTGAGCCCCTGGTGGAGGCAAACTGTTTAACAAAGATCTTTGCAGTTTGTTTAGTTAGGAACTCTTCTTATTCACATCTGGGTAGTAAAAAACTCTTACATACACAGTGTCATAAGTCAGACAGTTACACATCGATGAAAATAACACTTTCTGGGTTTCATAGTCCTCCAGCTTGGAAGGGGTCTAATTTTGAGGTCACAGTCACCTCTAGAGGTTTACAAGTTCCCCACAGCATGCTTGTGGCTAAACTGAGCAAGTGCGGTCTGGATGATTGGGTAGTGAGGTGGATTGTGAACTGGTTGAAGGGCAGAAGTCAGAGAGTTGTGGTCAATGGGATGGAGTCTAGCTAGAGGCCTGTGTCTAGAGGAGTACCTCAGGGGTCAGTGCTGGGACCAGTACTTTTCAATCTATTCATTCACTACCTGGATGAGCGAACAGAGTGTGCTCTCAGCAAGTTTGCTGATGACACTAAACTGGGTGGAGTGGCTGACAGACTGGAGGGTTGTGCTGCAATTCAGCGAGACTTTGACTGGTTGGAGAGTTGGGCAGGGAGAAGCTGAATGAAATTCAACAAGGGCAAGTGTCAAGTTTTGCACCTGGGAAAGACAAACCCCATGGATGAGTATAGGTTGGGGACAGAGCTGTTAGAGAGCAGTGAAGGGGAAAGGGACTTAGGGGTCCTGGTAGATAGAAGGATGACCATGACCCAGCAGTGTGCTGTTGAGGGCCAGTGGGATTCTGGGGTGTATTAGAAGGGTGTGGTTAGTAGGTCAAGAGAGGTTCTTCTCCCCCTTTACTCTGCCCCGGTGAGGCCACATCTGGAATATTGTGTCCAGTTCTGGGCCCCTCAATTGAGGAAGGATAGGGAACTGCTGGAAAGAGTCCAGCGCAGAGCCCGAAAGATGATGAAGGGGCTGGAACACCTTCCTTATGAGGAAAGGCTGAGGGAGCTGGGTCTCTTTAGCTTGAAGAAGAGGAGTCTAAGGGGTGACCTCTTCTGTGGTTATGAATATGTGAAGGGTAGGTGTCAGGAGGATGGGGTTAGGCTCTTCTCAGTGAAGCCCAGTGACAAGACAAGGGGCAATGGTTGTAAGCTGAAGCATAGGAGGTTCCATGAGAATACAAGAAAAAACTGTTTTCCCAGTTGAGGTGCCAGAGCACTGGAACAGACTGCCCAGGGGAGTTTTGGAGTCTCCTTCTCTGGAGGTACTCAAAACCCATCTGGACATGCTTCTGTGTGACCTGGTCTAGGGAATCCTGCTATGGCAGGGGGGTTGGACTAGATGATCTTTCAAGGTCCCTTCCAACTCCTAACATTCTATGATTCTGTGATTCTGTGATTCTGTGAGTACTTACAAAGGCAAATTTTAGCCTGGTAGATACCATACCCCTGCATTCCTTTGCTGAATGAGGAAATACATAGATATATAACTCTATATATCTACAGAGAATGCTTCTGGGAGATTTATTTTTTAGTCCAGGTTCTGCCTGCTCCTCTGGAAGGACTGTCTCTTCCCATGAATCAGCTAGAGATGGCCACCGTTAGCTTAGCTGAGTACTTTTGTGAGGAATGTACCAACCTCTTTGGCAGATAGTATTCATCCCTTTACTGAAATTTCTCTCCTTTGGAAACAATGTGATGGCATGTCTGTTACATCACATGAGCAGATGGACAATATGCAGAATACAGAACCATGCCAACAAAACATCTACCAAAGCTTGAGACTCATTTCAGCCCTGAGGTCACTGTCAGGATTTACAGCCCGGTGTAGAGGGTGGGTAAACTTGAAGTTAACACCTTCACACAGAGGCCTATCCCCCACTAAAGTGTTTGCAAGACAACCTGGCTCAAGAGTGTCTTACCCATAGTTTTTCAAAACTAAACCAATCACAAAAGTAGGTTTTACTCTTCTGCTGACCAAATAAAATGAAGTCTCACTGTCAAATTCACTTGTCTTACAGCACACCATAGATGGTAGAAATTGCTAGATGTCATCTTACAGGAAGACTGTTTTAACAAATTGGGCAAGGAAAAAACTGGGGTAAAGATGTGATTATTTTTTTCATGTGTGCTAGGTGTTCACAGTATTGGTTAAGAGTTCTGTAGCATTTTTAATTAAAAGCCAAAATGGAGGACCACAGAAATGGTGTCTTGGAATGCCCAATTTATTGCTTGTCTCCAATTCCATACAATGTCTGCTTCATTTCTCACTAAAAAAAACTCTTCCATTCTAAATTCATGCTCTCCAAATTTATTCCAGGCACGAACTCAAGATGATTTCTTTCTCTTCTGTTAGTCACGTAAGTATATCTTCATAAGAATTTGCTTTGATCTGTTGTGTCCTTCTTAAAGCCTATGCAACTCATTGTATTTCAAGGAACAGGTTGAAGACAGGGAAGAAAGTTTCTAGTAAAAGAAAAGAAAAATAAAAATGAAATTGCATTGGAGTTCTCACTCAGATTTGAAGGTTTTGGAGTTTGGTTGTGCTTGGGATTTTTATGTTTGTTTGGACAGATCTTAAATTAGAGAGAGAGAAGGACAGCATTAAAAGTGTGGAAATCTTGTCACTGCTGAAGAAAGATGAAAGAAATAAGGGGAAAGACAAGCACTGCAATGGAAAAGAGAAAGCTGAGTATCACTGAGCAAGTTAACACTGCAAAAGAATGAAAATATACAGAAGAGAAAAATCACCCAGTTATACTTTGGTCACAGAACTAAGGCAGGCCATTATGGTGAAGCCCTTCTCCATCACCACCAGGTAGTGCAGCCTGATGAGACTGTTTTTTTATTTTTATGTAGTAGTGATATCCAAATGGTCTTGAGAATCTAAATGCTTACAGCATAAAAAAGTCTTTCTAACACCAAGTCTCTTTCTCAGGTTTATGAGTCAAGTAACTTGATGCACAATTTGAAAAGTGAGGTTTTCTTAAGTTCTGTTGGTGGCACGAATTCCATTTTATGGCATGAGAGTCCTTACTTTGTCAGTACAACACAGTAAAAAGTGGTCCTGAACCTTTTACTTCTTGTCAAGATCTATGTCTATCTTTTTTGATCTATGTTTCTTCATTCTCCTTTTTGACATCAAGACTTTTCTAGGTGTGGAGTCTACTAGGCTCTAATTGAAGCTGATACAGGTGTTTACACCTTGTTTTGTGATTAGACATTGTCAGTTATCAAATATCCCGTTCATTCAGCAGTAATAAAAGTTATTATTTGCAGAATGGTGGCAAACTTGCATGCCTAGGGCAGATTAGATGAAGGAAAGGCCACAATTCACTCCAGGCCAGCACTTCAGGCTCCTGGGAACTTGTTGAGGACAGTGGGAGTCAACACCAGTGGGAGTTCTTGCTCAGCTTTCAAATGTGAGTCTTAAGATGATGATAATGACCAGGCCTACTGGTGTATGTCCACTGATGTGCACACATATTTACTTAAAAGTAACTTCATGTGGGTAAACAAAATCTCTCCAGAACTCTTCTTTTGAAAGTAAGCTGTGTACAGGAATGGAAAGGGAAACTTCAGTCACTAAAACATAAAACAGCAGAACTTCTTCTGAATGGATGCATCACCACTCTTCAGCCTGTTAAGGGTCTAAAACTTTATGGAGCTTTGCAAGACAAGACAATGACATAAACTCTTTCCACCCTTTCCAAACAGAATTTTGGTTCTCAGTAGCTGAGGACAAGAGGATCAAAGATTAAAAGCAAAGCCATTGCCCAGTTTAAAAATGAATTATTTTATACTTCCCATTGAAAGACTTTTGAGAAGGCCTACTTCTCCATAGAAATGGTTTTGAGTGGGGCATTTTTCATTAGGGTAGCTGTGGTGCTTCAATGCATTTTTCAGTAAGTTAACAAAGTAAACAGAAAACCAGAACTAAACTGGTAGCTGTTGTCTGTCTTTGTTAATGCCTGATATCAAGTCTGTTATCACATCGAATACCTAGAGCTGAATACAACAAACCATGGCCTTTGGATACTCAGAACTGAGTAGAAATAGAGCAGTTAAGAAGAAATCCTTTATTTTCTTTCAAATATAAATCAAAAAGGTGTGAAATTTTTAGCTCTGTGCCTGAAACCTCAAATGTGCAAACAGCATTGATTTACACTGAGATGCTTGCAGCAGTTCCTACCCCAGCTGTCTGTCCATACGTACCACCTCACTGCTGAGGCCGCTCAGCTGCTGGTGCAAGCTGCTGCACTACCCATGGCAGCACACAGCTCTAAAGCAAATGGAAACCAGTGCTGATTTACCTTCATGTGCTGTCCTCTAAACCATAGCAGAGTGTCTACTGTTCCATAAGCAGCTGTGTTTACTCTGGGGCAGCTAGGTATCTTTAAGAGGGAGATGGGAGCTATTCTAGCCATCCTCCTGCGTAAGTCAGACACCGAAGTTGAAAGTCATTAATGGTCTTTGGGCCATTTCACCTTTTATAGGTTTGGGGGTTTTTTTCAGAACTTAGAAGCTCCCACCACACTACAAAACAGTTAAATTTAGGTCTGTGTGGCTCTATGAAAAATCTGTATAAGTACCTAAGTTAGGCTGAAAAACACTTGGGTGGAGTCTAACAGATTTTGTTTTTGAAAAGGAGGCTTAGGTTTCTGAGTTCCCACTGTACTTTGACAGATCATGGACTCAGCTGTAATATGTTAAGTTCAACTGACTAAGAGTTGTCTTTAAAGTTTATTTCTGGATTTAAAATAAAAATTAAAATTCAGGTAAAGTTATTTTCTTCAGCTGTTTATCTTCTTCTCTATTTCTATGTCAGAAATGTTTTGCTTTTTCTTCTGGGAAAAGATATTTTTGAGAATATTTGTAAACTCTATCTGCAACATAAGACAGTGGTTATTAATTTTTTTTTAATTGGATAGACTTCAGCTTAACTTTGACCAGCATGAAGCAAGTAGATCTGCCAAAGAAAATTCTATTCTCAGCAGCATGAGACAATAACACTTGAGTCAGTGAAACTGTACTACCAAAAAATACTTAGAACTTCAGATCACTAGTAAATGAATATTTTTCTCTGTGTTTTGTTTCAGTACTGTGATTCATAGAGTTATCTGTACCATGTAAAAGCTCTCATCAAAATGTCAGGCATCTAGGAACAACTGATGTCAGGCTTCCCTGCTACTATTGTTCAACAAAAAATTATGCTGAGATTTGAAAATTATTCCCTGAAAGGAATGGTGGAATTGGACTAAATATTCTTTCCCTTCTGCTGATTTCAACATTGGTTCCTACCTTCTAATTACCTTCTAATGTTGCTTGCTATTTCTTTCTTCACAAGTCCTTTCAGAACCTATAGATTATTTTACTTGCATATGTGATTTCACAGAATCATCTCCAAATGGACACCACTGACTTAAAAATACCAGACTGATTTTAAAAATGAGCATGGGTGTTTGGTAGCCAGTTTTCCAAGAACTTTCAGAGAAACATTTCCAAGGGCTTCTAAATCACATTAGGGTTGTTAAATATTTGAACATATAAGAAAAAAGCAGCATGCCACTCACCTAACTAAAAAAAAGAGAACAGGCAAGTGTGAGAACTAAAGACATTAAAAATAAGATCAGAGGAATACTGGAACAGAAGTTTGAAATCTTTCTGCCCTGAACTGTCATCTCCCTTCCTCTGTTGGCAGTTACTTCATTTAGCATCCACTCAGCAAAAAAAGAATGCATTTCTCAGCCAATTCAATGCAAAATCTTTTGTCTTGTTTTAAAAAAGACCATAAAATGTTTTTTCACTACTATGCCAGATTTTATTCTAAAAAGGCTCAGGGTGTGACTTGAGTTTCCTTTTGTTGGCATGGTGGGAGGGCAGAGGAAAAGAGAGGACTGCAAGATGTACTGAAGAGGCAAGGGACATTGGTTGGAGTAGTCTTCTCTTAGAGACTTGATAATGGTGTGCCAAGGTGTGCCAGTGCTCATCTTGAGACATGTTGTGACACTCTCAGCAGTCTCTTGCTAAAGCTGTGAGGGTCTCAGCACTTGCTTTTTGCTGACTGGCAGAATTCATCAACATTGTTCCAGGGTTTCTTCTGCTGGTTGGACAAGTATGTTCCCAAAAATTGTACCTTGGTTGCTGACTTTAAAAGACATGACTGACAGTGCAGCTCCAGTAACATCAGTGTTAGAGTTCATGGAGATGTATACACAAGCACTGGTGAACACTGTGCTGTCTTCTGGCAGTGTGTGCACATCAGAATTGTAAAGGGGTCACTATTATAAAAATTGAGTCTCCAAACCTCCTTCTCACTGAACAGTATCTCAACCACCTGGGGTAACTGAGTTAAGGAACTGGGAAGGCCTAATAGTCATTCACTACAACCTTCTGGACAGCTTCCAGATTTTGGTTTTGATGTCCAAAGAGGGAATTTCCACTGTCATTTGCTAACAGGAAGTGACAAAAGTTTCCTCCCACCCCACAAAAATCCCTTTGATCTTTAAAAGGCAACACATCTGGCATATGCACAAGTGACATTTGATGTAGGTCAACAGCTCACAGGCTGCAGCCAGTCAGCCCTATTTCTCTTGAGCAGGTGTTTTGGCCAGAGGCTAGGTTTAGGAGAGCACTTGGTGTGTTAGGGCCCATTCCTTCTAATGGTATTGTTTTCCTTCTTTCACATGGATGGTGCCTGGAGTGTCCTGGATCCTGCATCTCTTGATGACTGTGCAGTTCATGTCTACAGCAGCAGTAATCACCTTGTGCAACTGCAGGTAATGCTGAGGTTTTGGCCATCATCAGGTGCTACTGGTCTTTTTCAGTCATCACTGTGTTATACAGGTCTACCAATGTTTACAACAGCATTGAAGAAGGTGATTAATAACACATCAGCACTCTCTTTTAAGGAAGAGAACCAGCTATAACCTTTGCCCCAAAATTAAGGGGAAAGTTCTAACCTTCTTCTAAGTTGGAAACTAGTCAAGAAAATAAATCCTTAAGAATTTTACTCCTTCCCTTCCTAATTCCCCTGTCTAGATTTGCTGAACGATAACTTAAAAATTTACTGCCTACCCACTCATTACTCTTTTTATTTTTCCTAGCACTCAGTAATGAAATATTTATAATCTCCAGACTCTCCTTCCTCCAATATCCTTATTAATTTTGCATGAGTTAAAGTTACTATAACTTTCTTACTAGTCTTCCAGATAGAATCAAGCCTGTAAGTCTGGTCTCTTTAAAATACAGCTACCCTAGAATTAGCTTTTCCCTTGCATGATCTGCAAGGTTCTGTTTTCAGAAAGCAAAGTGAATTTGCATGGGTCAGCTTTATCAGTTACAGCCTTATATTTGGGGTGTCACAGGAGTGTGAAGTTACAGGACAAGATTCATGAGGGGAAAGATGAACTCATGGTGAATAAGCCTGCTTGTCATGAATGCTCTAGAACATTTAGCTTGTCTCTTGAACAAGGAAACTTTGGTTGCAAACCCTGAAGAGACTGCAGAAGTTCATTTCAGCTGAATTAAGCTCAGATTATTTCTTGGCTCCATTGAAGTATTTTTGTATAGGAAAATATGCTTTGCTTGTGCTCCAACAGAAAATGGTACCAAAATTCTGGTAAAGACCAGTGCTCTTGCATATGTTATGAAGCTGACATTTAATATTTTTTGAACAGATTCATCCCAATGTTTTTCATAGAAAACATAAAGGAAAAGTGCTATTTTAAATCCATTCATTATCAATAGTGGCCCATCACATGACTTCTTTAAATAAGTCACATTTTGCAAATCATAGCAGACATAATATGAGCTACTGCAAAGCATCTTTATGTACACAGCTGCCTAGCTAAGTGACAGGGAGCTGAGTCTGTTTCCTGACTGATTGACAAGCTTTGTTCATTTAGGAATGATAAATCACCAGTAGTGAATAATGGTAATTTGTCTGCTCACAAGTGTCAGGCCTGGACACTTTTTAAAGTGTTATAAGTGGAAATTACAGTATTTCTGTATGTGTTAAAAACCCCAATATTTCTATATGGCGTCAAGTGAAGGATTTTGCGGATGTACTTTTTAGTGTAATTGTACAAATATAAAAACATCCAGTGATTAAGGGAAAGCTGTCATAATCACTGTCCCCCTTCAGCTTCCTGCATTGCTTCAAGAAACTTGTTAACTTCTCCTGCTGTCAAAAACATCCTTTAACTTCAGCAGATCCAGGATTCTCCTGTGCCTTACACATCAGTGTCACCCCTGATGAAAAAAGTGGTGGTAATACTCTTTGTCAACAACACAGGAGGTTTAGGAGGCAAAGTGCCTTAAACAATTGATTATGTGGTTTTATATGCCATGTAAGTACCTACATTAGATTATTCAGCAAACTCTATTCAGTATAACACAATAGGGAACTTTCCTCTAGCATTTCATTACTTGTAAGTAAATTTGAACAAAAAAATCTCAAAGTAGTTTGAACAGGTGGTTTAACCTCAATTGTCATTGAGCAACTGCTTTTATTCTACAATGTATGTAAGCTTAGACTTTCTTTGGTCAAGGATAAGATACTTTTCTTCTCATGCCTATTGAAGGGTAAGAGTGTCCTCACAGATGGCCAACATGAAGCTACAGACACAGTGTAAGTTTGTGTACTATCTTATTTTTCAGTAATGATCTGTAAATCTAAATGCAAGGCTCGTCATTCATGACAAGCAGGCTTATTCACCATGAGTTCATCTTTCCCCTCGTGAATCTTGTTCTGTAACTTCACACTCCTGTGACACCCCAAATATAAGGCTGTAACTGATAAAGCTGACCCATGCAAATTCACTTTGCTTTCTGAAAACAGAACCTTGCAGATCATGCAAGGGAAAAGCTAATTCAAGGGTAGCTGTTTTTTTAAAGAGACCAGATGAGGAGGGCTCCAAGATCTGGTCTTAAACAAGAGAGCTCCATGATCTTCAAAACTCACATAACTTGTTCTCCTGCGTGCTCCACTGTGCATTTCTATTGTTGGACTTCTGGAGAACTAGGCTGAGATGAATGTCACTGATAAAAAGTTACTTGCTCGTGTCTGCATTACATCTCCCTGCATGACTTTGGGTTTGAAACTGAAACTGTTTGAAACTGTGTGACTGGAAAGAAATCGTGTGTGAGGAGGCTTACACAGCATGACTTGTGTTGCTCTTAAGCTCCCTGAGTCTTACCTGTGCTTGGGGATGCCATGGTTCAATTCTTTGAAAGAAGAAAGCAATCACTGTTCAGGCCAACGGCTATAATTTTGCATTTTGTTGACAGGGCCCCCGTAGTAGGACAACTTTACCTCCTGGACGTTTCATTGTCACAGCATTTTCTTTTCCCCCATCTCTTTCACTTGCCTTCCCTGCATCCTGTGCTCCCTCAGCCTGGTTTATTTGATTTATTTTGAAGTCACTGGGGAAGCTCAAGTTACAACTTTGAAGTAAGCAGTGACTTCAGGGTCCTTGGCATGCACACACTTCCCCTGTCTAAGCCACATCAGGCGTTACCCACTCTCAGAGAGGCCCTTTTTCTGAGTAAGGGAACAGACTTTTATAGCTCTTGATCTTTACAAATGAACTGTGGGCCATACATCAGGCTTTGGGGTTTCACCCATTTGAGGTTTTGTATTTTCTGGTGCAAGACACATACAACTATATTAGTTCAGTTTAAAGTTTGCAAATTATCAGTGAGAAAAGTATAAAAAACCCCAACCAAAATAAATGACAAAAAAGGGCACAAACAAACAAAAAACCCCAGAGCTGCCAGTAGCTGAATTCTATGCATCTACACAAAGTGACAAATTTATCTAATTGATTTCTGCAGCATTAATCAAAATAATTATAATACACAAAACAGTGAATAAGATCCTGCTTTGGAAATTTTCCTTCTATATTCAGATTTTCAAGTGTGACTTCCTAATGACACAGTTTTCTTATTCAGCTTCCAGGTAAGTGATTTATTGGAGTTTGCTGTCAGAGAACCATAAGTGCAACCCTTGCAAAATAGATACACATTTCACTAGGGTGATGCTACAAGAGCTTTGCACAGTATTACACAGCAAGCATAGAATTACCATCATAACATATTTTTCCTGTGGTGAAATGGTTGTTTTGGTATTTTTTTTTTCTATTTACATAATACATTTGCATTAGCAAACCTTTTATCAAAGGTGGTCAAGTCTTCCTAAAGTTACAATAAGTCATACACAAAATTGTTTTGTTGCCACTTCATCTCCTATATGTGGATATTATTTTCAGACACTATTTTCAGGGCTTTATCTTGGAACCAGTGCTTTTCAACATCTTTATTAATGACATTGACAGTGGTATCGAGTGCACCCTCACCAAGTTTGCAGAAAACATGAAGCTGAGTGGTGCAGTTGATACACCAGAAGGACAGGATGCCATCCAGAGGGACTCAGATAAACTTGAAAAGAGAGCCCATGAGAACCATAGGAGGTTCAACAACTCCAAGTGTAAGGTCCTGCACTTGGGTTGGGGCAATCCTAGGCATGAGTATAGTCTAGGAGATTAAATCATTGAGAGTAGCCCTGTAGACAAGGACAATGGAGGTCATGGAGGATGAAAAGCTGGGTATGAGCCAACAGTGTGCACTTGCAGCCTAGAAAGCCAACCATATCATGGGCTGCATCAGGAGAGGAATAACCAGCAGGTGAAGGGAGGTGATTCTGCCTCTCTCTATATGGAGTACTGCATCCAATTCTGGGGTCCTCAGCATAAGAAAGATATGGACCTTTTAGAGCAGGTCCAGAGGAGAGCCATGAAGATGATAAGAGGATTGGAGTACCTCCCCTATGAGGATAGGCTGAGAGAGTTGGGATCGTTCAGCCTGGAGAAGAGAAGGCTTTTAGGGGAACCTTACAGCAGCCTTCCAATACCTAAAGGAGGCCTATAGAAGGCAGGGAGAGACACTGTTTACCAGGTAGAAAGCAATAGGACAAGGGGGAATGGCTTCCAACTGAAGGAAGGAAGATTTAGATTAGAAAAAAATTCTTTACCCAGAGGAGGTGAGGTACTGAAACAGATTGCCCAGAGAGTTGTGGATGCCTTATCCCTGGCAGTGTTCAAGGCCAGGCTGGATGTGGCCCTGGGCAACCTGGTCTATTGGGTGGCATCCCTGCCCATGGCAGGGGGTTTGGAGCTATATAATCTTTCCCCTTGTCCCTTCCAACCCAGGCCATTCTGTGTATTCTATGAATTAAATACTTTCAGATTATATTTACTGATGTGAATTCTGTCTTACTCTGAAAAACGTTGTTGCTTCTGTTCATCTGCTACTAGGAGTATGAGGTAGCTAAATTTGCTTCATAACCTTTCTAGCTTGTTGGAACTGAACCTGACTTTGCTCTACTGAAACCATCATTTGAACACTCAAAAACTTAATCCAGATTTTTCAAGTATTTGTTATAGCAATCAAGATGTTTTAAATGACAAAATTATCTCTGCTGATGTTCTTCATAAAAGCAGAAGCATGATTACTATCACTTTGTTCCAGTTAGTCCAGGCATCATGTGATACATGAAGCAGCGGTATGTTTGATTTATAACCAACTTCCAAGCTGGAAGGAGAGATGGAAAGAGTGGAAGTTCGTTAGGTTGCAAGAAACCTACTCTACTTTCCAAGCATAAATCCTGAACCTTAGTGTAGTCTGATTTAATGACTTCTCTTCAATAAATTGACAAAGATATATTACTGTACTTCCTGCCTCTATATAGATTTGGATATAAAATTTTAAGCTTTTTCCCAATGAAAAAATTTAAAAAAACAATTGGAAAATACTTATAAATACATTAGCTGAGGTTCACCATTTCTAGCCTAATCATCTGGCCAAATGCTGCCTTAAGAGTTTTTCTTGTGGTGTATGCTCTGCCTAAGGAATGCCAGAAATAGCAGCATCTGACAAGAGAATGCTCGAAAGTGCAAACTTTCCTGCTGCTCAGAGTGCTTGAACTCAATCACAGAATCACAGAATTGCCAGAGTTGGAAGGGAGCCATTAGGATCATCTAGTCCAACTCATGTTTAGGCACAGGACAACTCCACAGTCATACCATGTGCCTAAGTGCCTTATCTAAGTGCTTCTTAAATGTTGGCGGTTGCTTCTGAGTCTCAACAACCACATCTGGCAGGAACTAGCCCACTGTCCAGTTTGTATGTAGTAAATCTGCCCTGTCTGTTGGATATCTTTGACAAAAATGTGCTTTAAAAATGCCCACCTTTCTGTTTATTTGAATTTGTTAAGAAATACTTAGCCACTAGGAATTTTGTTGCTGAGAACTTGCTGAAGCAAGCGTTTTGCTGTGTAGTGTATGATGCTCCCCCTAGGTTAGCGTTACTCAAATAGCAGTAAGACTGCATGGACAAGTCTAGGTAGCTTAGGTTTAGGGGATTAAAAAAAAAAAAGTTGGTTTTTGTGCCCTAGATCATCTTTCTGTTTTAAAATAGACATATCAGTGCAGGGATAAATACAGCATTGACTTTAGGATAACTTTTGTGACAGAAACCTTCTGAGCATCTGGCTTCTGGGACAAAAACCAAGTTGGTGCACACATATCTTCATGCCCAGAGCACTCTAGTGTGCAAAGCTATTGCTTTCAGAGACAAGCTGAGGCATCTGGGAGTCAGTTTCTGAACCACTAAAGGTTAATCATGCCCTGCTCTGTTAATTGTTGAAATACAGCCCAGATGTGTGTCTGCAGGACCCATTCCAAACTAGAGCAGGAAATTACGAAATGGGCCATGTAACTGCTCTGTGCAGCAGAGTGAATGCCTCTGCTGATTTCAGTCTCTGTAGAAAATCTTGCATTTTCTCTTGCTTTTTTTCAGACTCTGTGTAAGCACAGGTGAATTATAGGTGGGGAGTAGCTTAGTATGTCAAGTTTTAATGTAATAAAAGGAGAAATAAAGAACTTGGTTACCAGGGTGTAGTAAAGACACATGCAATATCTTTTGTATGTCTTCAAGATAGGTTTAATCCTGAAAAATATTATTTTTCTCAAAATCAAGTTATTAGTGTACTGTGTCCATCAAGCTCTATGATTGATATTATGCAGAAAGACAAAAAAGATGACCATGTGGTCCTGTTTGACCTTCAAACCCTTTCACCTTCATTCATTTCTGAACTTTCTTTTGTAGCAAGTGGTTCTACTACTAAACCAGTTCTAATTATTTATATTTGTCTCCTCAGATGAACAATAATTGGTTATGTGTGAACCCATGAGAAGAAATAAAAAACAAACCTATCTGATGCTGCAGCATCCATCTTTCAGCACCTTTGATGGTTGCTGTTGAGGGCAGACAGAATGAAACCCATGGTCTACTTTTGCTAAAGCTGCACAGCTTGCATCTCTGTGCCAAAAGGCTTGTAGGACAGAAGCTCTTTTTACTGAGTGAAAGCACGTGGTATTAATGAGATGTGCAGTAATGCATTTTCAATTCCAAAGCTATCCCAAAGGGAGGTGTTCCAAAGATTAATGGAAAGCAAAACACTGGTTATCTTGCTAAAATTTCATTTACAGTAATTCTTATCAGGACTTACAAATATCAAGGTTATTTATGTTTCTAGGTTGTGTGATATTTCATTTTGTGGAGGGGTGGCTGTAATAGTTTGGGTGCTGAGGTGAAAACAAAGGTTAACAAAGAGAAGAAAAACTCTTGATGTAATGATTGGTGCTTCATCCTCAAGACTGGGTAGTGTTGGGAGGAGGAAAGAGGCATTGTTCCTCTAGTTGAAAAGAAAACACTAGTTAGCTCATTTGATTTTACCCTGCATTTCTTGAGGAACCCAGAATAGTTTCCCAAGTTAGCTGGGTGGGCAGGAAGGAGAATAAAACAAGCAGACAAGAGAGCTGCATCTCATTTTCCTTGTTCTTTTCATGGGCAGTATCACATGCCCTATGGTACCAGCTAAGAGAACATCTCAAAGCATGCCTCAAAGCCTCAATAGGTGGGCCCAGAACTGTTTCCATAGAACAAGCTTCTTCTTTAAATGCTGTCCAAAGGTGAAATCTGTCAAAAATCAACATTTTAATGCAGATGGAAATAGTTTTGTTCTGTGAGAAGATGCAGAGGCCCAAGGGCATTCTCAGTAACGGGAAGATTATTTGCAGTCAGTCAGACAAGCTGTCTGACTCAGGTAATCTACAGTTCATTGGGTCATTTGCTTGAAACTGAAGCCCAAGATGAGACAGTGTTCAGATGAAATGAATTGTAATGATTTTTTGGTGCATGTGCATGGGTCTGAGTGTGTGTTTGCCTGTATGAGAATCTGGGATTATTTGCTGAACGTGTGCTGAGGTGTCGGCAAAGCTTTTGGACAGCAGTGAAGCAAACTCAAGAACAAACCAGACATTTCATTCATCAATTTACTTTAAAGGGAAGAAAAAAACCAAACTGCTTCAGGAAGGAAGACACAGATGTTCTACATTAAAGACCAAGGGAATTTGGAGAAGTATTCCTTTACCAGATGGACCAGTATCAAAATACCTAGCTGACTGGTATCCAAATACCTACTAGTGAACAAAGTCACTAAATACCTCTCCTGAAAGAGGATGAGATGTGTTTAGCATTCCCTTTGGCAGCCACTAGTAGCTGTCCAAGTGTTTTCTCATTAGCAGAGCTGGAAAAAAAGAGACACTTGCCGTGCATTCACTTGAGTCTGGAAGTAAAAGGAGACCTTTTCAGTGACTGTTTATACTGCAGATATAAACTGCATTGCCTCAGTGGAAATCCAAGCCAGGCTGCATTAAGTTGTGTGCTAGCACAATGTAGTAGACAGTCCCAATCCAGAGAATTTACTTCTAAATGAGAACTAAAGCAAAGGGAGGGAAGGATCTCTGTCCTACTTGCCATCCTCTGGCTAACTCTGTTGAGCTTGTATAGGGTAACCAGTGCCCTTGCCTACTTTGCACAGGTGGCAAAAGGAGGTGGCAAAGAAAAAATCAGTCTAAATATCATGTTTAAGCTGGGTAGAAAACTACTCTGGGTTTTGCCTCTGCCCTGGTAGCAAATTGCACCACAGTGCTGTCTGTGTGGGAAGAGGGCAAGTCCTTAAGCTTCAGTGATGTTATTTTTCTCCTTTCTCTCCTCTGGCCAGGCAGTCTCCCTGAACCGCTGCTTACAAAAAGGTTCAGTAAATCTGTAGTTAATGCCTACATGTGCTTCTGATTATCTCTTCATCCTCCTTCCCTCTCCACTGCAAACTGTGTCTTGTGTGCAGCTCAGAGAGAGCAGTCAGAGGAAGTAACGGGCTGTTCTGGGGTGCTGCTGATTTTCTCCAGTTGGCCCTGAATGTAACCGATAAACAATTCTTCTGAGTGTAAACCTGTATGTAACTTTACTGGCATTTCTTCCTGGACAGGAGACCAGCAGCATCAGGAGAACAAAGTATGGTCATAGAGATAGTGACATCTCTTTAATCAACTCCTTCTATCCCCTTACCCAGGAGCCATGAGAGTTTAATCCCCTGCCTGCAGACCACTGGCGAGGGCATCATTTGGAAGTTCAGCCCTGACTCCGAACACAGGGCCTCTTCTCACACAAAGAGCAAGGATTTTTCTTTACCACAGCATCAAGACACACTGCTTTCACCATGTCTTTAAAAGTTCTTTAACATTACTACACTAAAAATGCTTTAATATTACAAAAATTTTACTTTATTTTCTCATGTGTACCTGTGAAGTCTCCACTTGACAGCTCACCAGAGACAGCCTTCTCTCCACTGATTGTTTACAGGAGTCATTGCTAGCCAGGAAGACCTCCAAGGCATTTAAGTCCCAACTAATAAAATGCTACTTTTAAAGGCAGAAGTGGGATGGTACTCATACATAGCTTTTATGCTCTTTAGGAGGGGGTTTCTCCATCCCAGGAAGGAAAAACCCAGTTTTGAGACTGAGACAAGATTCACCAAGAAAACAAGATTGATGGGAAATTATTCTGTGCTTAAAACAACCATTTTGAGAGCTGGACCAACAGCCAGGAGACAGGTGGTGGTGTGTTTTTATGCCCTGTGTAGTAAATCACAAAGCTAACAAAAAGTGGGTTAAAGGTCACGAATGCCAAAACACCATTTCCAATCCTCTCCCTCTGCTGCATTGGGACCATGAGATTGTTCTTCAGGGAAATTAGTAGCTGGTCCTCACTTTGGAAGACCAGAGTCCAGGAATCATCCCACATGGGTAGTCCCACCTCGTCAGATGGGATTGCTTGGAGATAACTTCCAACTGGAAAAATACATCTCCTTCCAGCTGGATGGACACTTTAATCATGTTGAAAAGCACTTATTTGAATTATAACAGCATTTTATAATATATTATAGAAACACTTGGAGTCTCAACCAACATAAGATCCTCATCTGTACTGATTGCATAATTGGGAATAGACTATCCTGTGGTGTTTAAAGCCTGCATACAAACAAGCCAAAATATATTGGTCAGAGATGAGAAAACTCGTCTCGTAATACGCTGATAGCAATGGTTTCACCTGATATTTTGTGCATAATTATAAGGAATGATATCAATATGGATTTCTAATCCACATCTTTAGTTTTCTAAATACTATCATCCACCAACACCACAAGCTGACTGGAAACTGCTGATAATTTTCCTTGAGAGAAAACAGCTGCTGAATGAAATGGAATTCTTTCTGGTTTTGTTTAAAAGAAAAAAAAAGAAAAAAAAAAGAAAAAAAAAGACTGAAGTTTTGTTATAAAACTGAAATACCCAAATCAAAAACTGTGCTGGTTTACTCTGAAAATAAGGCTTGTCAGGAGTTTCATTTTTCTCTCGTTTGTGAAACTGGAGGAGGAAGTTGTTGCACAATATTTTTATGAAAGTAAGGATTTCTGGAAAGCTTTGTTTCTGTTCAGAATTATACATAGACTTCTCTTTGATAACTGTCAGAAAATATCCATCTGCGAGTAATGTATTCCCTAAAGGCACTCATGGCCTGTCTGTAGGGAAGAGATGGTGCAAACAGGAGTGATAGGAGCACAGAGATACCCTCCTCCACCGCTCACCCCTGTTTGCAGTCCTAGCACGCAGCACTCAGCCCTGCCTTCTTCAAACCTTGCCGTGCTCTGGAGCAGAGCTTCCAGACAGCCTGACAAAGGGCCCGCTGCAGCGTGTCCCCATCTGCTGTCGATTACTGCACAAGATGTGCCAGCCTCATGTTGTCAGGGGCAAGCACCCTGGTGCTTCTTCTGCTCAACAATAATAGCAGCCGGTCTCCAAAGCTGGCAGGCATCCAGCCTCCAAGAGGGCTCGAGGGAGTGTTTCCTCTTTGAAGATACCTTGGGTCTGACGATGGATCCTTGAGAATGGCATTGGAAAGCTTGCTGGCTTCTGATGGGGAGTCATTACCCAGTGGAAGATCCTGAAGTTTATGGCATTGTCAAATTGTGTCACAACACCAGAGGAATGAAGATAAAAGGTGAGTTGGGCCACATACCTGAAGTCTACCTGCAGTTTGGCAATGTATCTTAAGGAGCCCGTATACACCATGTGCGAGCCATTTAACATCGGCTGGAGTTATTTGGCAGCAAGGAATGGAAAGAAGATGAAAAAGAGTATTTCCAGCTTTGGAAAAATTATCTCTAATTACATGCTTTGAGCCAAGTGATCAAGAATAGGAAACATTAATATGGTGAAAAAGTCTTAGAAAGTTGCTTAAACAGTTCCAGTTACTTGATGGGGACTGGCAGTCACTCAGCATTTGAGAAAATGTGTAGCGGTGGCTGATTCTGTTATCAGTTCAGCATGACTGATTACAGGCTCAGCCCACCTAATTTAAAACACAGTCCGACTTTTTGGGGGCTGTGACCTGCCTGTGCCTCTCAGTCCTGTTTTTGTAACTGATGAACTGCAAACAATGACTGGCTTTACATAAAGCAACTGTAAATTGCATGGAGCCAGATACAAGCAGATTACGTCGACTTTGCTCCTTGAATTCCTGGCTCCCCAGGGTGACCACAGTAGCACTGGTCGGCAGCAGAATTCTGAGGTTCTCCCTAGCTCCACGTTGCTGAGAGAAAATTAATACTGCAGAGGTCAGGTTACAACAACAAGTGAACATTCAAAATCTGTTAACTAGAAGAAGCCAGATCGTTAAGAAAGACAGGCTACTTTATTTAGTCTGGGGATGACATAAGTAGTCAGTGCAGCATCTCATCTGATAAATGCTGCCTTCATTTACATTTCTGCTATAATTTCCTTTTTTCAGCAGTACATACGATAGTTTCAGTAGTGTTGCTTCTGACAAAGGCATGTTAAATTTAAATACAAAAGCCTCTGCTTGTCCTAATTATTACAGTTGCCACCATCCAGCTGTTTATATACCATAAAGCAAGATGGGTACATCACGAAGGTCAATTTAAAATAGCCATTGAGTCCTGGGAGTTTTGACACTTTCTCCTATATCAGCAGAGAACTTCTAAATAAGAACAGTTTCAATACCTTGAGGGCATTAGGGAAAGCCCAGTTGTTGAAGTAGTACACTTTGTGTGGCATGATCTCCAGCAACTCATCTTGACCCCCCTTTTAATATTTGTATTTCCAATCATGCCCAGCTTGTCTCAGGTGTTAACATTCTGCTGTTCTTAGGTGCAGAATCTATATTCTGGGGCAATGTGAAGTAGGTCATGAGCACTGGAGCTAATCTCCAGTATCCTCCCTTTCACTCAATTTCTGTTTTGCATGGTTTGACTTTTGCCTTAATCCTATGAAACACTTTTGTGCAGCTTATGCTATATGAAATACTAACATCTACTTGGAAGACAGGTATTTTATACAACCTGTCTGCATAGAAGCCTAAATCTAAGCACAAGCCTTTTTGATCCATGAAACTTCAAGTGACAAAGATCCCTTGACAAAACCTCTGCTTACAGACCTCTGCTTATTGTTTCTGGCCGTGTGGATGCTCAAAAGGACCGTTCACTGATTACTCCCTTCTGTCCAAGGGGTGAGGGGAAAAGGGGGCAAAATGAGTCACTGCTTTTCCATTAAAGAGGGAAAGAGTAGAGATTTTTTCCTTCTACATGCTGCCTCTTTTCATCAAACCTGCAGGAATACAGAGACGATTTAATTCAGCTGAGGATGGCTGATAAACTTTAAAGCTGTTTGGGGAGAGAATTATAGAATTGCAGAATCATTAAGATTGGAAGAGACCTCCAAGATCATCAAGTCTAACTGTTAACCTATCACCACTATGCCACTAAACCATGCCCCTAAGTATACATCTATAATTTTTTTAAACACCTCCAAGGACAGTTACTCCACCACTTGCTGGGCAGCCTGTTCCAATGTCTAACAACTCTTTTAGTGAAGAATTTTTTCCTAATATCCAAAACCAGTCTTCTGACAGTTCCCATCATGCACAGAGAGAAACTATGTGATTGCAGACACTCAAATAAGCAAACAAACAAAACAGATACTGGTTGTTGAGAATGCCTTTTATTTGTGCCAGTGTTTAAATGTTAGAAGATATAACTGAGGTTACCAATGCCAGTGAGACCTGTATCCTGTGGAAACAGTATTGTACAGCTGACTTTTTAATGGTAATTAAGAGCACACAAGAAACATTTCTTACGATAATAGTACGCCACTTAGCTCTTGGCCCCCATTATTCATGCCTGACATTGTGGTTTTAGGCAGCAGTAAGAGCTAAGGAGACAGTACAACAAAGGTTCCTCAAGCATTCAGATTTTCAAACAAATTCAGTTTGACTGCTTCCAGCTCCCCATTGTACTAGTAAATATTTTAAGACCAGATTTGGCAAAGAACTTTGGGACAAACACTAAGCAAAGAGTATGTTTATTTCCTAATATCCTCAGTGTTTTTCAAGCCTAACATGTTTACCATTAAGTACAGGCATGAACCCTCCATGAACAAAGAGTTTAGAACTTGCTCCAAAGTCTTGTGTAGTCAACAGAAAGAGCCATGTTGACATCCTAAGTTTCAAGACAGATCCTTAAAGAGCAAGCCTTGCTACTTGAGTGTGGAAATTTGCCAGAAGGAGACTTCAAACTGCATAACAAGCAAATTGCAAGCGTCGAACAAATATTTTAGTATGAGTGATTTGCCTGGGTCTAATCAGGGTTGTGTTTCAATGGACATGGTGGACCAGATCCTCATCTGTTTTTTATCAGACGGACTCCATGAATATGAGAGGAGCTATTCATAACCAGGATAGCTACAGAATTAGACTATTATGTGTAATATTCCTGCAAGAATGAATTATACTCCTGAGCCTCCTTAGACAAGTAATCAATGGAAAACTCTCTTTCTGTATGTAAATATGGACAGCTATCTACACATAATCTGTCTCTAATGCACAGCCCAGGACAACAGAACAGCTAAGCTCTCTGAAGTTCTCTGGAAATCCTGGGGCTGGAGTGGTGGGAAGACTTGATACAGCACTTATCTGCTTGACCTTGCTGACCTTCACAGTCCTCAAGAAGTGGAGTTAGACCAGACCCCAACCTTTCTGGAAATCTAGTTTTTATATCCCACAAATCAATAATTAGATTACACTATCCTAGAGAGACAATCCACTAGAGAGCAGGCTTTATCTACAAGTAGAAGAAAAGAAACAATAAGTACCTATTCCTGCTCCTTTGTTGCATGTGAAGTAGCCAATAATTACCAAATGAGCCTACCTCCACAGCAGAGAGGAGAGGGTGGAGGTGCAGTGCTCCTCTAACTTCAGGGAGATGTTGCTGCTGGCAGGTCCTGTGGCTGCACACATGGCTACTTGCCAGGGAAACAGATTCAGTACCCAGCCTGCAGGTCAGCATCCCTCTCCCACAGTGTCCTCTCTGATGTTAACAAGGTGTTGCATGTTGTGCAACCAGAAGCTGGTTTTGCAAGGTGTCCATCCCTAAGTCCAGCTCATTCATCATTCCCCTGCTCTGGTCCCACTTGCTACATCTCACTTGGGAGCAACTGTCAGCTATAGGTGTTGAAAATTAGGGTTACTAGTAAAGCTTATGAATATTTTTTTGTCTGAAAGAATCTTTGAACAACACAGCTTTGCCAAAACTCTTTGCTTTATGACAGCACTTCAGATTGAGGAAAACATTCCTGTTTCCCATTTCAGAAAAGCACGATGCAACCTTTAATTTCCCTTAACTTTTTAAGATAAAGAAGGAAAAGAGAAAGAGGGAAAGAGAGAAAGTGGAAAAGAGGAAAAGAAGAAAAGAGGAAAAGAGGAAAAGAAAAATCTCCTTTTCATCTTAGTTCTTGTTTTCCTTCCCCCTTTTCAATACACCTTGCTCAGGAACTGAGAAAAAAGCATTGAAAACTGAGAATCAAGGGGATGTGGGTCGGCAAAGAAAACCTTCCTCTCTTTCCTTTTACTTTCCTCTACCTCCCCATTTCCTTTTGACCCCCACCCTCTCATGGGAGAAGTTGCACAGCCTCCTACATGTTTTTAATTTTATTTGGCTTCAAAAAAGTGAGTGCAGGCCCCTACATACCTCCCTGCCCAGATGTGCAGGAGTGGGCAGTGCAGCTGTACAACCCCCTTTATCAGCCTCTGTCACCCTCTCTGGAGCAAGGAGCTGAGAGTGCCAACATCTCCAAGCCCCACGGACCTGCCAGGCACATCAGGATGCTGCTTCTCCAGACTAGAGAACAGCTCGTTTAATGCCCTGTTCTAACTCTTCCTCATCCAGCCAGATGAAGGTTTCTGAACAAAACCCATCAGGTTTTACAAAATCTAATGTACATATATAGTGTAGACTATCTCTGTTCCCACTTTCTTTGAGAAAAGGATGAGTGTTTCTAAGCTGTATGCCCATGAGCAGGACTTGCAGGTCTGCCAGATTCTTGTCTCTGACAACTAGTAGCCCCAGAAAAAATACAATGTTCTGTGGAGCAAAATACTATGCTTCACCTTCAGTAGTTTCCTTCCATGGTGAAGGTCAAGGTGATCAGGAAATCTACTTTAATAGCAGTCCCCAAGCTCATGGCAATGAAATCTCATTTTTCATATGACGTTAAACAAAGTACAATCAACCTTGAGTGAAGTACTTGAACAGGGCATGATGACCCAGAGATGCTACCTCTACGCTTATGAAAGCAATAGATAAGACTGTCATTACAGGCAGTTTATGAAACTGCTGTGTAATTACAAAGTAATTTCATTTGATAGCTATTTCTGAGAGCACTAAGGAAATTAAAAAAAAAAAAAAAAAGGAAAATGATCGTCAGATCCAATTAACAAAGACATGAAACCCTAGCCCCAGAAGAGATGGTCTGTGAGAAGGCCATATCCACTGATTTGTGTATTTGTTCTCTGAATCTACATATGTATTAATCATCAGTCTTAATCAGCTTCTTGGATTTTCTATATTTTCCTTTATTTCTTTACTGCCCAAGTGCTTGCAGACCTTCCAGTATCCACATGTGTCATGGGAGCTCTGGATACAGAAGGCTACAGTGGTGAGGAAGGGGTTGCTCTTCAAAAGGGAGACATGATTTCAGATACAGGGTAAATACATTACTTGTGTCTAGCATTAATTTTTGTGTGTCCTTTATTTCTCAGCTGTTTTGGCCCTGCAGCACTCTAGTGCAACACATCAGACCACTGACCCACATGAATTTGAAGCTCAGTGGATAGTAGCACTTAGACATACAATCATAGGATCATAGGATTGTCAGAGCTGGACGGGACCTCAAAGGTCACCTAGTTCCAACACCCCTGCCTGGCAGGGACACCATCCACTAGATCAGGTAACCTAGGGCCCCACCAAGCCTTGTCTCAAAAGCTTCCAGGGATGAGGCTTCCACAACCTCTCTGGGCAACCTGTTCCACTGTCTAACCACCCTCATAGTGAAGAACATGTAACAGGCCAGTTTGTGGGTGTGGACCTGGCAGCTACATGTGAAGTGCTACCATTTGGCTGTCATCTCATGGAAACCCTGTTGTGAACAATCAGGAGTGCACATCTGTTGTGTTAGGAACCATTCTTGGAATCCTTTGCTAATTGCGCGAAGCATGGGCAACAAACAAGAAGAGATAGATAGACTAGATACGAAGGGGGAGGGGGATAACAATTTAAAGAGACTTTCATACGACAGGCTGTGGGAGGAGATACCACAGTTGGTGGGAAGGGGGGCTAGTAAGGGCCTTCAGACTGTTGCTCTGCAACATGCAACACATGCCAGGGGTTCCTGAGATAGCAGCAGTCAATGGAAAAACAGGGAAACACCTTAAAGGAATGAAGGGATGTTCTCTTGGAAAAGTGGTGTGGCCAACTGCCCAGCTGAAGTGCCTCTA